>CM060317.1:60749456-60759456 GCA_030674155.1 Stramonita haemastoma
AAATCAATCCTCATCATAGATTTAATAGATTTACATGAAGATTTTTTATTTTTTTTACATGTTTTATAGACGGAACGTGGAGTAAACTTCTTGCAGTATATTTTTTAAAGTTCTTCTGAATTGTCAGACTTTGAAGTAGGTATTAACGTTTTTCATTCATCCACAGACCAGATCTGAAAGTGACTGTGAAGATAAAAAAAAGAAAAAAGAAAAAAAAAAGATTGTGAAGATACTCTCACCTTCCCTAGAAGAAGTCTCAAAAAGTGAAAGTTTCAATAACAAAAAAACCTACAAATGGCAACGTATGGTGCTTTTCTTCAGTGTTGATTTACAAAAAGACCATGTGCTGCCTTTTTTCTGTGAAAAAAACACTGTCAATAACTCTTGCGTTTTTGTCTGTTTTTCCCCTTCCATATACTAACTATTCCATTTCTCCATGGCAAATCAGATGCATGTTTAACTGCTTAAAGAAGTGATTGACTTATTTACAGTGGAGTTATCATTTTTAAAGATTAGCAGTACAGTGTGTACATATCTATTATATTTACAATAATACAATAATGAATACATTTCTACCTTTTATTCTAAAACCATGTCTTCATGCCTCCACACACGCATGCACACACACAAACACACACATGCACACGCACACACACTTAATTGAGGCAGTTATGAACTTAAAGACACATGCTAAAATCCAGTGTTTCAGCATGGACAGTTGAAATTTTTAAAAAATCTTTCCAAAAGAAAAGTTTCTGATATCTTTTTCTTACACTTCACAGCTCTGGCAAATAGCAACCCGCAACTTTCTTAACGGAAAAGAAGCGCACATGAAATCACAATACCCAGTGTGTCCACACAGCTTACACAGAAGCAAGTTCAAAACTGAATTCATAGTCCAAAAAAAAATGCAGTAATGATAGCAATAATCATAATGATACAAAATAAAGTTTTAAAAAAATTTATAAAAAAAGTATATAAAAAAAATAACAGTAATAACATATACTGCAAAACAAAAGTATAAAGTGCAAAAGGACAGCCATAAAATTGCAGAAATGAAATATTGCAATATGTGTTGACGCATAAACGTATATAGATATATATACAAAATTACCCAAAAGTCTCCATAAAGCAAAACTGAATACTGAAACCATAAAGCAAGTGAAAATACATGAAATGACAACAGTACATCACTCTATAAATGTGGGTATGTGCGCGCGCGTGTGTGTGTGCAAACAAGGCTACCACTTTGTATCACTGTGTTGGGACAAAAAAGGGAGAGAAAAAAAAGCAAAAAAATACCCCCATAATTCACAGACTCTAAGCTGCATTTCTTTCCCTTGAAATTTACTCTTGCGGCCTACACAATACGGCTGCCTCTGCTTTTTGGAAAATAAAATCCTCACATATCCCTGACTCTCTAATTCCTGCCCATGAGAAAAACTCTTTATATATATATATATATATATATATATATATATATATATATATATATATATATATATATATATATAATAATATATATATATATATATAAGCTGCTGTAGCCTAGTGGTTAAGGCGTTGGACTCGTAATCTAAAGGTTGCGGGTTCGATCCACCTTGGCACTTCCTAAAGGCACTTTACGGCTATTTTCTCACCCCACCCAGGTGTAAAAGGGGTACCAACCTTGTGTTGGGGGTTAACCCTGCGATAGACTGGCGTCCTATCCAGGGAGGAGTCTATGACTCTCAGTCGCTTAACGCCACAGAAACCGGATAAGCACCGGCCTGATGAGCCTTAGGCTCGGGCAGACTTTTTTTTTTAACTTAATATAATAGTATATATATATATATATAAATATTATTTCAAACTTTTTATTTCAATGAGCAACTATCTACCTGATAACTGAAGCTCTATCTCTGTCTTTTCCTTTCCCCCCTCTTCCTCCTCCATTGTTACATATATAAACCTAAGGCACATCATCTCGTTGGCTCCTCAATGTCAGATAATAACTGACGGATTTTAAGGACACGTTCTCCAAGACGGCACTTGATATTATTATTGTCTACTGAATCTTTTTGCCCAAGATCCTAGTGGTTCTCTTCATCGACTAAATCAAAGGATGAGTTGTCACGCAAAGGCCTAGACACAATTTACATTAGTAAAGGTGGAATAAAATTGGTCTATATATCAGAGTCCAAGCAATTTATATCGTATGCTGCAAGGGAGCTTTTAAACTTTTCCCAATTAGCCTCTTTATAGTAAAATTTTGGAAGTATGTCTTTTTCAGTGTCACAAAAAGTTGGCATTTCATTAAAAGTAATAACAATAGGTAGGTGATCACTCCCCAGGGTATCTCCTTTACTAATGCCATTATTCAAGCTGCTTACCTATCTATCCCCACTATTAAATCACTAAAATCAAGGAAATGTTCAGGAATGTTTGGTGGACACCTGCTTGCGAGGAAGCGGTGACAAATAAACGTTTGATGTTCAAAACGTATCTAAAAAATAAGACATTAGAAAACCATGAAAAACAGCAGCAGGCCAAAAATTACAGCAATATGGTTATAGCTCAGGCAAAACGACAATTTTGGTCATCATTTTGTTCCAGTGAAATATCAAGTCATACTGATCTTAAAAAAGTATGGAAAAAATTTCATGAAATGAGAAAAGGTGTGATTTTACCAAATTGCCCAGTTAAATTTAAAAACAATGAATTTCCCTCCAATGCAGAAAAGGTGGAGGCTTTTGCAGATGTGTTTTCAGAGTCCATGTGTATTGAAGGTCTCTCACTTAAAAGCAGTAAATACAGAAAAGCTGAAGAGAACAAAATAGAATATGAAGACCCAGTTTCTAATAATACTGAATATATTAATGTCCCAATAACAATCAATGAAGTAAAAGATGTATTATTTTCTCTTCCTAGTAAGAAAACTTCTGTTGGTTTAGATGCCATATCCAATGATATGCTTAAACAGTTACCGGAAAAATTCATTATTCTGTTGCATTAACTTTTTCAAAGGTGTTGGACGGAAGGCATTATGCCAATAAACTGGAAGCAGTCTATCATTGTTCCCATTCATAAGCAAGGGAAGCCTAAAACTGATAAAAGTAGTTACAGACCCATAGCCCTGACTTCTAACACAGGTAAGCTTATGGAGAGGATAATTCTAAAGAGGCTTGTATATTATTGTCAAAAAAATAAAGTAGTTCCTGTAAATCAAGCGGCTTTCAAAAAGGCAGATCTGCTATTGATAATCTAGTTAAGCTAACAACACAAATCAAGCAACAGTTTGCCAGAAGAAAAAATGTACTTGCAACATTTTTTGATGTCAGAAAAGCCTACGATCAAGTTTGGCACGCTAAATTGCTGCATAAATTAAAGACTATTGGCTTTTCTGGGCATCTCTATCATTATATCAAAAGTTTTTTATGTAACAGAAGTATGCAAGTAAGAGTAGGGAATACGTATTCACACTCTAGGTCACTGCACATGGGTTTACCACAGGGTTCTGTTATAGCCCCTTTCCTATTTAATATACTGTTACATGACTTACCAACAAAACTGTCTAAAGATGTAATCCTAGTACAATATGCTGATGATATATGTATATGGATGAATGTCACTATGAAGCCCAGTACAACAAAGAGGATGATTAATTATACTAGAAAGATATATCAAAAAGAGCTAGATCATTTGTATAAATATATTTTTGAAAATGGTCTGACGTTATCCACAGAAAAAACACACATCATGCTTTTTAACAATGGCAGTGATCCAGATACACTACCACAGTTTATGATTGGAGGGGAAACAATTCAATACACAAATACTGTAAAATTTTTAGGTATTTTACTAACATCAAAGTTAACCTGGAATGCTCATATTGGATACATTTTAACAAAAGCAAGAAAATGTATCAATTTTCTTAAAATGGTTAGTAGACAGTCATGGGGACAAGATATCTTCACTCTAAAATGCTTGTCTACGTCACTTGTACGTTCCAAACTGTCTTATGGACAAGAAGTCTTTTTTAGTGCTCCCAATTATTTACTTAAAAAACTCCAAAGTATAGACAGTAAGGCATACAAACTTGCACTTGGTGTGCCATTCCATGCATCCACCATAGGAACTTATAGCGAAATTGGGGAACTTCCCTTAGATGAATACCGACAACTTTCATGTGCCAAATATGTGTTACGGAGCACAGCAAATGAAAATTTTGTTTCTATGAGTTACAAGTTCAAGCTGAAACGAATTTTCCGAAAAGAGCCAGACATATTTCGTGTTTAACGCCTATTGGCACTTATGTATCAGATCTTTTTAAAAAATCTTAACTTAATCATTACGACTTAGAAACACAAACAGAAGCAGTACCATGTCCTTCATGGGAAATAAATAAAGCAAGTTTTGATATAGAATGTACAAATGGAAAAAAGAAAGAAAATCAAAACATCATGGTTGCAGATGTCCGATTACATATCGAAAATAAGTATGCTAACTTCTTAAAAGTATATACAGATGGATCTGTCTTAGAAAACCATGAAACAGGTTCAGCATTCGTCATACCAGCATTTAAAACAGAGAAATCATACTATCTTGGGAAACATCATTCAATATTTACAGCTGAATTAATTGCTATTCTTATGGCTCTTAACCACATTCTTGATTTTCCATTTTTCATTATTCCTATTTTGCTCTGTGTAGACTCTAAGTCGGTACTGTATGCTATAAAATCCCCTAATTCCAAGAAAGTATCCAGAATCATTTTTGAAATTAAATACGTCATACACCTTCTAAGTTTAAGAGGTATTCCGGTTCATTTTTGTTGGGTACCTTCACATGTTGGAATATTTCCAAACGAGTGGGCTGATAGAGCTGCAAAAAAGGGGGCAAGACATGATTTGGAATCAATAGAACTACATATTCCCTTATCTCTACAGGAGGGATACCACTTATTAGAACAAATCGTCATGGAGTAAGTTGAAAGAATCTGTTCAATTCAAGGAACAATGTCTAAAGAGTTGTCTGACTAGTTCCCTCACTTCATGTTACATATCTCCCTCTAAAATACAGTTAAGTGTCATAACCGCAAGAAGAGTAAATGCATTGTATTTTAGAATGAAGTTAAATGCATTCATCACAAAATTTTGCAAAAATGTCAAATGTCTATGTGGAGATCACATTACAAATATTCATATCATATTTGAGTGCCCAATTGTTAAGCCCCTCTTACCTGTATTTTCCAAGCAGTCTCTGAAAAATGTATTTGAAAATTCAAAGTTAGCCTTTGCCATTGCTAGATGTTTATTGCACAGTCCACTTGGAAATTTGTTGTAGTTACATTATTGATGTTTAATGTTCACACTTTGTTAAATTTAAACTTTTCTCATGTCTAAGTGTTTTTTTTAAAAAATTTTATTTATTTATTTTTTTAAAGTATTCTTACCTTTTCATGTACAAAAACATCCACCCACATGCTAACTCTTCAGTCTTTTCTTCTCCTACTCCTTCCACTCCCTTCTTCAACTTCTTTACTTTCCACTTTCCTCGTCTAATATCACTGAGTGTGAACAGACGTTAAATTGAAGACAACAACAACAACACAATTTATACTGAAAAATCGTGACAAAACATCAAAATAACCTAACGTAGATCTATCCAACCATTCTGAAAAAAAAAAAAAAAATTTTAAAATGAGCCCCCCCCCCCCCCCCCCCCCCCCCCCCCCAAAAAAAAAGTGATGACCCCCCCCCCCCCTACCACCACCACTACCAAAACACCTTTCCAGTGGTTACAAGCTTCGCTCCACTCTGACTGGGGTATATGTTTCACTGTCGCTTTTTCAGTGGTTTGATGTTAAGAGTTGCCAATGCTTTCCCTTCTTTTTCTTTTTCAAAAAAAAAAGAAAAAAAAAGATGGCTGTGGCGAACATGCAGCTTGCAGTCTGTCAGTTATGGCCAGTGACAAAACGAATGTGCTCCTTACCCCCACCTGTGTAAGTCAAAACACCCACCTTTTCTGTAAATGTGTTGCGCAAACAAACAAAAAGTTAGCGATGATATGTACAAAAATCAACCAACAAACTGAACATTATAGTAGTAGTAGTAGTAGTAGGCACCCATCAGTCTCAGAAGACTATGGAGTTGCACTCTAGTCTTTAGAGCTCAAAGCCTGGGCATATATGCATGGAGGGCAAGCTGTTACCCATGCAGCAGAACCCCCCCTCTCCAATCGCTCATTGCTAATCGTTCAGTAAAGTTCTCGTTGTACAAGCAATGTGACACTGATCTAGCCAAGTTGCTCCAGACACATTCACAGATTCTCCGATCAGACCCAGCAGCACTGACTGATACTGTGTTCTCAGTTATCTGATAATTAAGGCAAAGACGTTCTGTTATGAAACAGTTCTTTGTACGACGTTAAATGTAAAACTCACGCTACGCAGGATTAAAGGTTACTTTTTGAAGATTTGGAATCTATTCATCCCGTCAAAATTTTGAAACCCTGAGTAGCATTAACAACAATCCAAACACTGATAAGAGTTTTCATTTAACAGCGCTTATTCCATTATCCACAAAATAAAAGAACAAAACGAAGGGGCAAAAAAAAGAACAAATGAAGGGAAAATTGTTGATCACAATACAGATGGTGACTGTGGAACAGAAGGAAAAGACTCACCATATAATGCTCATCATTTAGAGCCACGGGTTAATTCCTTCAAAAATGCCTGACCACAAGAATAGCATATTTAATAGCGGAGTCAAGGGGTGAGTTAAAACTGAGATGACCCGACTTTGGAGAAAAAACACTGTTCTGTTCTTGAGGTATTCGTATCATACAACACAAAGTTTTTTTTTCTAAAAATCATTAGGTATGAAAATATGATGTACTGTGACATAAATTGATATAATACAGCAAAAGTTCACAAAAGGTAATCAACATCATACAGAGAAGTTCTGATAGCTTAAGTTTAAAAGACTGAATGAGAGAGAGAGAGAGAGAGAGAGAGAGAGAGAGAGAGAGAGAGAGAGAGAGAGAGAGAGAGAGAGAGAGAGAGAGACAGACAGAAGACAGACAGACAGACAGACAGACAGACAGACAGACAGACAGACAGACAGACAGACAGACAGATATACAGACAGACAGAGAGACAGAGAGAGACAGAGACACAGACACAGAGAGAGACAGAGACAGAGAGAAACTCCTGAAATGATAAAATTAAACATGCACTTTTGGTAAACGTACACTCTTAGTGAGGTCGATTAAACATGCCAATATAAAAAGCCAATATATCATATCAATACATTGAATACAATAGGGAATGCCATGTTAATCACAAATGAGAAAAAAAAATTAACAATAATAATGATAATAACAGGAGAAAGCAGCTTACATGCAAACAACTGAAAATAAACACTGATTTTGCTCCAGGCACAGTGAATGTTAACTATCCCATACAAATTTTCCCCCAGGAACTGACTGATGATTATTCAAGGCACTGTGAATGTTAAATATCTGACACAATCTTTCCCTAGGAACTGACCAATAATTCCTCAAGCCACAGTGATTGTAAAATATCTGAAACAATCTTTCCCGAAGAACTGACCAATGATTATTCATGGCACTGTGAAAGTCAAATAACCAATACAATCTTTCCCTAGGAACTCACCGAAGATTACACGAGCCACTTTGAATGTCAAATATCCCACACAATCTCTCTTCAGACTGCTAAGAAAATGTGTTTGTTTACTCCTTAGCTACTGATTAACAGAACTGGTGGATATCTTCATTTACAAAACTAGCAATAGTGAAAAAATGGAAAAAACTAATCTGTGTTAAAAAAAAAAAAAAAATTCACTGATTTTCATTATTGTTGGTTAAAAAAAAAATTTTCTGTGACATTATTCATACCGTTTGTTTATAACACTGACAAGCATTACCAACTTCACTCTTCTGCTCTCTTTCCTAGGATTTTTTTTTTTCTTTCATGCGGGTTTTTTTTGTCTGGTTTTTTTTTTTTTTCTTTTATTTCAACGATAATGTGTGTGCATGTACATATGTACATATGCCATATCAGTAAGTACAAGAATGTAAATGAATGAATAAAAGTGTAATATGGGGCCATGTGCTTACAATACTGTTTCTTTCTTTTGGTGTGGGTGTGCATGTGTGTGAGAGAGCGTACAAAAGTGCATGCACATAAGTATTACAAGTTACCCATGCACACGCTAGCTTTCCTCTGTCCATGCATCCATTTTATACCAAAATGATATTCACAGCATCAACACAATTTTCGACAGTACAACTAGACTCCACCCCCCCCCCCCCCCCCTCAAATCACTCCTGAAAATTTCACGGAATAACGATCTACCTGGAGTATTTAGGGCCATCTATGCTGTAAATGTATCCAAAAATGCTACACACCCTAAACCTTTTTGAAATATATAAACAGACTTAAACAGGGTATCTTATAAAGCTGTAACCAAATATACACAGAACAGAACATGCCTTTGTACAAGTAGAAGAGATGGTTGGAAGGCAGTATTTTATATATATATTATGTGTGTGTTCAAGCGGTTGTTATTTGAGAACTGAGACTAACGGAAACAGACTGTGATGTTACAACAGTAACACAGGAAAAAGGAAGGACTGGGTTATTCATCAGCATACGCCACTGATAGATCAGGATCAGAGTTATTATACTATATATATATATAATATAATTTATATATAATATATATATATATATACGTGAGGGAATAAGAGAAAACGATTTCCATTTGTACAAGTGTCAAGGACAGGCACCACAGCAGTAGTACTACTACGACTACAAGGAAAAGTGTGGGAAACAGTGATATAACAAAAAGACTTGGGAGGTGGTTACCACGTTCGTTAGTTCAGAGGGAGGGAGAGGGGGGGCACACACAGAGCCAGCCGCACCCAGGATGTAGGTTATGTTACCATTAGTAGGTGAAGGAAAGCTAGCTGAGGGCATTGAGAATGAACAAAGGCATGTAGTTCAGTGGCCCTTCTAGTCCAAATCTTCTCTGCAACTGACGCGGGGGTCACACAGCACGGCTAAGGACTTTGCTGTTCCTGCTGATATCTGCCCAACTTTTCTTTTTTTTTTGGTTCTCTTTTCCTGTTATCATTTTACACGTTTTCTCCACATTTTACAGCTGCAAAAACAATCAACAGAAGGTCCCCTCCACACCCCTTGAAATTACAGTCTCCACACACAACATTACAGATGTCAGGAAAATAAAAAAATAAAAAAAGGTTTGTTCTGTTATATTGGTTATTATATTATTACTTCTCTTCCAGTTACAAATTCTGCATTTTAAACTATCTAGAACAAACAATGTTTTAGCTGACATGTAATTACCTATTTCTGAAAACTTACTTTCATTAAAAAAAAAACAACAGAATTTGAAGATAAAATAAAAGATTAAACTATTGTTGAAAAAAAACAACCCCCAAACCCTAATTCAGGCATTACTTTAAAGTTTTTTAAAACAACGTTCTCTTTCCTTGTAATAAATATGTTAACACACCTACAAATTCTTCATTCAAAAAAAAAGAAGAAAAGAACTGAAATCCCAAACGGATGATGGATAATACTCAAAAAATCAAACAAAAGCAACCAAAAAAGACACGGACCTCAAACAGTGAACAGACAAAACGCCACAAAGCCTTAACGGAAATGAAACAAACAAGGGAAGCAACTGAACGGCTACATGCCTGCTCATTCAACTCAATAAGCTCGCAGGAGTTGCGTTGGCTGCTATCGCCGCTGCCACTGAGCTGTTCCGTGACTTGCGACACTCGCTTTTTTAAGTTGCTCAAGCTGACCTTAGACTGCGACCTGCTTGCCTGCAGAGCGGAGTTAGCCGGCTTATCCTTCACCCACACCGATGGGGAACGGGCCGCCGATGCCCGAGGAGTCGTCAAGGTCGAATAGCTGGGAGTTCTGCAAAGTAGAGCAAAATGAGTCAAGTCGAATAGCTGGGAG
>CM060317.1:60766956-60809571 GCA_030674155.1 Stramonita haemastoma
TGTGTGTGTGTGTGTGTGTGTGTGTGTGTGTGTGTTTGGGGGTTTTGTTGTTGTTTTTTTGTTTTGTTTTTGGTTTTGGTTTTTTTCCTAATTTTCCTTATACTTTATTATATTTCATTATGCTTTGTGCAAATATTTTATTTGCTTTCTTACATGTATGTAAAAAACTGCATTTCATGATATACAACAATGTACAACATGATAAAACTGAATAAAAATGGTTTAAAAAAAACAAAAAAAAAAACAAAAAAGCAAAAAAAACCCACATGAAACCACAACAAAGCAAAACCATGTTGCATTCTATCTTATTTCAATTGTTCTCTTTTTTCAAAACAGGCACAAACATATTGAATTATTTTAGCTTGATGATTATCAGTTACAAAAACATTGCTTAATTTGTCTATACCATTCCTATATTCTTTGACACCAGATTTCAGATTTAGCAATATTTTTTTTCTTTGTTCAGTATATAAGATACACTCATCCAGTAAATGAAACTCGTCTTCTATTTTGTTGCAGTATTGACAAGTTCTGTTCTCTCTTGGTATATTCTTATATCTTCCTTTTGTATCATCAAATCATGCAACTTGTACGAAATTTACAAAATGTTTTCCTATGGTTTTTGTTTTCACAGTTAATCAGATATGGCTCTAGTTTATATTCTTTAGTCACAAAATTATAAAAGTTAAGTTTTGTGGACTCTTGTTTCTGGTTAATCCAAAATGTTTTGTATACACTCTCAAGTTTTGTTTGTATTGCATGGCACAATCGGTGTACATCAAGTGTACCTTGGTTTTCCCATACATGTTTAAAACCAATTTTACACAGAACAATTTTAACTGTGCTAATCCAACGATCATATTCATTATTTTGATACATATAATCATACAATATTTTAACATGTGAGTTTTTGTCTTTCTCTGTTACATGTATCCAAAAAGACATTAACTGACTAAGTATTCTGATAGTCAATGGAAATCGTCCAAGTTCTCCTAAAGTGGGTAATGCCATCACTTTTTTATGTATTCCCAAAGTTTGTTTACAAAAAATTACATGAATATTTTCATAAAGATATTTTCTTGTTGTGCTTAATTTAAATAAATCGTGAATACGAAAGTCTGATTGGCCAATGAAACAAAAAGGAAACCATACTTCTGCTCCATAAGTTAAGAAATAATAACATAAAACACCATTTTCTTTTTTCTGTTCTTGTTACATCTTCAAAATTTCAACTATCTGTCAACAAGACACAAAAACTCAAGACTTTTACTAGCACAGAAACTTTATATCAAGACCAAAAGAAGGAAATATATTTTTGTTTTTAAAAAAGGTGGAAGAACAAATTGAAATCACAAACAGACAGTAAACACACACACAGACACAACACACACACAGAACACACACACACGACACACACACAGACACAACACACACACACCTTATAAAAACACTTCCTTCACCTCCTCGCCTCTAACTAACCCACAGCCCCATAATCTTTTTTTTTCCCCATAACAATATTCCAAACAATGCGATATACATTAAAAAAAAAAAAAAAAAAAAAAAAAAGGAAGATAAAAATAGCAAGGAGGCAGGTAAGAGAATGCAGCCACCTGGCATAGATGGCAGAGAACAGGAGGGTTTGGGGCAGCAAGACGGTTGGGCCACTAGTCACCCGAAACAAACAGCGGAGCAAAGATGAAAATGTTGCTGAAAACGGGTGTATGATCAGAGGGAGGGGGAGGGAGGTGAGCGAGAAAAGGGAACTAAGAATGGGAGATGAAAAAAAAACAAAAACTGTAGGGAGGAAAAAGCAAAAAATCTGAAATATATATCTGAAGACAAAAGACTAAAATAAAAAAAAAAAAAAAAACTGTGGGGGAAAAAAAAAATCTTAAATATATATCTGAAGACAAAATACTAAAAATAAAAAAATAAAAAAAAACTGGGGGAAAAAAAAAATCTGAAATATATATCTGTAGACAAAAGACTAAAAAAAAAAATTTTTTTAAAAGTGGGGGGAAAAAAAAAAATTCTGAAATATATATCTGAAGACAAAAGACTAAAAAAAAAAAAAAAACTGGGGGGAAAAAAAAAAAATCTGAAATATATATCTGAAGACAAAGACTAAAAAAAAAAAACCTGCTACATTTTGCTAGACAATCTAGGTTATAATACATGGGGTAGTTTCTATAACCACAAAAAATATTTAACCCATTTTGGGGGGAGGGGTGGGAGGAATCAAGCCACACAACCCTTTCCTCGGGAGAAAAAAACAAACAAAAAAAAAACCCCACCCCAAAACAAGGAATAGGCTAAAAAAAAAAGCTACTGGAGGGTAGGAGGAGGAACTGGTAGGAAAACCCTCCCCCAAACATAACAGGAATCATGTATATATATGTCATTGTGGCGCGACATTACATCAAACCCCGAAAAGAGCCGGGGTCCAAATCCACCACACACCACACACAGAATAAGAAACGATGGGCTTGATGATTATACTGACGACAGGCATCAGCTACAATGATTCCGTTACCTCATCGTCTTTATCCTCTTCAGGCTGGAGAACAATGGGCCATCCATCATCAACTTCTACATTACATAGTAACGCATAAGTCATCTGAACACCCACACACCACACCAGTTGTTCCGGGGAAAAACATTCGCTACAGTGATTTGTCAGAACTGAGTAAAAGAAAGGTTCACAGTGACAGAGAGAGAGAGAGAGAGAGAGAGAGAGAGAGAGAGAGAGAGAGAGAGAGAGAGAGAGAGAGAGAGAGAGAGAGAGAGAGAGAGAGAGAGAGAGAGAGACAGACAGACAGACAGACAGACAGACAGGACAGACAGACAGACACAGACAGACAGACAGACAGACAGGGACAGAGAGAGACAGAGTCTTCATACTTCAGACTTACAGAGACAGAGAGAGGCAGAGACAGACACAGAGAGAAAGAGACAGAGACAGAGAGACAGACAGACAGACAGAGACAGAGAGAGAGAGGGACAGAGACAGAAACTGAGAGAGAGAGAAAGAGAGGGGGATGGGGGAGGGAGAGAAATTAAAAAACGCACACATGTGCACAAACACTGACAGACAGACAGACAGACAGACAGACAGACAGACAGACAGACAGACAGACAGACACACACACAGACACACACACACAGACTCACACACACACACACTCACACTCACACACACACACACACACACACACACATACACACACACACACACACTCACACACTCACACACACACACACACACACACACACACACACACACACACACACACACACAACACACACCAAACCTACAAAAAGAGACATAGCAAGATGGGTCAAAATGAAAAAACCCAAGACAGAAATGAAAACTCAAAACTGACAAGAAAAAGAGAAAGGTTCATGGATTAAACACACACACACACACACACACACACACACACACACACACACACACACACACACACACACACATATTCAAAAAAACAAACAAAAAAAAGGAGAGGGAGAGGGAGGCATAAGAAATGATTTTTTTAAAAAAACCCAAACAACACATACAGACAACCACAGGAAAGAGTCTAAAAATAAAATACACACAACATGCCAAACAGACGGTGTACACAAACTATGTTTCACATCCAACACACAGAGTGACCAGTTCAATCAAGGCCTACTCACACTCCAAACCAAATCAAACAAGTTGACAAACATGATGCACAGCCATCATCACAGACGGACACAACGCTTAAGACTGAAGCAATTTCAATGGTATAGGCACATGCATGTACACACACACACACACACACACACACACACACACACACACACAACACACACACACACACACACACACGTGCGCGCACACATGTGCGCGCTACACACCCCACACACACAACACACACACACACACACACACACACACACACACAAAACCACACACGCACACACACACACGAGCACATACACACGTATACACACTCACTAGCACATACACAAAGAACTGCAAATCAGCCAACACAACAAGAAAAAAATACATATATCAACAGACAAAACAATACTGATAATAGCAGCAGCAAACTGTACAACTGCATAGTGGGCAATGACGCCAGGGGATGTATGTAAGATGAACTTACGCAGAAAGAAACTTTTTTTTTTTTTTTTTTAAACCACAACAAGCCACATAAGCATTCGCCACACTGATAAAACACTATGACTTTGTACAATATCAACTGACCTGATGTTTTGTTGTTGTTGTTGTTGTTTTTATTGAAGTTTTTAATCAATTATCTACAGGCTTTAATACTTCCAATCAAAGTTGATTACAAACTGTGTACAAAAAGTCAACTTTTCTGTCACCGTTACCCGTCTGGAACAAAAGTACTGAAGAGCAGTCTCTGAGTTACAGGACATAATGGCATAATTTTTATGTCATAAAAAATATGTGCGTGTGTTACTATTTTAGACTGTGTTTAATATCTTAATAGAAGAGTAGTCCTGTTAAATCCATTGATATTTGTCTTATCAAATGACATGTTACAACGATACGATTACATTACAAAATGTTTTATGTCATGAAAATGTGTGTGCATGTGTGCAGTGTTTCCAATATGTGTGTGGTTGTGTGTGTGTGTGTGTGTGTGTGTGTGTGTGTGTGTGTGTGTGTGTGTGTGTGTGTGTGCGTGCGCGCGTGAGCATGCGCGCACGCAGGAGTGTTTGAAATTTATTTGTGCGACTTTCTGACTGACTGAGGTATTAAAGATTTGTGGGTACTTTTTATATTGTGGTGGATGCCAGCTAATGTTTGAATACTGTGTTATGGTATTTTTCCGTGACATTATGTTTGCATGTTTTCGGTTTTTGTGTGTGGCTCGTCACCTGCGTGAAGTTCTCTGTTTTTGAGAAAATAAAGTATTAGAATTGGAATTTGGAATTTGGCTTTGCAGGCCCCTGACCGAGTCATTCATCATTATACCAGAGCCCCTGACCTGGCTGCAGCATTTATTTTCACTCTTCGTTCTTAAAACTGCACAAGACATGGACATCACTAGATTAAGGAAGGATTAATCAACACTGTCATGTTAAAGAAAAAGGGGGAGAGATAAAACAAACCCATGATTAAAAAGTCCAACTGAAGATTTTTTTATATTTTTTTTTTACTGAAAAGAGCACATTACCCAAGACTTCAGTTATTTTTACCCCCAAAGCATGGATTTGGTTAGAAAAGATTACGCCATAAATCATCTTCACAATTTTTGTTGTTGTCTTCTTATAAAAAAAAAAAATGCATACAAATTCTGAAACTTTAAAAAAAATCTGAACTATGAGACAAGCACCCTTTGTCATTTGTAGTGCCCTGTAGTCATTTGTAGTGCCCTGTAGCCATTTGTAGTGCCCTGTAGTCATTTGTAGTGCCCTGTAGATATTTGTAGTGCCCTGTAGTCATTTGTAGTGCCCTGTAGATATTTGTAGTGCCCTGTAGATATTTGTAGTGCCCTGTAGATATTTGTAGTGCCCTGTAGATATTTGTAGTGCCCTGTAGATATTTGTAGTGCCCTGTAGTCATTTTCTGACCTGCAGCACAGGTAGGACTCAACAGATTTAAACCGATCTCAAGATGGCTCTGTAGTCTTAGGAAAAGCCTGATTTCCACCAAAAAGTACACTCTTGGGACCAAGAATAAAACTTGACTCTGGCAAAGAGTGACAGCAAAACAATCTCACCGAAAGACAATTTTTCAAGGCAGCCAATCCATTCAGTCAAAGATGGTGCACATTATGGACTCAGTTGTTAACAGACGCTGCAGCAATTTCAAGATTTTTAAAAATTCAGATCATCCAATGCAAAAAAAGATGCACAGTGGCACTCATCTTACCAAAGACATTCTTGTCCTAAATATCTCTACACCTGTGTGCACTCACTATCCACTGAAACTTGTGGATCAGCATCAGTTTAACACAGCAGCCATTAGGTCCTCATCCAGTACCGACTTCTTGGATTCACAGCTTGTGTCTTCGGTTGTTTCAATAAAAGAACATAGGAAAATGTT
Source organism: Stramonita haemastoma (assembly GCA_030674155.1). Classification (NCBI taxonomy): domain Eukaryota; kingdom Metazoa; phylum Mollusca; class Gastropoda; order Neogastropoda; family Muricidae; genus Stramonita; species Stramonita haemastoma. The sequence continues at coordinate 60,773,003 of CM060317.1, forward strand.
TCTCTCTCCGACAGACAGTTGATTGGGGAAATCCTATGGATAAGAACTACATCGCAAATTTAAATGGTTAACAGTTCAAGACCCGTATTGCTGAGAATTTTTAATGAAATTTGAGGTAACATTTTACACAAAACGCTATAGATTTGCTGAAGCCTTGAGGGCTTTCCATTTTGAAAACAATTCCATGATGCTACAAGGGTGTTGTTTATAAGCCAAAGAAACCATTGCTAGAATAAGGATGAAAATCAAAGGTAAATCTAGGCAAAGTTTGGCTGAAAAGCAGTCAGCACTGAAAGCAAAACTGGCCATCAGACAGACGACAACACCCCAACACCAGAGAGCAACTTACTCGGTGGCCGCCATGTTGAGGCTGTGCACAGACCCGTCACTGCGCCGATTGGACGAGGTGCTGGGCAGGGACTGGTTACGACGAAGGGTGGCCCCACCCCCCAGAAATCCCTTGTCAGCCACCTGCTCAGATTGAAACATAGAAAAAGCATGATCGACAGCGATGGACGGAGATATCTATAGCAGGGGCAGTGTACACCGAGGATGAAAACCAAGAGTGCATTTATTTATTTATTTATTTATTTTATTTATTCTTTTATATCGAGGATAATGGAATAAGCACTCAAGTGCTTTTTTTTCATCCAGTCCCCATGTGAATGCAGTTTTGTAAATATTGTCATTTGTTCCCACCGGCACACAATGGCCTACTCTTACAAAAAAGCAGAACAGGATTAAACGCGTGCACAAGATGTTCTGCGTGCGTTCGCACACGGGGCCTCAGTTTACAGTCTCATCCGAAAGACTTTTGGGGAGAGTGGAGTCAGCACTGATGTTAACTCCAGGGGAGTAGTATGATTAGTTTTTGTTCAGTTTCTCTAAGAAGGCAGTGCTGTTAACTCCTTGAGCTAAGGTTAAATGACAACAGATGACAACATTCCGAATTTATGAAAGAAACAGTGTCTTAATTATTGTAAATCACAGCATGATGATCACTTGTACAAATCGCACATACCTAATAAAAATTTACATTATTGGCTAAAAATCAATCAACCTCTTTGTCCACTGCTTACTGGGGCATCATTATATGAGAAGGTAAACATCTCTTTAAAAAGACAATGTTTCCTTTTCAAATACTTAAAAAAAATAGATCTGTTCAATTTTGTTTTGATTACATAATATCAAACCAGGAAAGACGGGAAAGGGAGACGAGAAAAGAAAAAAGCCTTACAATTCACAGACCAACGATCACAGACAAACAGTAACAGACACACTGGACACAGACCTCCCACTGTGAACACAGTACATAACCAAAACAACAGCCTGATATACAGAAGAAGTGAGAAAGAACGTAAACATCTGACTTTATTTCACTAAATAATTCTGTGAGTTATCTTCATATGAAGATTTACCAAACTCTCCCTAGAAAATTTTTACCCAAACTCTTTTCCAGCACATTATTTTAAAAATGTGACGCTCCACCACATAATAAGTCGGAGTGCACCAGAGGTCAATTTTTAGTTATTGACATGTTATTAATGTACAATAAAGTGGCTATCGAATACAAAAAACAGATAGAAAATCGGACAATTCTGTGCAAAGTTATTACAAATTGAAATGATAAACTGCAGGATGTGACAAAATGAGAAACGGGCAAGTTTATTTTCGTAACAGGTTGTCAGAATGAGGGCTTGGGTATTTTCAAAACACATTTAAAAGCAAAAGGAATAAAAAATTATGCCTTGATTATTTTATTATATGGTAGAATAACGGATATACTTTAATAATCAATCAAAATCTCAAAATTGACAACTTGACCCCCATCTGCCTTTAATGGCTCCTAGCATAAAATTGGGTAATGTGCTAAGCGACTCATTTCGTGGTGGAGCGCCACAAATATTTTCCAGCCAAATCTTACCGTCTTTCTAATTAACTAAATTATTCTGTCCTGTACAAAGTCAACTCTTTAGGCAAAAAGGAGTACTTGCAGCCCAAAGAAGTAGTTCATAACTGGTTAGAATTATCACAAATGATTTTTGGTGCTGTTGATACTTAACATTTCCCAGAGCCATTTAAAAAAAGGTTAGAATTAAAAGATTAGGCCAGCACTAAAATGTTATGTTGTAAAATGCTGTGTTGAGATTGCCTTCAGCCATGACAAGCACTTAATATAACAACCTGCACTCTCCTTTAAAAGAGGAAAAATTCTCTGAAGTTTGAGTATGGATGCTTATATGGCAAGGTACTTGAAAAACAGTCATAAAACGCAAACTTCACACTCAGTGTGCAATTTTAATCTCACAGTGATTCCCAGGTGGAATGAGTGAGTCAGAGTGCACATTCTGGGTGACCCCCACAGTTGGGGAACAATGCACAACAGCAACAGCAACAGAAGATTACCTTTATTCCATACTCGTGCTCAATCATGGAGCACATCTGGCAGAAGCGTTGCTCCATGTGGGAATGGAAGGGCATCAGGTTCTCTGGGGCCCGTTGTTTATGGACAATGAGCCCATCCCGGAGCAAGGTCACCTGCAGCACACATCATGTGCATAAGAATAACTTCCATGTACATAACAATAACTTCCATGTACATAAGAATAACTTCCATGTACATAAGAATAACTTCCTTGGAAAATTAGAAATATTAGGCTGTCCAAGACATATCACTAACATCATTTATAAGTTGCGATTGAATTCTTGGAAGACCAAATATTCCCGTAATGTAACTTGCTCTTGTTCTGAGCCATTATCTTGTGAACATATTCTTTTTCATTGTTCAGTTTTAAATTCAATTTACAAACAAAATGGCCTTGAAATTCAAAGGGAACCATTGAACATAGTTTCGAGAAAACCGTTGATTACTGATGTTGCTAGGATTATTTCCAGGTCTTCTGTAAATATTTTATGGTAGGTTTTTTGTTTGTTTGTTTGTTTAGTCTAATATCACCAAGTGTGAATAGACTTTAAATTGAACTACAACAACAACGACCTGCAGCAAACACCTATCCAGCATCAGACACATCATCATGACCCCCCCGGGGTACTGTCCGGGTCCACTGCTTTATTTTACCTGTTTACCTTATTCTTTTATTTCTAGGACAATGGAATAAGCACTTATGATGGTTTTTTTGTGTGTTTTTTTTTACATTCAGTCCCCGTGTGTTTGTATTCAGCTCTGTTCTTTCCCTATCTTTCTTATTCTTCTACATCACTCCTCAGCTACAACTCCAGGGACTATCACTGGAAAGTTTTGGGTTTTTTTCCCAAAGGAATTTATATCAGTTTATATTGATCAGTGGTTTACAACGTCCATTAAAATGTTATTTGTAATTACTTATCTGTTCATGCTTTCATCCACACACACACACACACACACAATATATATATATATATATATATATATATATATATATATATATATATATATATATATATATATATATATATATAAAAATACACATTTTAAAAAGGATCTTTTTCCTCTGGTCCTGTGCAAGAGCTCCAAAGTTCACCAATGGCGAGATTCTGCATATGCCACCATTTTCCATTTAAGGTAACCACATTCCAACCTCGAGGATAGATCTTGATACACCTCTGAGTATAGTGATTACCACATTGCCTCAAGGCAAAGCAAACTAACAGTTGAGAGCAAAACTTTAATGTGGACTAAAAACAAACACAGATTAATCACAATTTCAAATCCTGGGAAAAGCTGGTAAAATTCAGAGAAATTCAAAAGTAGTCCAACTTGAGAATGATAACAACTTAGGATGCCTACACCAAACGAATTTAAAAGCCTAAGCCTTTGATCACACATGTACCACTACCTTCCCTACCCCCTCCAAAACAAATATACAGTGGTCATTAAACACAAGCATACAAAATATAAAACTGCAGAAAAACAACTACAAAAACCTGAAAAAAAAACACAAAAAAAAACAGTTGCAACATCAGAATCTCAAGCAAAAACAATAGTTGAAAAACGTAATTGATACCAAAAGAATAGTCCCACAGCTAGCACACTGTGACAAGACTCAAGACTCTGTGGGGGGACAGGACAGCCTGGTGGTTCGAGCATTGTGCTCACATTCTGCTGACCCACATTCAAATTCCATTCAAGGGAATTTTTTCCCCATGGAGTTAATAACATCAGTGCCAACTCCGCTTCCCTCAAAAGTTCTTCAAATGAGACTATAAACTGAGGTCCTGTGTGCAAATGCATGCAGAACATCTTGCACACTGATACATGTTAAAACCTGTTCAGCTTTTCAGAAGAGTAGGTCATTGTGTGCTGGTGGGAACGGACGACAAAATTCACAATACTGCATACTTCTTCTTTGTTGAACGCTCAGACAACAACTATTGCTGTCTGTCATATAAGCGAAAATTCACTGCACAGTTGTGAAGCGCCTGACAAGTCAGGCTCAGTACATCCAACTTCAGCATGGGAGAAAATACCCTATGAGCCTTTCTTGGAAAAAAGCTGGAGAATGGACCAAGAAGGCAAGAAAATAGACATGTAAGAGGCGACAAGAAGAAAAGGAACAAAGCAGAAACAAAGAGAGGGATAGAAAAGAGGGAATTCCCAGCACAGAATTTCCAGAAAGTTGGGATGCCTTTTATACTGACAGGCCCCCAGCGTCCCCCACAGGGAAAAAACCCCCACATACAAACGGGGAATGGATGCAAAAAAGCACATGAATGCTCATTCCATTATCTTCAAGATAAAAGAAAGAAAAAAACAAACTAAGAAAAAACTGTCAGAAGGGCATGTGTTACCTGTTCAATGGTGACTGATCTGAGGCGTTCCTGCTCCTCCAGGTCATAGTCTGTGCCGATGTAGAACTCCTGCACACACACAAATACACAAACACACAAATACACACACACATACAGAGTCAGGCAGATGTACACACACACACACACACAAATAACACACACACACACACACACAATGAGTCAGACAGATGCACACACATACACACACACACGCGCACGCATGCACGCACGCACGCACGCACGCACGCAAGCGCGCGCACACACACACACACACACACACACACACACACACACACACACACACACACACACACACACACAATGAGTCAGACAGATGCACACACACACACAAATACACACACACACACACAATGAGTCAGACAGATGCACACACATACAGCACACACACACACACGCACGCACGCGCGCACACACACACACACACAGAAACACAGCACACATGCATGCACTCACACACACAGAGTCAGGCAGATACACATACACACACTTACACACACAGAAACACAACAGACACAGACACAACACACACACACCACGTGCACACCACACACACACACACGCACACGCACACACCCTCCCTATACCTTGTACATGGCAATACCTCCCTGCACGGGAGGATCCACCACACACACACACACACACACACACAACACACACACACACACAACACACACACACACACACACACACTTACACACACTTACACACAGACACACTTACACACAGACACACACACTCTCTCTCTCTCTCTCTCTCTCTCTCTCTCACACACCACACACACACACACACACACACACACACACACACACACACACACACACACACACCACACACCCAACTCCACCCCACCCTCCCACCCACCCATCCACACCCACCCACCCATTCCCACCCACCCCACCCACACCCCCTCCTGTACCTTGTACATGGCAATGCCTCCCTGCACAGCAGGATCCACCACACACACACACACACCCCTACCCACCCACCTTGTACATGGCAATGCCCCCCTGCACAGCAGGATCCACCACACACACACACACACACACACACACACACACACACACACACACACACACACACACACACACACACACACACACACCTCCTATACCTTGTACATGGCAATGCCCCCCTGCACAGCAGGACCCACCACACACACACACACACACACACACCACACACACACACACACACACACACACACCCCTCCTATACCTTGTACATGGCAATGCCTCCCTGCACAGCAGGATCCACCACACACACACACACACACACACACACACACACACACACACACCCCTCCTATACCTTGTACATGGCAATGCCCCCCTGCACAGCAGGATCCACCACACACACACACACACACACACACACACACACACACACACACACACACACACACACACCCCCCTCCTATACCTTGTACATGGCAATGCCCCCCTGCACAGCAGGATCCACCACCCCGTTGAGGGACATGCTCAGAGGGTCGATGCGCAGCTGCTGGTTGTGGCGGTACTGGTCAATCTCCATGGCGATCTTCTTGTTCTTGTCCTCCATCGTCTCGATGGCAATCTCGATGGGGCTCACCATCACCTGAAAGGTAGGGAGGACAGAAGAAAGGACGGAAGTTTTATTCATGGTGGGGAAAAGATAGATGAGGAAGGATGGGTGAGTGTCAAATCAAATCAAATCAAATCAAATTTTTATTTCCAGATGGTACATTGAATAAGTATCAATTTGCTTTTTTCATCAAGTCATCTATCTAAAGAAAAGAACAAAAACCAACAAAACAAAAAAACAAAACAAAAACCAACAAAAAACAAAGCAGAAAATCCCTAACAAACAATCAAACCAAAAACGAAAGATAAGGGGAAAAAAACAAACAAAAAAACAACAACAAACATTTCACCACCATTAATTAGCTAACATGATTTTAACAGCCTTAAAAATAAAATATGCCTATAAATAATACAAGCAACAACAATAAGTACATAAACAACCCAAAAATGTGTGTGTGTGGGTGGGGGAGGTCTGTGTTTCTTGTTCTTGTCCTCCATTGTCTCAATGGCGATCTCGATGGGACTCACCATCACCTGGTGGAAGGTCAGAAGGAAGGACGGAAGTTTTATTGATGGTGGGAAAATAGATAAGGAAGGATGGGTGTGTGTGTGTTTGTGAGTGTGTGTGTGTGGGAGAGGGTGTGTGTGTGTTTGTGTGGGGGTGGGGGGCTGAGTGTGTGTGTGTGGGAGAGGGTGTGTGTGTGAGTGCGTTTATTTTTATTTTTATTTTTTATTAAAATTCTTTTATATCAAGGATAATGGGATAAGCACTATTGTGCTTTTTTACATCCAGTCCCTGTGTGTATGCAGTTTTGTAAATGTCATCTGTGTGTGTGTATGTGTTGTCTCTGTGTGTGTGTTTCTTTTCTTTTTTTTATAATGGGCAAACATGAACATGAACACACACAGAGTGAGGGATGGACAAACACACTGACAATCAGACACCCAGACAAAGAAAATGGAGGGAGGGAGGGAGGGAGGGAGGGAGAGAGAGAGAGAGAGAGAGAGAGAGAGAGAGAGAGAGAGAGAGAGAGAGAGAGAGAGAGAGAGAGAGAAAGAGAGAGAGAGATAGATAGAGAGAGAGAGAGATAGAGAGAGACAGACAGTGAGTGAGACAGAGACAGAGAGATTTCTCTGTGTGTGTGTGTGTTACTCTTTTCATTCCTACCATGAAGACAGCCATATCATGTTCTCAGAGATGTTTCTGTTATAAAGAAAGGTCAATCAAGCAGAGACAAGAAGAAAGGAAGAAGGAAGAAGAAAGGAAGGAAGAAGGAAGAAGGGATACTGACCACATCTGTGGCGACCACAGGGTACCACCCCACATTGCCGGGCAGTGGGGAACTGGTGGTCATGGTCGTTCTCTCCAGCCACATTTTCTGCAGCAAAGAAAACAACACGTTGCTCACCACACTCGACAGTTTTTTTTAATAACAATCTGTAATCATCATCATCAGCAGCAGCATCAGCAGCAGCAGCAGCAGCAGCAGCCATCACCACCACCACCACCACCACCTTCATTATCATCATCAACATCACTTTTCTTCTGTCTCTGACAATAAAGGTTCTCTATTCCCAACAGATATTTTTTACACTGACAATATATTTCCTTTCTTACCCCCAACAAAAAACCAACCAACCAAAAAAGCACAACAAAAAATGCCAAACCAAAAAAAAAAAAAAAAAAAAAAGAAGACTCACAGTGACATCATTGCTGCCTTCATCACAGCGTCGGGAGTAGGTAAACATGTCCACCTCATTCACACGGTAGTACCTGTTAGGAAAAAAAAAATCACAAACATATACTAACTCTCTCCCTCTGTGTGTGTGTGTGTGTCTCTGTGTGTGTGTGTGTATGTATGTATGTGTGTGTGTGGGGGGAGGGGGGGGTGTAAATGTGTGTGTGTGTGTGTGTGTGTGTGTGTGTGTGTGTGTGTGTGTGTGTGTGTGTGTGTGTGTGTGTGTGGACACGCACATCCACAATATGCCTACATGTGTACATGGATCTGCTTTATTTCTGAAATTTCTATTTTCTTTTTCTAATTTTTCATCAGACTTCTGCCCAACTTTTTTTTATATCATTATTTTCTTCTTTTTTTTTTCCTTATTCATTCATTCATTATTTTCAGTCAGATTAATTTTCTCAACAGATTCTCCCCATGATATGAAGAACATCACTGATTTTCAATATAAATTAAAAAAAAAAAAAGATTATTACATCAAAAAGTGTAAAAAAGAAATTTTTTAATCATACGTTTACAAGTCAACAAACATAACTATAAAGCTCCAGAGTGAAACATACCAGTTTTCCCCAAATCACTCACTGTTTACCCACGCTGAAAAGACAAAGAACAAGACTGGACATGCACGACAAAGACTCACTTCAGGATGGTTTCGCTGATGGGCTTCTCCTCAAAGTGAGGCTTCAGCCTCATGACGGGGGTCACAGCGTTGATCTGCAGGTCTGGCCGCCAGTCAAGGGTAACAAGCCGGCCACAAGGAACACGTTATGTTTACCTACGACCACCTGAGAAAACCTGCCCCTTTCAACCTCTGTCCCGGCCCAAGACAAAAGCTTGATCAGATACTGGTTTGATTTATTCTTTTATATCGAGGATAATGGAATAAGCACTCTTGTGCTTTTTTCATCCAGTCCCCGTGTGTATGCAGTTTTGTAAATGTCATCTGTTCCCACCGGCACATGATGGCCTACTCTTACAAAAAGCGGAACAGGATTTAACGTGTGCGCAAGATGTTCTGCGTGCGTTTGCACACAGGGCCTCGGTTTAAAGTCTCATCCGAAGGACTTTTGGGGAGAGTGGAGTCAGCACTTACGGGTGTAAGCTAAGTGCCGAGACCTACATCAGAATGCTATGTTGCAAAATGTTGGTTCTGCATTGACAGTCTTTCGGCTCAACAAAACCTGCACCCTCATTTAAAGGACAGGGGAAAAAAAAAATCTTTGAAGTTCTAGTATGACTGCCTATGAGGCGAGGTATTTGCAGACTTGTACGTGCAACTTCCTCATCCAGAGAACACTTTCAACCCTCACAAATGATACCCTGATGGGATGAGTGAGACAAGAGATTCTGGCCCCTTGACTGAGTCATGCTGGATTTGTGTGCTGTGACTGTTAACAGGGCTGTCTCACCTCCTTTAAGACCAAAAGTGGCATGAACAGCTACTTCCAAGTTTGAACTTAATCCCTTCAGTTATTAACACACTTCCAACATAAACGTGCACGCACGCAGACACACACACATACACACACACATACAAACACACACACACACACACACACACACACACACACACACACACATACACACACACACACACACACACACACAACACACACACACACACACATGGAAGACAGCCAGGATACACTGCTTGTCTGACAACTGAATCTCTTTGGTAGGATGGTCCAGGGTCCTCATCAACTGCAAACAGAACACAACATTAACATAGACTTAACATAAACATAACACCACATCATAATAATAATAATAATGATAATAATAATAATAATAATAATTTATAAATAATAATAATAATAATAATAATAATAATAATAATAATAATAATACATGGAATTTATATAGTGCTATATCTTGTAAAAACAAACCAAAGCGCTCGCACTCGACCTACACAATACATAAGCAATCAATAACAATTTACAGTTTTCATCCACGCCTGTCACTGGGGGAAGAGATGTGGATGTAGAATAGCTCAGTAATTTGAAATAGATTGTGTTTTTTAAAAAAAAGAAAGTGTTTATGAACACTTTGTTCTGGAACACACAGGGTCCTACATATGAAAGACATTCTATTTTCTTTTCTTTTTTTATATGAATATTTACAGAATTAGCTTGGTATCACTTTTTCATTTTTCTTCATTAGTTCAGTAAGCTGACTATCATATAACTTTTAAACTGATCCATAATACCCTTTTAACTTTTTTTTTGGAGGGGGGTGAAGTCATTCTCAGCTTTTCGAGTGGATCAGGTTACAGACATCTTCCAAAAATTGTCCTTTTTTTTGTCATTTGTGGTATGTTTTGAACACCCTCAAAAAAACATTCAGAAGTACACATGGAAACTATGTCAACTTCAACAGTAGACACTCATGAGCTTTTTAATCACACAGGATTTGTACGTTTTCATCTTTCAGTAATCTTAAATCTTTTAAACTTCTTGCATTCAGATTCTCTGAACACAAATTGCCCCTAGATTTTGCATTCCATCATAAAATCAGGTCAGGCACTCATGCTTGCTGGCCTTTTCCTCCTTCTAAGTACATACCAGCAGCTATAATTACTTCCAGACTCTCACTCATCTGGCCTGATACTGCTTCGGCATGTGTTGGTGATCGGTGAAGGTCACTGTGTGATGGAAAACTACAGTGTGTAAATCCTGGCTAATCCCGGGTCAGGATTCTGAGGGGGGGCGGGATTCATTTAATCCCGACAAATCCCGGGTCAGAACTAAGAGGGTTAACCAATTTTACTGCCACTCTAACCAGTAATTTATACATCCTTCCCTATTGCTTGTCAAGGCCAAAAGGACATCCCAATTTTACTGCCACTCTAACCAGTAAATACATCCTTCCCTATTGCTTGTCAAGGCCAAAAGGACATCCCAATTTTACTGCCACTCTAACCAGTAAATACATCCTTCCCTATTGTTTGTCAAGGCCAAAAGGACAGGCCAATTTTACTGCCACTCTAACCAGTAAATACATCCTTCCCTATTGTTTGTCAAGGCCAAAAGGACAGGCCAATTTTACTGCCACTCTAACCAGTAAATACATCCTTCCCTATTGTTTGTCAAGGCCAAAAGGACATCCCAATTTTACTGCCACTCTAACCAGTAAATACATCCTTCCCTATTGTTTGTCAAGGCCAAAAGGACAGGCCAATTTTACTGCCACTCTAACCAGTAAATACATCTTTCCCTATTGCTTGTCACGGCCAAAAGGACATCCCAATTTTACTGCCACTCTAACCAGTAAATACATCTTTCCCTATTGCTTGTCAAGGCCAAAAGGACAGGCCAATTTTACTGCCACTCTAACCAGTAAATACATCTTTCCCTATTGCTTGTCAAGGCCAAAAGGACAGGCCAATTTTACTGCCACTCTAACCAGTAAATACATCTTTCCTTATTGCTTGTCACGGCCAAATGGACAGGCCAATTTCACTCCAACAAATAAACACAGCCCTCCCTGCTTTTTTGTTTTTCAGACACACTGGATTCTGGAGATAACCAGAGAGAGAGAGAAAGAGAGAGAGAGTGCGTGTGTGTGTGTGTGTGTGTGTGTGTGTGTGTGTGTGTGTGTGTGTGTGTGTGTGTGTGTGTGTGTGTGTGTGTGTGTGTGTGTTCATACCTCAGCATTAGGAAAGAGGATCTGCATCCGGCCATTGAAGTCAGCCAGCCTCTCGTACGCCTTGCCACGGTAGATGAACACTTTGTTCTGGAAAATATCAGGGTCCTACATGTGACATCTTCATCCAACACTTGATTTTATCTTTATATTTAAAGGTCAAACAACTGACTTCTTTTTCCAATACTCTGCTTTTTTCAACGATGAAGTCTTCAGTTCAACATGATCAATCTTGACAAGTTTCAAAAAATGTTAGGTGGTGTTTTTTTGTGTGTTTTTTTACTACATATAAACAACAAGCATGTATCTATGTTTGTGTATGGTTGTTTATATATATATATATATATAGAGAGAGAGAGAGAGAGAGAGAGAGAGAGAGAGAGAGAGAGAGAGAGAGAGAGAGAGAGAGAGAGAGAGAGAGAGAGAGAGAGAGAGAGTGTGTGTGTGTGTGTGTGTGTGTGTGTGTGTGTGTGTGTGTGTGTGTGTGTGTGTGTGTGTGTGTGAGTGTGTTCTTACAACATAAATTTTCTATTAAACAGAAACAACATGCCTAAAAAGTAAGCTTATAAAACAAACAGTTGGTATGACAATGCAACTATAGCACAATAAAACTTTTTCCTTTTTTTGTTTTTTTATCATTCTATTTTTTACATCAATATTTACAGAATTAGTTATCACTTTTTCATTTTTCTTCCTTTTTTTTTTTCTTTTTTTTTACAGCGGTTTATGGGGGAGGGGGGGGGGCAGAAAGAGGTGGCACTTGTTTGTATGTTTGTTGTTCTTCAACATTTACCTATGCTGTTAGACAGGAATTCCATCAAAACAAAATAATCGCTACCTGAAAAGTATTTCATTTGTTCAACTCTAAACTTTTCCTACACTATAATACTAAGTGTTAGGGCATCATATACATCATTTCCTTCAGATTCAAACACTCATAAATTAGAGAGTACTATTACACATACAATCTTGACAGAAAATTGGAAAGATTGGAAGGGAAACACTACCCCAAAAAATGTAGTATTTCATTATGATGCTCATTTTAAAAAAAAAATCACTGTGGTGTATAAAAAACTGTTACTACTATTTAAAAAATATATATGTAATATATATATATATAGACAGAGAGAGAAATATATAGATATAGATATAGATGTATAGACAGATAGATATATAGATAGATATAAAAATGGATATATAAAGAATAAAATAACTGCTATAAATTCGGGACGACAGACTGACACAGACTTAACCAATCAAGGGCTATGCGACTGACAATCTCCAACTTCAAATCAAAACTATTCATCCTTTTAAAAAAAAAAAGAAAAAAAAAAAGATTCAAACACTTTTTGACAAAAGTCACAATGTTCTTGTTGGACTATTTAGTCACTAGCTCGGTCCACGTTAAATCCTGTTCCGCTTTTCATAAGAGTAGGCCATCGTGTGCCGGTGGGAACAGATGACATTTACAAAACTGCATACACACAGGGACTGGATGCAAAAAAGCACAAGAATGCTTATTCCATTATCCTCGATATAAAAGAATAAATCAATCAATCAATCAAATCAAATCTTCGAATCGAATCGAATCGGATCGGATCAGATCGGATCGGATCGGATCCCTCATCCCTCCCTCCCTCCCTCCATCCATCCATCCATCCATCCATCCATCCATCCACCCACCCACCCACCCACCTTCCCATCCATCCATCCATCCATCAAACCCAGACTAGCAGCACCCACCTGCAGGAAGGAATGGAATCCACCACCGAAGTAGCCCACACGGAAATACTCAGGTTCTGGCCTCATCTTCTTCAGAATGCTCTCATAGAGCTCCGCCTGACGTTTCTGTTCACACACGTGTCAAACCAAACCAAGAGTACTATTACACATACAATCTTGACAGAAAATTGGAAAGAGTGGAAGGGAAACACTACCCAAAAAAATGTAGTATTTCATTATGATGCTCATTTAAAAAAAAATTCACTGTGGTGTATTGTATTTTACCAAACTGTTACTTTCTTCCGCATGCAAGCAAGAAAAACATATACACACATATATTTATGCACACGCTCTTTTATGTACCCATACTCTTTCACCTACTTGGCTCTTTTTTTCTTTCTCTTGCTCTCTTCTTGCAGACATGACCATGATTGTATGCATGCACACACAGATGCACACATGCACTCAGCCACGTATGCACAAACACACACACACACACACAAAACAACACACACGCACACAACATACATACACACACACACAACACACATACACACACACAACATACATACACACACACGCACACATGTATTACTATTATGCGGCCGCCGTGTGAAAAATATGCAAACAACAAATCCGCTATAGCGGATGGTCATCCTCTGAGAGTTAAACATACAGGAATACATGTTACAAATCATCCTGAGTATAAATGAACTGCTGTCCACAAAGAGTAATTTTGTAGATCATAACATACGCCAAAAAAAACCCAAACACAAAGGAATACATGTTGCTGCAATAAGAGCAGACACTGTGGAAAAGGTGTACGCACCAGACACTTGCTGAGGGCGCTGTAGTCAAAGAGCTCCTCCCTGTACAGTGCACCCAGCTCCTCACACAGCTCAATGCCCTTCTCCCACATCTGGGGACACCACATCATCACAAAACATGTCACACATCTGGGACACCACATCATCACAAAAAACGTCACACATCTGGGACACCACATCATCACAAAACACGTCACACATCTGGGACACCACATCATCACAAAACACGTCACACATCTGGGGACACCACATCATCACAAAAACATGTCACACACCTGGGGACACCACATCATCACAAAACACGTCACACATCTGGGACACCACATCATCACAAAACACATCACACATCTGGGGACACCACATCATCACAAAACACATCACACATCTGGGGACGCCACATCATCACAAAACACATCACACATCTGGGGACACCACATCACCACAAAACACATCACACATCTGGGGCACCACATCATCACAAAACACATCACACATCTGGGGGCACCACATCATCACAAAACACATCACACATCTGGGGACACCACATCATCACAAAACATGTCACACATCTGTGGACACCACATCATCACAAAACACACCACACAGCTCAATGCCCTTCTCCTACATCTGGGGACACCACATCATCACAAAACACACCACACATCTGGGGACACCACATCATCACAAAACATGTCACACATCTGGGGACACCACATCATCACAAAACACACCACACATCTGGGGACACCACATCACCACAAAACATGTCACACAGGGACACCACATCATCACAAAACATGTCACACAGGGACACCACACCATCACAAAACACATCACACATCTGGGGACACCACATCATCACAAAACACATCACACATCTGGGGACACCACATCATCACAACACACAGCTCAATGCCCTTCTCCCACATCTGGGGACACCACATCACAAAACACATCACACAGTTATCACAAGTTAAAGGAGTAAAATGTGATGACAAACACAAAACACATCCACAGTTATCACAAGTTAAAGGAGTAAAATCTGATGACAAACACAAAACACATCAAACAGTTATCACCAAATATGGGAGTAAAACCTGGTGACACCAAATAAGAAAACACATCACACAGTTATCACTAGTTATCAGAGTAAGACCTGGTGACAAACACAAAACACATCACACAGTTATCACCAGTTATCGGAGTAAAACCTGGTGACAAACACAAAACAGATAACACAGTTAGAAACAGTTATCAAGGTAGAATCTGGTGACAATGACAAAAACAAACGAAAGAGTTATCATCATCTATAGGAGTAAAATGATCAGTCTTCTAGGCCATGAGCTTCTGTGGATTGATCTTGCTAAACTGCAAGGCTTACTTCGTACACTGCCTATTTTGAACTTTTGTGCACAATACTTTCAAATAAAAGCTACTTCAAATGAACAGACAATAAAGTTATCATCATCTACAGTAGCAAAACTGCCATTCTTCTATGCTATGCTGTTCTGTTTATCAATACTGTTCAAGTCCTAGGCTTACTTGCTACTTTGCCAATTTGGAACTTTTGGAAGTGAATTCTCCAGTATATGAAATATTTGTTGTTGGCACCAATACACATCCCCACAATCAAGATATTAACTGGTGACAAGCTCACCACAGGCTATGCATCAAACACTATGTCACCTTAGCAAGTATGGAAATGAACAATCCCCATGCAATATACAGGCAGTCTTGTCAGACCATTACCAAAACAGTGTACAACTGTAACCAAGACACTGCTTCACATTGAATATATATGCTGCAGTCTTCCTTACATTCTAAACCACCATCTTGGTCCCAAATTCTTCATAAGCCCAATGCTTGAAAAGAGTTGATAAACAGAGCCACACTGCACAGGACAATGAAAGTCTTGCTAGCACTATAGATGGTGATAACTTTACAAGAAAACTGTGCAGGACAATTTATTTTTCATGTACACTTAAGATTCTAACAAACATTGATAACTTTATAAGGAAATGTGCAGAACAATCATTTTTCATGTGCACTTAAGATTCTTACAAACATTGATAACTTTATAAGGAAATGTGCAGAACAATCATTTTTCATGTACACTTAAGATTCTAACAAACACTAATAACTTTATAAGGAAATGTGCAGAACAATCATTTTTCATGTGCACTTAAGATTCTAACAAACATTGATAACTTTATAAGGAAATGTGCAGAACAATCATTTTTCATGTGCACTTAAGATTCTAACAAACATTGATAACTTTATGAGGAAATGTGCAGAACAATCATTTTTCATGTGCACTTAAGATTCTAACAAACACTGATAACTTAATAGGGAAATGTGCAGAACAATCATTTTTCATGTACACTTAAGATTCTAACAAACACTAATAACTTAATAAGGAAATGTGCAGAACAATCATTTTTCATGTACACTTAAGATTCTAACAAACACTGATGACTTAATAGGGAAATGTGCAGAACAATCATTTTTCATGTACACTTAAGATTCTAACAAACACTGATGACTTAATAGGAAATGTGCAGAACAATCATTTTTCATATACACTTAAGATTCTAACAAACACTGATGACTTAATAGGGAAATGTGCAGAACAATCATTTTTCATGTACACTTAAGATTCTAACACTGATGACTTAATAGGGAAATGTGCAGAACAATCATTTTTCATGTACACTTAAGATTCTAACAAACACTGATGACTTAATAGGGAAATGTGCAGAACAATCATTTTTCATGTACACTTAAGATTCTAACAAACACTGATGACTTAATAGGGAAATGTGCAGAACAATCATTTTTCATGTGCACTTAAGAGAAGCTTTGGCTGATCAGGGTTATAGTATAACACTTGTAGTAAACATGCAGGCTCTCTCTCACCTCTCCTTTTTCAAAGTAGGAGATGATTTCATAGTACAGCTTCTCCTTCAGGTCCCGGTGAGTCCAGGCATCAGGGTACTTGCTGGTCTGCAGCATGGGGGGCAGGCATTCGTCTGACCACTGTCAACACAACACGGTCGTTATTCATTTTGTTTGAAAAAATATATATGTACCTATATAGTTCAGATTATAAACAACCCCCCCCCCCCCCCCCCCCCCCCCCAAAAATTCCTACTTACATCTGTGTATACATTTAATATCGTACTTGCATAGCTTATGTGACAGAGAAAACACACACACACTACACGCACACACACTACACGCACGTGCACATGCACGCATGCGCACACACACACACACACACGCACACTACACGCACGTGCACATGCACACACGCGCACACACACACATGCACACTTCACGCACGTGCGCACACACACACACACTACACACCCCCCCCAACACACACACACTACACCCTACACACACACACTACCCCCCCCCCCCCAACACCCCCCCCCACACACACACACACACACAACACACAACACGCAGCACAAAAAGCAAAAGCCACCACCACAACTAAATGCTCGATGATCCTCTCTCTTTTACCTGCAGCAGTACACACACACAACACACAGCCACCACAACTAAGTGATCAATGCTCCTTTACCTGCAGCAGCCTGGCGTACAGCATGAGGGTGTAGGCAGCCTCAGTGTAGTTGTCACAGCCCAGGTGCAGTTCGCTCAGCTTGTGCAGGTAGCGGATGTACATCTCCTGCCGGTTGATGTCGTGGTAGAAATCCTGCAACAGCAACACAGGTGGCAGGCATCAGCCACTGACCCAAGGAGGAAGAAGGTTGGCAGGACAGGTTAAGACATCGTTCACCTGACTTAACTAGTAGTAGTAGCGGTGGTAGTAATTAAATTGATCTGATTGTACAGCGCGGTGAGCCCATGTTTTTTGGAATTCGCGCTATATAAGCCTCCATTTTATTATTATATCATTATTACCAGGAGATTGACGATGCAGCTCATGCGGTGCTCTTTGACCTCGTCCTGGATGATGCGGCGGTAGACGAGGAGGCGTTCCAGAAGTTTCCACACCACCTCCACGAAGGACTTGCCCTGGTCCTGCAGGCCCCTGGGCTCCTTGCCGTCACACAGGTGCATCAGTCTGCGTGAACACAGCAACACAACCACTCTGTCACCCTTTGTCAATTTTCTAGGTAAAGGTGAGAATGTGCGAAAATGTGCGCGCACATTTTCTGGCATTTATTTTAACCAAGTTTATCTGTTTTCCTTTGTTTGCTTTTTTTATACATGTATAATTCCACGAGTTTGAGATGGTTAGATCAGTTTTTCCTTTTTTCCTCCAATCAATTGCCCAAACAAACACACTGACATTAATTTCTCGTTTCTTCCCCCTACCCATCACCTGTCTAATATCATTTTTTAGTGGATAGACGTTTAAAATGAAGACACACTCAGTCACCCTTTTTAAAAAAAAAAAAAAATTTCTTTTAAATCGAGGAACATGGAATAAGCATGTACGTGCTTTTCTACATCCAGTCCCCGCGTGTATGCAGTTTTTTTTTCAATTTTGTCATCCGTTCCCACTGGCACGCAATGGCCTACTTTTTCAAAAAGCGAAACAGGATTTAACGAAGAAGAAGCTGGAGAAGCTGAGGTCTCTGACGCCTTGCTCCCCTACGACCACAAAGGCTATGGGACACCTTTACCTTTAGCTAGAAGACTGACAAAGGGAAATCATCAGAGGCAGAAGGAGCCACTCACATTTCAAACATGAGGTCTCTGTACTGCTCATCTCCCCGGCCCCCTTCCACCAGCATATCCAGCTGAGTGATCATCTCATTCTCCACCTGCACATAGCAACAAAGCAATTGTTAACACATCACACTAAGGTTAGGTCATCAGAGCACTAGTCAAGGAACACATTAAATAAAAAAAATATAAAAAAGAAAGAAAAGTCATTAGCAAAGTGAAGATAATTTTGACATAAGTTTCAACTTCAGTTTATGTTTGAAGCCCAAGTACTGGCCTCATGGAAGTAGAGGACAAAAAAAAAAGTGTTTAATTTGCAGAGCTAAGATACTTTCGACATAAGTTTCAACTTCAGTTTGTGTTTGAAGCCCAAGCACTGGCCCCATGGCAAGAAGAAGAAAAACATAAGCGAATCACAGCATTAAGATATTTTCCACATGAATTTTCAATTACAGGTTGTGTTTGAAGCCCAGGCACTGACCTCATGGCAGTAGGAAGAAAAAATATGTGTAATTGGCACGAGTGAAGATACTTTTGACGTAAGTTTCAACTGCAGTTTGTGTTAGAAGGCCAGGCACTGACATCATGGAAGTAGAAGAAAAAAAAAAAGTATAATTTGCCGAGTGAAGATATTTTCCACATGAATTTTCAATTACAGTTAGTATAAGAAGCCTAGGCACTGACCACATAAAAAAAAAAAACATGAGTAATTTGCAGAGTTCAGATATTTTCCACATGAATTTTCAATTACAATTAGTATAAGAAGCCTAGGCACTGACCTCATAGAAATAGAAGACAAAGAAACCCATGAGTAATTTGCAAGAGTTAAGATATTTTCAACAAGAAGTTTCAATGACAGTAAGCATACAAAGCCCAGGCAGGCACTGACCTCATGGAAGTTTCCTTGAATGGATGAGGAGTTGGGCACAGGCTGCAAGTACTCACACTGCATCATGTCAAAGAAGATGGGAATGGTGGCTCGCCGCAGTTCTGTGCCACACACAGCAGAACATACAACGCATAGTTCAAAGAAATGGTAACAACGTGTAGTTCAAAGCAATGGTAACAACAACTAACATCCACTTAAGAGTCACCAAAGGCCTGATATGATCAGTAAAAGAAAAATTCAGTGACTTGTCGTGCAACTCATTCAGTATGAACCGTCTCATAAGCAGAACAAAAAGTATGAAAATTAAGCATGCAGAAAAATGCTAGGAACTTTTTTTTTTTTTTAAATCATTATTATTATTATTTTAGAAATATCATTGCCAAAACCTCAATTTAACCATGGAAGAACAAAATCCTGCATCAAACATTTTCTAAGTTAGGATTCAGCAATCTTTCCAACAGTTGTTGATATGACTACGTGGTATGGTATGAGCTAATGATAGTTAAGGTGTATTGATGTGAATTTCCTTACTCTTGTTCCATTCTACATTTCTTCTTTAAAAAAAAAAAACACCCCACCATATCCTAAAAAAAAAAAATAAAAGGACAAAAACATACAAAAAAAGGCTTGGATATATATTTTTGTTGTTGATGCTGTTGTTGTTGTTTTGTTTTTGTTTGGGTTTTTTGTTTGTTTTGTTTTTGTTTGAGTTCTGACAGTAACAAAGCAAACTAGCGTAACATTTAGTTTATCATAACTGACTTGAAACAAAGCAAAACAATGTGCAGCTTTTCTTTTTTTTTAATGTATTCTACAGCACAAGTCAACAAAATATCACTTAATCTGTAAGTGTTCAATGATAAATGAATTATACGCATACACACCATGCTTCCAAACGCGACACACTACAACAAAATGGGAGGAAATAACAATTAAAAAGAAACTAACCGACTTTCAGGAATGACACGTCAACAAAACATGACTTAATCTATAAATGAATGTTCAATGATAACTGAATTATATACATATACACCATGTTTCAAAACATGACACGTGGAACAAAACGGGAGGAAATAACAATAAAAAGAAACTAACCGACTTCAGGAATGACACTTCAACAAAATATTAATCTATAAATGTTGAAATATAAATGAATTATATACATAATATATACCAGGGAACTGGTTGTCAAGTCTTCATGGGTGCCCCAACAGTCGCAGACTAAGGGATAGATAGAGAGATACACACATACACACCATGTTTCCAAACATGACACATGGAACAAAATGGGAGGGAAATACCAATACAAGGAAACTCACCGACTTCAGGAATGAGAGTCATTTCCAGAAAAGGTCCCACCAGCTCTGGGATGAACTTGATCTTGTTGGGGCCTGCATTCACAGAATAACCACTCATTATTTTTCTGACACATCATCGGCGTGGACTATACACACTTCTGACTTTGTGATTCTAACACACGCATGCATGCAAGCACACACACATGCATGCAAGCATGCACACACTTATGCACACACAAACACGCATGCACACACACACACACACACACACACATAACACACAACACACACGCACACACACACACACACACACACACACACACACACACACACACACACACACACACACACACATAACACACAACACACACACGCACACACACACACACACACACAAACAAGCAGTGAAATTTTTAGGAGTATACCTTACTTCTAAGTTAATGTGGAATCAACATATTGAATACTTGGCAACTAAAGCTAAAAAAGTTCTTAACTTCTTAAAAGTTACCAGTAAACAACCATGGGGGCAAGATACTTCTGTATTAAAGCATCTATCCTTGTCCCTTGTGCGCTCAAGACTGTCCTATGGACAAGAAGTCTTTTTCAGTGCTCCAAATTACTTGCTTAAGAAAATCCAGAGTCTTGATTGTAAAGCTTTTCGACTTGCTTTAGGTGTACCACCTCATGCCTCATCTATAGGCACATATATAAAGAAGTAGGGGTTCTGCCTTTGAATGAATATCGACAACTTGCTGTGGCAAAATATGTTCTAAGAAGTGCAGCAAATGATAGCAATGTTGAAAAAGAAGTCCAGATAAAGTCTGACTTTCACTTTCCGAAAAGAGCAAGAACTATTAGCTCTCTTACCACAATTAGCACGTATACCTCTACACTTTTTAAACATTCAGAACTTAACCCAAATGAAGTAGCTAAATCAGAGGTAAAGTCAGCTCCCTGTCCACCTTGGGAACTGCTTAAAGCTCATTTTGACATTAATTATTCTTCTGTAAGAAAAGTTGACAATGTTAACATTCTTACATCATTAGTAAAGGAACATATTCAAACAACTTACCCTGATCATCTCAAAATCTATACCGATGGGTCTGTTCTAAATACTAATGAGACAGGTGCAGCTTTCATTATCCCATCATTGAAAGTAGAACGATCTTTCAACCTGGGAAAAAATAAATCTATATTTACAGCTGAGCTAACTGCCATTCTGTTGGCATTATACCATGTACTTGACTTCCCTAAAAACATATTCAACATCCTTATGTGTGTCGATTCTAAATCGGTTTTGCATGCTTTAAACAATTCTACTTCTAAAGTAAGAAAAGACCTCATCACTGAAATCAGGCATCTGGTACACTTTTTGATTTTAAGAGGTAGCACTATTACTTTCTGTTGGGTTCCCTCACATACTGGTATCTATTTTAATGAAAAAGTTGACTGCCTTGCAAAGTTTGGAGCCAGGTGTAAAAATAATTCTTGTGAAATAAATGTTGCCTTATCTCTGCATGAGGGATATAACTTGCTACAAAACGCTTGCTGGAAGCATTTCAGAAAGAAGATAAATGAGTCTGGCTATTGTCTGTATAATAGCCGCACAAGCAATGTGATAGATTTTCAGAATGCTTTAGTATGTAACAAAGTTTCTGGTTGGTATAATCGGAGAAATGTGTCATCCCTCATTTATAGATTTAAACTAAACGCATTCAGGACAAAATACGTGAAAGATGTAAACTGTATTTGTGGTGAGAAGATTACAAATAGTCATGTCATTTTCAATTGTGAACATTTAAAAACATTTTTACCTGCTGTACCTAGTTTGTCACTGGATCAGATTTTGTCTGAACCTTCTTTGCTGTTGGACATTGTGTTAGCGTTGAAAAGAAGTTCAATAATCCAGTTTTTGTAGTGTTAGGATTAGTTTCTTATTTCAGCATTGTTAAATGACATTTTTCAGTTTATTGTTAACTCTTTCAGGTTTTTGTTTTGTTTTGTTTTGTTTTTTGTTTGTTTGTTTGCTTGTTTTTGTTTGTCTAAAATCACAAAATGTGAATAGACGTTAAACTGAAGATACATTACACACACACACACACACACACACACACACACCACACACACACACACACACACACACACATGCATATATAATTGCCAGCAGTGCTTGCTGATTTCCAATTTGTCTTTTACACATACATATATACAATTTCATTATCATTCTCTCATCATCCCTTACTCCATGCACACATACATGTATACACCCATGCATGCACATAAACCCACTTGCGCATGCGCGCACACACATACACACACACACACTGCACATGTATACACACACGCACGCACACATGCATGCGCACGCACTCACGTACACGCACACACACACAAGAGGGGAAAAAAGGTGTGCTATTCTCACCAAGTTTGAACCACATGGACCTGATCTCAAAGGCTGTCTCCCTTCTCATGTCTTTGTACCTGTAATACAAAGCACACACAGTCACCTAAACTGACACCATGATCACAACAGAATCTAAGAAGTCTTTAGTCCTTCTAAAACACAGTATTATAACCAATATCCACTATGTATGAATATCTGCTTTGAGTCAGGTAAAATACCAAATTAGCGACTGTCAATACGCAAAAGTCTTTTCTTATTTACGTGATACACTTGAGCATGTCTGTGGATTTTGATCTGTGCAATAGCATGCAAACCACACACACACACACACACACACACACACACACACACACACACACACACACACACACACACACACGCACGGATGACAAAATTGACAAAAACTGCTTACACATGGGGACTGGATGTGAAAAAACCTGTGTGCTTTTTCCATTATCCTCGATATAAAAGAATAAATAAATAAATAATATAAATAACACACACACACACACACACACACACACATAGAGAGAGAGAGAAGATATCAAATGAACCCACATCTAACTGAAACAAGTTTACAACAATCACACTTCCTTCCCACTTAAAGGACCCAAAGCCAGCTCAAAATATCTAGATTCTGGCTCACCAAAAAAAGGAAGACATGAATAAATGAACTGCCATTGCTTTCGCAATACCTGGTGATGATCTTGGTTCTCTTGGAGTGGGAAAAGTTGTCCAGTTGCAGCGGGTCTTGAGTGAGGAAGGATATGGCACAGTGGAAGAAGTTGTTCCACAACTGCCACAACAAAGCACAACTATCATCATCAGAAACCCATTCACAAAATTGTTTCACAACTGCCACAACACAGTACAATTATTTTCATAAATATATTCCACAACTTCCATAACACAGTACAATTATCATCAGAAACACATTCACAAACTATGAAGAAAAATATGAAAATCTGTTACCTTCTACACTATCTGTGGGTTTGGGTTTTTTGTGTTTTTTTTGTATCTCTGCACGAAGCTTTGGATTCTTTTCCCAATTTCTTACTTAACCACTGTGTTGAAAGTTACAAACAGTTATAGACATTATGGTATACATATCACACAAAAAAATGTAAGTTTCTTATATGATCACATAATTATAGTTTTAGAGAAGGAATAGGCGAAACAAACCCTTTTATATGACACAAACAGATAAAAACTTTTTAAACGACAAAGAAGGAAGGTGGCAGGACAGTTTAGATGTTGACCTGCCTGACAAGAAAATCATGAGATTGCTGGTTCAATTCCCAGCCTTTCCCTTTCTTCCCAGGTTGATAGGAGAATTGAAAAGGAGACTAAACTAGTCTGACCCTTGTGCACGTCTAAAGAACCCATGAGAGTTGAAATTTGGAAAGGGCAGGAAAGTGCCTCCCTACTGTCACAGCAAAATTAGCAGGTTCATTTCCCAACAGAATCTCCAAAGTTGGAAAGTTAAGTTAGTTAAAGTCTGTCCCGAGCCTAAGGCTCATCAGGCCGGTGCTTATCCCGGTTTCTGTGGCGATAAGCGACTGAGAGTCATAGACTCCTCCCTGGATAGGACGCCAGTCTATCGCAGGGTTAACCCCCAACACAAGGTTGGGACCCCTTTTACACCTGGGTGGGGTGAGAAAATAGCCGTAAAGTGCCTTTTCCAAGGGCACAATGCCATAGCTGAAAGCTGGGATCGAACCCGCAACCTTGATTACGAGTCCAACGCCCTAACCACTAGACTACAGTGGCGGCTAAAGTTGGAAAGAGGCTACCTTAATAGTGGTAAAAAACAACTCCGTTGTACACACAAAAACCTCAGAGCTGAAGAACAAAAAAAATATAAATAGATATATAAATACATTACACAGATATATAGAGGAAAAAAACCAACAACTCCACTGTACACACAAAAACCTCAGAGCTGAGGAACAAAAAATTATAAATAGATAAATAAATAAATAACATAAATAGATAAAACTTTTAAATGACACAAAAAGCTAAAAATGTTCAACTTGATTTGGTTTCCTTCGGTGATGTTACTGCGCTGTATTTACCTGCTGCTCAAATAAGTTGGAAAACTTTTCATGGATGGTGGTAGCAAAGAACCTCAGAGCTCGCAGAATGACACTGGAACAAAAAAAACAACAAAAAAAACATGTTTAAAAAAAATTGTCAGTTTATGCTGAGCACTAGTATATCATATAATGGTATATTATTTTTCTGAGGAGAAGACAGACAAGAAAAACTAAGAGAAAAGCAAACAGATAAACACACACACACACACACACACACACACAGAAAGATACAAGGAGACAGACAGAAAACATATAAAGATGAAAACACACACACACACACACACACACACACACACACACACACACACACACACACACACACGCAGACAGAAACAGATAAAGACACAGACAAAGACACTTCCTAAAGTAAGAATGCAGGTACCTAATGGGGGGGGGGGGCATGGTTGCATACGCATAAGACACCATCGGTGAACCTCACAGCTCTAGCCAAGAACAAAAAAACAACAAAAAAGCAAACAAAAACAGAGACACCGACACACAAACAAAAACAGCCAAGAGAGCGACACAAGAAGAACAAAGAATCCACAAACTAACATCAACCAAAACAGACGGAACAGAAAATACTAACAACTGACTCCTTAACACCCTCCCCACCCCACCTTCCCCACCCAACACAGGATAGCCTAGTGGTCAGAACACTGCGCTCGCAATTTGACGACCCGGGTTCAATTCCCATTCCCAGTCGAGGGGATTTTTCCCCTGGGGTTAACATCAATGCTGACTCCACTCTCCCCAAAAGTCCTTCGTATGAGACTGTAAACCAAGGCCCTGTGTGCAAACGCACGCAGAACCTCTTGCGCACACGTTAAATCCTGTTCCGTTTCTTGTAAGAGTAGGCCATTGTGTGCCGGTGGGAACAGATGACCAGATTTACAAAATGCATAAACATGGGGACTGAATGTAAAAAAAAAAGCACATGAGTGCTTATTCCATTATCCTCAATATAAAAGAATAAATGAAAAATGAAAAAAATGAAAAAACCCCAACACCACCATACCTTCCCCCCACCTCCACAACATCCCCACCCTCACCACCCCCACCCCTCCACACCATCCCTCCCAACCATTCCCCATCCCTCCCCACCCCACCACCACCCCTCCCCACCCTACCACCACCATCCCACCATCCCTCCACCACACCCCCACACCCCACCATTCCCCACCCCACCACCACCCCTCCCCACCCTACCACCACCATCCCACCCCACCATCCCTCCACCACACACACCCCCACCCCACCATCACCCCTCCCCACCCTACCACCACCATCCCTCCCCCCCCTCCACCACCACATCCCCCCCTCCCCCCCCCCCAACAACACCCCCTCCCCCAAACACCCCCCCCCAAACCCCCACCCTCAGACCTGTTCTGCAGCATGATCATCTCCAGCCAGTCAGCGGGGTAGACGCTGCGTCCCACCAGGTCGCGGAAGACCATGAGGATCTCCATCAGGAAGTCCAGCAGGTCAAGGGTCACGGGGAAGCTGTTGAGGTAGTCCTTGTAGTGCACCTCCGACATCTGCCTCAGGACGGCGATCATCACCGCCACGCAGTTCTCCTGCACAGTCATAGGGTGCTGTCAGAGAGGGGGTTTTTTGTGTGTGTGTTTTTTATTTTATTTTATATTATTTTTGTTTTGTTTTGAGGATATTGGAATGGTCAACATCTGCCTCAGGATGGCGATCATCACCGCCACGCAGTTCTCCTGCACAGTCATAGGGTGCTGTCAGAGAGGGGTTTTGTTGTTTTTTTGGGGGGGGTTTGGGGGGGGATATTTATTATTTTTCTTTTATATCTTATTTTATTTATTTTGAGGGTATTGGAATTGGTAGTGCACCTCCAACATCTGCCTCAGGATGGCGATCATCACCGCCACGCAGTTCTCCTGCACAGTCATAGGGTGCTGTCAGAGAGCAGTTGTTTGTTGTTGTTTTTTTTTTGGGGGGGGATATTTATTATTTTTCTTTTATATCTTATTTTATTTATTTTGAGGGTATTGGAATTGGTAGTGCACCTCCGACATCTGCCTCAGGATGGCGATCATCACTGCTACGCAGTTTTCCTGCACAGTCTACCGGTGTGTTGTGAGAGGGTTTTTTTCTAGGTTTTTTTTTTTTTTATTATATATTTATTTTTATTTTGAGGATGTTGGAATGGTCAACATCTGCCTCAGGATGGCGATCATCACTGCCACACAGTTCTCCTGCACAGTCATAGTGTACTGTGAGGAGGGGTTTTTTGTGTGTGTGTTTATTTATTTTATTTTATTTTATTCTTTCATTTTGAGGGTATTGGAATTGGTAGTGGACCTCCGACATCTGCCTCAGGATGGCGATCATCACTGCTATGCAGTTCTCCTGCACAGCCCACAAGCGTGCTGTGAGAGAGGGGGTTTTTCTGTGTCTTTTATTTATTTATTTATTTTTGATGGGAGGACAACAACAGTGAATGGAAAGGCCTTGAACTCAACAAAACCCTGAGAAAGGCAGAACAGAGCGAGGTATGGAGGGAACTGGTTGTCAAGTCTTCAGGGGTGCCCCCCACGGTCGCCGGACTAAGGGATAGATAGATAGATAGATGTTTATTTATTTCATTTATTTATTCTTTTATATCAAGGATATTGGAATAAGCACTCATGTGCCTTTTTTTTTTTACATCCATCCCCCGTGTCTATGCAGTTTTGTAAATGTCATCTGTTCTCATCAGCACACAATGGCTTACTCTTACAAAAAGCAAGAATGTATAAAAATTACATGCCTGTTAGAAATGTGATTGCCCTTCTACAGGCGAGCAAAATCCAGCATTACTCAGTCAAGGGTCTAGGGCCCAGTGCTATAATTTTCACACCCCTTTCTTTTACCAAGTCCAAGTGTGGTCAGTTTCTGCTATGATTAGCACCAGCTGGGCTAGGATGAATTGATTAGCAACTGAGAGGAGCTGAAAGTGGGGGAAACTGACAGCTGTGTTTCTTCATAGGATGATTCAAGTGATTTTATGTGCTAAAATTTTCACACTCCTTTCTTTTACCAAGTCCAAATGCGGTCAGTTTCTGCTATGATTAGCACCAGCTGGGCTGGGATGAATTGATTAGCAACTGAGAGGAGCTGAAAGTGGGGGAAACTGACAGCTGTGTTTCTTCATAGGATGATTCAAGTGTTTTTATGTGCTAAAATTTTCACACCCCTTCCTTTTACCAAGTCCAAGTGTGGTCAGTTTCTGCTATAATTAGCACCAACTGGGATGGGATGAATTGATTAGCAACTGAGAGGAGCTGAAAGTGGGGGAAACTGACAGCTGTGTTTCTTTATAGGATGATTCAAGTGTTTTCTGACTTTTGACTTGACTTTCTGTCGGGTTGGGTTGGGTTCGGGGGGGGGGGGGGGGGGGGGGGGGGGGGGGGGGGGGGGGGGGGGGGGGGGGGGGGGGGGGGGGGTTGGTTTTTTTTTTTTTTTTAAATTTCGAGCATGAAAGACATTTATGCAAATTTACTTACCTTTAGGTAGGTCTGGTGTAGTGATGGTTGGTGGTGGTGTTGTGTTGTTGTGGTGTGAGTTGGTTTGTTGTTGTAATGGGTATATATAGTTAGATAAAAATGATGTGTGTATTTTGTGGTGGTTTTGGTGATTGTTGGGTTGGAGGGGGGAGGGGGTGTCTTTGTTGTTTTTGGGGTGTTTTGTGTCGTGTCATGTCGTGTCGTGTCGTGTCGTGTCGTGGTGTGTCGTGGTGTGTGTGTGTGTGTGTGTGTGTGTGTGTGTGTGTGTGTGTGTGTGTGTGTGTGTGTGTGTGTGTGTGTGTGTATTTCCATAAAATAATCGACGATGATGATAATGATAACAAAACTAACTACTACAGCACTGGTAATTATAATTCTACTACTAATAATAATGATAATGGCGATGATGATGAACATAATAATAATAATAATAATAATAATAATAATAATAATAATAATGATGATGATGATGATGATGATGATGATGAAGATGAAGATGAAATAACACAACAACAATCATCATAGAAACACACTAACAACCCCATCTTGATGAGCCGACATTCCTTACAAACAGTGTCATTACTATAATAACAAGTTGAACAGGAACAGAAGTGAAAATTACAAGCACAGAATCTGTAACTTGCTTCACACCCACATCAGATTTTCAGCATGCACACGAAGAAAAACACAAACATACAATTTCATCCATTCCCCTAAGCAATTTTCATTCCACTTTTTCTTGGAGGGTGTGTGTAATATATATATATTATATATATATTATATATATATAATATATTAATATATATATATATATAATATATATACACATACATACATTACATATTTTTTTTTTTTTTTTTTTTTTTTTTTTTTGCTGCATGGACGGATAGTGTGAGACAACGATAACAAAAAAAGACTATTTCTTTCCCAACCTCTAAACATAAGTTAAATAAAATGTTTAAGATTCTGATTTGGATTAGCACCTGCCCTAGTTTTTTCTCTTCTTACTGTAAACTTCTGTGTTGATTAGCACTATCCCTACATTGAGGGAGAGAATGAACCCCTCTTTCCCTGTACACGTGCACTGTACCATATTTGTATGCTTCTGTAGCCCAGTAGTGGGTGATACGTAGGGAAGGGCTAGTAGCTGGTTGGTTACCCAATAGTGGGTTAATCCATAGGGAAAAGGTTTAAAAAAAAAAATTTTAAGCTTGCTCTACCATCATAGGTTTTTTTAGGATGGGGCGGGGATCATTATTTGACTGCAGCAAACAAGCCTAGCAGGACTACTCTTGGTTTCTATGAAGCATTCTTACTTGTTATTTGCTATCATGATTATGCTTGTTTTTCGTTAGATATGCTTACTTGCTAGTTGCACAAACATGGTCATGGCAATTAAAAATGATGAGAGGAAAAAAAAAAAGTTGACAAAATCAAGAATAGTCTTTTAAAATCAGAGAAGATATCTTAACAACAACAAACACCAACAACCCAAACCCCGAAACATGCTGAGTATATGACATGTTGTCTCAACTGCCTCATTGGCTCTCTGTCTGGACAGTTGTCTGTCAAAGGAATCAACTCTCTTTGTATCACCTCATCAGGTTTTTGCTTGTTTGTTTTGTGTCTTTTTTTTTTTTTTTAAAGCAAACAAAAATGGTTTGCTGTATAATACAGATAACTCAATTTTGTCAAGACCAGTAGCATCACAGGAAAGTGGTGATTGTTGCCTTTGTCTTGCCCGATTCACTTTTCAACTCTCTCACAGACATTTTGAAATGAAAACCGACACTTTAAACTTAAAAACTTACTAATTACACAGCTCTCCTAATCATGAAAAACATCCAAAACAATTATTACTACTCTCATATACATACATGTAGTACATCACAAG
Organism: Stramonita haemastoma; assembly: GCA_030674155.1. NCBI lineage: Eukaryota > Metazoa > Mollusca > Gastropoda > Neogastropoda > Muricidae > Stramonita > Stramonita haemastoma. The sequence goes on from CM060317.1 coordinate 60,804,098, forward strand.
TCATATTTCTGCACATGCCCCTGAAAAAAAATAAATGATTTTGCATACATATTCTTCACCAGACTCTGACAGGCTGAGATAAATTAACACACAAAAATTAACATCATGTTGATGTCTGAGACTGAGCTGAAATGACCAAAAAAATATAGATAAGTATGCATAGAGAGACAACATCAGATCTGCACAGTATCCAGTTAGTGCCAACATCAAGAGGCCACGATTATGGACAACTGCTGCACATCAAGCTGATTAAAGCACAACAACAAAGGCAATGGAAATAAAACAAGCTGGTTTCAGACTGCGTACTAAACACACTCAACACATGATTTACCAGGCAAACAACAGCTTCACACACTATGAAGCACAGAAACGATCAGTAAAACAATGATCACATTGCGTAACAGTACAGAAAACAGTCATCCAAAATGTATGCATGTTTCAAAGATTTTACTGCAGTGATCTGCCCAATATTGATATGAGTGACCACTGTATAACAACTGCATCATATGTGAACAAGACACAGATTTTAAAAGCCTTTGGCTGCAATCGTCTTCAAGAAACTATCTGTCAAAGACCCCAGAACAAGAACTGCAAACTTGTCTCAGTGCAAGAATGTGAGGAATGAGCAGGCAAAAAATTCATTGTCTCAATCATAGAGCAAAATCAAGAAAGCATCACTGTATCAGATATACATGTTTTTGTGATTAATAAACTGACTTTCCAGAGAAAAAAACAAACACAAACTGACATGTATGCTAAATGCTGTGAAGTATCGACATCACTACACAAACAACTTCACTTCATCTGTATGACCCATAGCAGTCCACGGTATAGGAAAAGCCACACCATCAGATGTCCTGTCTGATCCCCTTTCAGCTCCCTAAGTGAGGCCTAAATGACCCTCCTTCATCCCTGAAGTGAGCTGTGCTCTTTTGCCAACAGATGTATTGTCTGTCACTGCTCCATTCTTTTTTAAAAAAAAGAAAGGGGAATGGATAAAGATGGACTACGATAGTGGGGCACAATAGGCAATGTAGGAATAAAGTGTGCGATTCAAACTGCACCCTCATCAACTGGAAAAATGAGGACCAAGAGACAGGAGACAGAAAGAGAGGGAAGAGACCCACATCGGTGAGATGAGAGAAGAAGGAAAAACGAAACAGAGAGGAAAAAGGGGGCAGCAAGACAGGGAAACACGTCCTTTTTTATCTAATCTGGAAATGTCACACAGTAATCGGAAAGGAATTTGATGAAGTATCTGCCTTATATGACATTATGTTTGCTTAATACTTCAAAACTTATATACAAGTCTGTAAAATACTGTAGTTCATGAAGCATATTTTGTGATTCACAAAAATATTAAAAAGAAAAGAAAAAAAAAAAAACAAATGAAAGAACCCTCTTTTTATGAAAAAGTCCCCTGAATATCCAAAAATGTTTGTATACCCCCAAATAACAAAAAAAATGTTGCACAACCCCTGAATACAACAAAATTTTGGGACTCCTTTGTTTATAAAATAAAAGGGAGAGGATGTTTGATATAGCACAATCAAACCCAAATCTCCCCAAACTGTTTGGCATAACCAACAAGACCACCTCAGAAAATTAAAAATGTTTTCACTCCTTATTTAAAAGATAAAGGGGTAAGGGTGTTTGATATTGTCAATTCAACACTTATTCTCCCGGCTGTTTGGCATAACCCACAAGACAATCTTTCCTACATCTTCATAAAGTGATGTCCTCAAAAATGACATGTCCCCCGTTCCCTCTTTGCAAGCTACGGGACACTTCAACAGCTCTCATTTTCAGAATGCCATTCAAAAGGAACTTTTCTACCTTCAAGTAACAAACTGGGGAATTTCACGGTTAATTCAAACATGTCAGAAAAAGATGGGATGAAAACTTGTCCTCTTTCCTCCTCATGCATTCTTTCACTTGCTTTAAATGCACCCAAAACACCAGATAAAACAAAACAAAAAAAATACAGGTCCAAACTTTAAAATTCATTTAAAAGGCATAAAGTTTCAATCCTAAGGGGGAAAAATTTACTCCTTACCTGGAGTAACCAAATAAAACCAAAGTTATTCTTCGTTTAAGTGTATTTATGTGAAGGAGGGGGGCACAAAGAGAAGACTGACTGTATGAAGACCATCAGGAATACTAAATAAAACAGAGGGGGTCAGCAGATGACAGGACCAGAGCGGAAGACAGAAGGACGTACAGAATACTCAAAAAAAAGAGACAAAATGCATGATGAAAATACTAAACGACCTTTAAAAACAGCTTTTTAAGACTTCAGTGTACTCACTTTTTTTAAACAAATAATAGATGGAATTTCTGTAACCTGATATCAAATTTACTATGACAGCATAGTTAATTTTTGGGGTGGAAAAAGAGAACTCAAACCATCTTGGTCATGTATGGTTTTCGGTTTCTTGCTTTTTCGTTTTTATATGTGCTGCGCTTCACAGATTGGAAAGGGGAGTATAAATATTTCCATCTTAAGCCTTTTTAAAAAAAAATTTAAAAAATAAAAAAAAGGGATCCCCCCTTGTTTTTTTTCCAAATACAAAAAAAAAAGATTTCGGGAAGTAAAAAACCTCATCACAAAACTTCTCAATATGCAAAACACAGTTATTTTTTTCAGTCAATCCCAAACTTTCTTTTAATCTAAAAAAAAAAAATCAAGACAAAAAATAAACAGAAACAAGAGAGGAACAGAGCATAGAGGACGGATACTGTCTTACGGTTAAAAGTCGATGACAAATGTTAGCAGGTCACGTCTGTAGCTTATATAAGTCGACATGAGACAATCATACTGTTAAGAAGAGCCCAGCCTCCTGGGCAGTATCTTACATTCAAAGAGGACTAACTGTGGACATACTCGGGGGGGCTGCAGTCCAAAGATCTTCTGCAAGAGCCATTTCAAATCAAACCACCCATGCCATAAATGAAATCAAACCAAAACCAGACAACCCCAGCCAATCCCTTGCGGAAGGGCCACACTTAGTCAGTCACCACACTGCCTCCTCCGGCTTAAAATTAAAGCTAAAAAAACAAAAATGGACTAGAATGACAGATAAGAAAAAATTGTCTTAAATCTTTGAAGATTGAAGAAGTAAACAGAAAATTTCCCCTTTTTTCAATGTATGCAAGATGAACAAAAAAATCAAATTAAAGCTAAAAACAAAAAAAGACTTTATTCTCAAGTATGCAAGATAGATAAAAAAAAAAAAAATCAAATTAAAGCTAAAAACAAAAATGACTAGACTTTGAAAGCTAGAAAAAATTGTCTTTAATCTTTGAAGATTGAAGTAACCAGAAATTTCATTTTTTTTCTCAATTATTTCAAGTATGTTTGTTTGAATGTGTGTGTGTGTGTTGGTGTGTTGTAGTGTGCGGTTTTCGTGCTGCGAGGTGCACACGCGCGGGGCGTGCGTGGGGGTGTAAACAAAAACTTGCTTCCATTAGACATTTTTACAACAACAACAACAAAAAACTGTCCCTAATCAATATATCAACTTTATACCCCTCAATTAAAGGCAGGAACTTTGAACATATAATGTTATTCTCCAACGTAATGTTTGTAATACAGGAGTAAAAAACCTATGTAAGTAATAACTGAAATATGTGCAAATTTTTTCTTTTTAGTTATTTTTTCCAATTGTTTTGGGAAAAAATTTTGTACAAATGTTTACGCCTTACCATCCCTCTTACAATCTGGTTTTAAAAAAAAAAAAAATTAGTAAGCATTGCATGTTGCCTATATGGTGTGTGTGTGTGTGTGTGTTTTTGTGTGTGTGTTGGGGTGGTGGTTTGGGGTGTGTTGTGTGTGGTGTGTATGTTGTGTGTTATTGTGTGTGTTTGGGGTGTGTGTTGTGTGTGTGTGTGTGTGTGTGGGTGTGGTGTGTGTGGTTGGTGTGTGAGTGTGTGGTTTTTGGTGTGTTGTTGTGTGTGTCTGTGCTGTTGTGTTGTCTTTTACATGTGTGTGTATGAGAAGCAGAGAAAGAAAAAAAATTATAAATCTGGTCAAATGAACACCCAAACATAAAGATCTACAAAATGATTAGTCACTTTGCCGGCCCCCTTCTTCTTGAATTGTTTTTGATGTTGTTGCTTTTGTTCTTTTTGTTGTTGCACATTTTCCGCTTTAAAACCCTTCAAACTAAAGCTTTACAAATTGGTTCTTCTCATGATGTAGTTTATTTTTGTATGGAAAAAACCTTTTACAACAAAATGCAGAGATAATGTATTTCTCATCAGTATAATTTTCTCACACACAAAAATACTTGAACTTAAAAACTTCGTCTTTGAAAAATGGAGACAGATAATTATCAACAGTACAAAAAATAATAGTAAAAACCGGCACATGCATAAAAACGGACTAGAATGTTTTGTTTTTTAATCTCAAAACTTGCCATTGGAGGACAATGATTAAGTTAGTAAAAAAATCAAATTTCACAACTTCTAAAACAAATTCACATGTCAAAGCAACTTAAGAAAATGTATTGCTTTGTTGTTTAATGAGTTATAAAGCAACTTAAAAAAAAAGAAGTATAAAAAAAATCCACAAAGTAAAATCCAATCCTCTGAAAGTATTACAAAAGCAACACACTTTAATCTCATTGAAAGACACACAGGAAAATCCAAGGAAAAAACCCCTAAGATTTACAATTTCTTTTTTTTTTTTTTTTGTGCAGTATGTTTTAGATTGTGTAAAACTAATCAAAGTCATTTTCTCACAAAATAAAATGAACCATTTTCTTCTCTTTTTTAGCAGAATACAATTTCATAATGCAATACCACTCCAAAGCCCTGAGTTTAAAAAAAAAAACAACCCAAAAAAACAAAAGCACACTCAACATGGAAAAAAAATTCTGGAAGCTAAAGCAATAGTTCACTAAAACTGAATCAAAAGATCCCGACATAAAAAACACATGCTTCTCTAAAAACTAAACAAACTTAAAACTTCTGACACTCACCACAGTAAATGCTAAAATCTTTGTTTTAAAAAAAAACCCACAAAACAACAAAAAATCATAAAATTAGCAACCAAATACTTAATCTAAAACAACAACAACAAGATATGAAAAAAAAAAATCTAAAAATTTAAGCATGTACCTTAACAACAATATGTACAAACACACACACACAAAAAAGCCGAACAGAAAGATACAGACGAAACAGTACAGATCTGTCGAGTGACTTGCAGCCAAGGCGTACGTACGCAGTACACGAGTGTTTGGCATTCCACACATACTGACAAGGCCAACGAGTGCATCAGCTCAAGCTACTCCTGAAAATGGCGTGAAAAAGCGCAGTTGGTGAGTTGCGGTGACTCCACCCCGGGTAGAAGTGGACAGACACCCTAGCGGCCTGAAACCTGTGGGTTTGAACTAGTAGTATCCTACGTGTGAAAAAAAAGCGGAGCAATATTTCCAGGTGCCAAAGTTGTAAAAGTGTCAGCGATTTTG
>CM060317.1:60809671-60829305 GCA_030674155.1 Stramonita haemastoma
TTCAGATCAACTAATCAGTTTACACTCAGTTCCTAATCCCTCCGATCATTTTTATGGCATACATATGAACCAAGGAATACATGTTACAAACCAACTTGTACTAGGAAAACTATTTCCATAAAATGTAGAGAAGTCATAACAAATATAGGAAGCCAGAACATAAAGGAAAATGTATAAAAAAATTATCTTTTAGAAAGCAGTTGTCCACTAAATGTAGAGAACTCATACATAAGAACCCAGAGCACAGTGCATCTTACAAATAATTCTCTTGTACTGTCCACAAAATGCAAGGAGATAGATCCTAACATCCACAAAATCCTTTCACACAAAGGAATACAGTTTAGAAATCATCTTGTACAGAAGTAAACTGCTGTTCACAAAATCTAAATAGATCGTAACATCAATAAAATCCTTGGACACCAAAAAAATACATGTTACAAATCATTAACAGAAGTAAACTATTGTCCACAAAATGTAATGTGATCCTAACATCCACAAAAACCTTAAACATACAGGTAAAAGGTTAGGTAAAGGTGTCCCATAACATAAGCGGTCGTAGGGGAGCGAGGCATCAGAGACCTCAGCTTCTCTAAGGGCTAGCATATTGAGGGCAGCACCCATCTCCTCTCCCTTGCTGCTTTACCTTCCCTGACCCTAAAGAGGGCAGGTACCTATTTGCAGCTGGGTGAACTGAGGGGAACTGTACTGAAGCCAAGGGGCGCAAACGGGTCACCCATCCAACTGGTAACCACGTTCGGCACTGCTCAACTTGACTGGGGGAAAGTGAGCGCTCTGACCAATTCGCTATCCCGCCCCCAAAACACACAGGAATACATGTTACAAATCATCCTGAGTAGAAATTAACTGCTGTCCACAAAGAGTAATTTTGTAGATCATAACATACGCAAAAAAAAAACCAAACACAAAGGAATACATGTTGCTGCAATAAGAGCAGACACTGTGGAAAAGGCGTACGCACCAGACACTTGCTGAGGGCGCTGTAGTCAAAGAGCTCCTCCCTGTACAGGGCACCCAGCTCCTCACACAGCTCAATGCCCTTCTCCCACATCTGGGGACACCACATCATCACAAAACATGTCACACATCTGGGGACACCACATCATCACAAAACACGTCACACATCTGGGGACACCACATCATCACAAAACATGTCACACATCTGGGGACACCACATCATCACAAAACATGTCACACATCTGGGGACACCACATCATCACAAAACATGTCACACAGGGACACCACATCATCACAAAACACGTCACACACCTGGGGACACCACACCAGCACAAAACATGTCACACAGGGACACCACATCATCATAAAACACGTCACACATCTGGGGACACCACATCATCACAAAACACGTCACACAGGGACACCACATCATCACAAAACACGTCACACATCTGGGGACACCACATCATCACAAAACATGTCACACAGGGACACCACACCATCACAAAACACGTCACACATCTGGGGACACCACATCATCACAAAACACGTCACACAGGGACACCACATCATCACAAAACACGTCACACATCTGGGGACACCACATCATCACAAAACATGTCACACATCAGGGGACACCACATCATCACAAAACATGTCACACATCTGGGGACACCACATCATCACAAAACATGTCACACATCAGGGGACACCACATCATCACAAAACATGTCACACATCTGGGGACACCACACCACCACAAAACATGTCACACATCAGGGGACACCACATTATCACAAAACACGTCACACATCTGGGACACCACATCATCACAAAACATGTCACACATCTGGGGACACCACATCATCACAAAACACATCACACAGCTCAATGCCCTTATCCCACATCTGGGGACACCACATCATCACAAAACACATCACACAGTTATCACTGGTTATGGGAGTAAAATCTAGTGACACCAGGCAAGAAAACACATCACACAGTTATCACTAGTTATCAGAGTAAGACCTGGTGACAAACACAAAACACATCACACAGTTATCACCAGTTATCGGAGTAAAACCTGGTGACAAACACAAAACACATCACACAGTTATAAACAGTTATCAAGGTAGAATCTGGTGACAATGACAAAAACAAACGAAAGAGTTATCATCATCTATAGGAGTAAAATGATCAGTCTTCTAGGCCATGAGCTTCTGTGGACTGATCTTGCTAAACTGCAAGGCTTACTTCATACACTGCCTATTTTGAACTTTTGTGCAGAATACTTTCAAATAAAGCTACTTCAAATGAACAGACAATAAAGTTATCATCATCTACAGTAGCAAAACTGCCATTCTTTTATGCTATGCCGTTCTGTTTATCAATACTGTTCAAGTCCTAGGCTTACTTGCTACTTTGCCAATTTGGAACTTTTGGAGGTGAATTCTCTAGTATATGAAATATTTGTTGTTGGCACCAATACATGTTCCCACAATCAATATATTAACTGGTGACAAGCTCACCACAGGTTATGCATCAAACACTATGTCACCTTAGCAAGTATGGAAATGAACAATCCCCATGCAATATACAGGCAGTCTTGTCAGACCATTACCAAAACAGTGTACAACTGTAACCAAGACACTGCTTCACATTGAATATATATGCTGCATTCTTCCTTACATTCTAAACCACCATCTTGGTCCCAAATTCTTCATAAGCCCAATGCTTGAAAAGAGTTGATAAACAGAGCCACATTGCACAGGACAATGAAAGTCTTGCTAGCACTATAGATGGTGATAACTTTACAAGAAAACTGTGCAGGACAATTTATTTTTCATGTGCACTTAAGATTCTAACAAACATTGATAACTTTATAAGGAAATGTGCAGAACAATCATTTTTCATGTGCACTTAAGATTCTAACAAACATTGATAACTTTATAAGGAAATGTGCAGAACAATCATTTTTCATGTACACTTAAGATTCTTACAAACATTGATAACTTTATAAGGAAATGTGCAGAACAATCATTTTTCATGTGCACTTAAGATTCTAACAAACATTGATAACTTTATAAGGAAATGTGCAGAACAATCATTTTTCATGTGCACTTAAGATTCTTACAAACATTGATAACTTTATAAGGAAATGTGCAGAACAATCATTTTTCATGTGCACTTAAATTCTAACAAACATTGATAACTTTATAAGGAAATGTGCAGAACAATCATTTTTCATGTGCACTTAAGATTCTAACAAACATTGATAACTTTATAAGGAAATGTGCAGAACAATCATTTTTCATGTGCACTTAAGTTTCTAACAAACATTGATAACTTTATAAGGAAATGTGCAGAACAATCATTTTTCATGTGCACTTAAGATTCTAACAAACACTGATAACTTTATAAGGAAATGTGCAGAACAATCATTTTTCATGTACACTTAAGATTCTAACAAACATTGATAACTTTATAAGGAAATGTGCAGAACAATCATTTTTCATGTGCACTTAAGATTCTAACAAACACTGATAACTTTATAAGGAAATGTGCAGAACAATCATTTTTCATGCACACTTAAGATTCTAACAAACACTGATAACTTTATAAGGAAATGTGCAGAACAATCATTTTTCATGTGCACTTAAGATTCTAACAAACACTGATAACTTAATAAGGAAATGTGCAGAACAATCATTTTTCATGTACACTTAAGATTCTAACAAAAACTGATAACTTTATAAGGAAATGTGCAGAACAATCATTTTTCATGTGCACTTAAGATTCTTACAAACATTGATAACTTTATAAGGAAATGTGCAGAACAATCATTTTTCATGTACACTTAAGATTCTAACAAACACTGATGACTTAATAAGGAAATGTGCAGAACAATCATTTTTCATGTGCACTTAAGAGAAGCTTTGGCTGATCAGGGTTATAGTATAACACTTGTAGTAAACATGCAGGCTCTCTCTCACCTCTCCTTTTTCAAAGTAGGAGATGATTTCATAGTACAGCTTCTCCTTCAGGTCCCGGTGAGTCCAGGCATCAGGGTACTTGCTGGTCTGCAGCATGGGCGGCAGGCATTCGTCTGACCACTGTCAACACAACACGGTCGTTATTCATTCTGTATGAAAAAATATATATGTACCTATATAGTTCAGATTATAAACACCCCCCCCACCCACCCCCAAAAAAAAATTCCTACTTACATCTGTGTATACATTCAATATCATACTTGCATAGCTTATGTGACATAGAGAAACACACACACACTACACGCACACACACACACACACACACACACAACACTACACGCACGTGCACGCACGCGCACACACACATGCACACTACACGCACGTGCGCACACCACACACACACACACCCCCCCCCCCCCCCCCCCCACCCCCCACCACACACACACACTACACTACACCTACACACACACACTACCCCCCCCCCCCCCCCAAACACACACACCCCCAAACACACACACACACAACACACAACATGCAGCACAAAAAGCAAAAGCCACCACCACAACTAAATGCTCGATGATCCTCTCTCTTTTACCTGCAGCAGCACACACACAGAACACACAGCCACCACAACTAAGTGATCAATGCTCTTTTACCTGCAGCAGCCTGGCGTACAGCATGAGGGTGTAGGCAGCCTCAGTGTAGTTGTCACAGCCCAGGTGCAGTTCGCTCAGCTTGTGCAGGTAGCGGATGTACATCTCCTGCCGGTTGATGTCGTGGTAGAAATCCTGCAACAGCACAGCACAGGTGGCGGCAGGCATCAGCCACTGACCCAAGGAGGACGAAGGTTGGCAGGATGGGTTAAGACATCGTTCACCTGACTTAACTAGTAGTAGTAGTGGTGGTAGTAAGTAGTAGTAGTAGTAGTAGTAGTAGTAGTAGTAGTAGTGGTAGTAGTAGTAGTAGTAGTAGTACTGTTTAAACTGATCTGATTGTACAGTGCGGTGAGCCCATGTTTTTGGGAATTCGCGCTATATAAGCCTCCATTTTTATTATCATTATTATATTATTATCATTACCAGAAGATTGACGATGCAGCTCATGCGGTGCTCTTTGACCTCGTCCTGGATGATGCGGCGGTAGACGAGGAGGCGTTCCAGAAGCTTCCACACCACCTCCACAAAGGACTTGCCCTGGTCCTGCAGTCCCCTGGGCTCCTTGCCGTCACACAGGTGCATCAGTCTGCGTGAACACAGCAACACAACCACTCTGTCACCCTTTGTCAGTATTCTAGGTAAAGGTAAAGGTGAGAATGTGCGAAAATGTGCGTGCACATTTTCTGGCATTTATTTTATCCAAGTTTATCTGTTTTCCTTTACTTGCTTTTTTATATACATGTATAATTCCACAAGTTTGTGATGGTTAGATCAGTTTTTCCTGTTTTCCTCCAATCCATTGTCCAGACAAACACACTGACATTAATCTCGAGTTTCTTCCCCTTACCCATCACCTGTCTAATATCATTTTTTAGTGGATAGACGTTTAAAATGAAGACACACTCAGTCACCCTTTTTTTAAAGATTATTTTTTCTTTTATATCGAGGAACATGGAATAAGCATGCATGTGCTTTTCTACATCCAGTCCCTACGTGTATGCATTTTTTTTTCAATTTTGTCATCCGTTCCCACTGGCACGCAATGGCCTACTTTTTCAAAAAGCGAAACAGGATTTAACAAAGATTAAGCTGGAGAACCTGAGGTCTCTGACGCCTTGCTCCCCTACGACCACAAAGGTTATGGGACACCTTTACCTTTAGCTAGAAGACTGACAAAGGGAAATCATCAGAGGCAGAAGGAGCCACTCACATTTCAAACATGAGGTCTCTGTACTGCTCGTCTCCCCGGCCCCCTTCCACCAGCATATCCAGCTGAGTGATCATCTCATTCTCCACCTGCACACAGCAACAAAGCAATTGTTAAACATCACACTAAGGTTAGGTCATCAGAGCACTAGTCAAGGAACACATTAAATAAAAAAAAAATTTAAAAGAAAGAAAAGTCATTAGCAAAGTGAAGATAATTTTGACATAAGTTTCAACTTCAGTTTATGTTTGAAGCCCAAGTACTGGCCTCATGGAAGTAGAAGACAAAAAAAAAAGTGTTTAATTTGCAGAGCTAAGATACTTTCGACATAAGTTTCAACTTCAGTTTGTGTTTGAAGCCCAAGCACTGGCCCCATGGCAAGAAGAAGAAAAACATAAGCGAATCACAGCATTAAGATATTTTCCACATGAATTTTCAATTACAGTTTGTGTCTGAAGCCCAGGCACTGACCTCATGGCAGTAGGAAGAAAAAATATGTGTAATTGGCACGAGTGAAGATACTTTTGACATAAGTTTCAACTGCAGTTTGTGTTAGAAGGCCAGGCACTGACATCATGGAAGTAGAAGACAAAAAAAAAAGTATAATTTGCAGAGTGAAGATATTTTCCACATGAATTTTCAATTACAGTTAGTATAAGAGGCCTAGGCACTGACCTCATAGAAATAGAAGACAAAAAAACCCATGAGTAATTTGCAGAGTTAAGATATTTTCAACATGAAGTTTCAATTACAGTATGGAGCCTAGGCACTGTCCTCATAGAAATAGAAGACAAAAAAAAAACATGAGTAATTTGCAGAGGGAAGATATTTTCCACATGAATTTTCAATTACAGTTAGTATAAGAAGCCTAGGCACTGACCACATAGAAAGCAAAAAAAAACATGAGTAATTTGCAGAGTTCAGATATTTTCCACATGAATTCTTAATTACAGTTAGTATAAGAAGCCTAGGCACTGACCTCATAGAAATAGAAGACAAAAAAACCCATGAGTGATTTGCAAGAGTTAAGATATTTTCAACAAGAAGTTTCAATTACAGTATGGAGCCTAGGCACTCACCTCATAGAAATAGAAGACAAAAAACCCCATGAGTAATTTGCAAGAGTTAAGATATTTTCAACAAGAAGTTTCAATGACAGTTAGCATACAAAGCCCAGGCAGGAACTGACCTCATGGAAGTTTCCTTGAATGGATGAGGAGTTGGGCACAGGCTGCAAGTACTCACACTGCATCATGTCAAAGAAGATGGGAATGGTGGCTCGCCGCAGTTCTGTGCCACACACAGCAGAACATACAACGCGTAGTTCAAAGAAATGGTAACATCGTGTAGTTCAAAGCAATGGTAACAACTAACATCCACTTAAGAGTCACCAAAGGCCTGATATGATCAGTAAAAGAAAAATTCAGTGACTTGTCGTGCAACTCATTCAGTATGAACCGTCTCATAAGCAGAACAAAAAGTATGAAAATTAAGCATGCAGAAAAATGCTAGGTACTTTTTTTTTTTTTATAATTATTATTATTATCATTATTTTAGAAATATCATTGCCAAAACCTCAATTTAACCATGGAAGAACAAAATCCTGCATCAAACATTTTCTAAGTTAGGATTCAGCAATCTTTCCAACAGTTGTTGATATGACTACGTGGTATGGTATAAGCTAATGATAGTTAAGGTGTATTGATGTGAATTTCCTTACTCTTGTTCCATTCTACATTTCTTCTTTAAAAAAAAACACCCCACCATATCCTAAAAAAAAAAATAATAAAAGGACAAAAACATACAAAAAAAGGCTTGGATATATATATTTTTTGTTGATGCTGTTGTTGTTGTTTTGTTTTTGTTTGTTTTTTTTGTTAGTTTTGTTTTTGTTTGAGTTCTGACAGTAAGAAAGCAAAGTAGCGTAACATTTAGTTTATCATAACTGACTTGAAACAAAGCAAAACAATGTGTAGCTTTTCTTTTTTTTTAATGTATTCTACGGCACAAGTCAACAAAATATCACTTAATCTGTAAGTGTTCAATGATAAATGAATTATACGCATACACACCATGCTTCCAAACGCGACACACGACAACAAAATGGGAGGAAATAACAATTAAAAAGAAACTAACCGACTTTCAGGAATGACACGTCAACAAAACATGACTTAATCTATAAATGAATGTTCAATGATAACTGAATTATATACATATACACCATGTTTCAAAACATGACACGTGGAACAAAACGGGAGGAAATAACAATAAAAAGAAAACTAACCGACTTCAGGAATGACACTTCAACAAAATATTAATCTATAAATGTTGAAATATAAAATGAATTATATACATAATATATACCAGGGAACTGGTTGTCAAGTCTTCATGGGTGCCCCAACACTCGCAGACTAAGGGATAGATAGAGAGATACACACATACACACCATGCTTCCAAACATGACACATGGAACAAAATGGGAGGGAAATACCAATACAAGGAAACTCACCGACTTCAGGAATGAGGGTCATCTCCAGGAAAGGTCCCACCAGCTCTGGGATGAACTTGATCTTGTTGGGGCCTGCAGTCACAGAATAACCACTCATTATTTTTCTGACACATCATCGGCGTGGACTATACACACTTCTGACTTTAGTGATTCTAACACACGCATGCACGCAAGCACACATCCATGCATGCATGCACACACACGCACGCGCACACACAAACACACACAGGCACGCGCGCGCGCACACACCCACACACAATTGCCAGCGGTGCTTGCTGATGTCCAATTTGTCTTTTACACATACATATATACAATTTCATTATCATTCTCTCATCATCCCTTACTCCATGCACACATACATGTATACACCCATGCATGTACATAAACCCACTTGCGCACACACATACACACACACACACTGCACATGTATACACACACGCACGCACACATGCATGCGCACGCACTCACGTACACGCACACACATGCACACACACACAAGAGGGGAAAAAAGGTGTGCTATTCTCACCAAGTTTGAACCACATGGACCTGATCTCAAAGGCTGTCTCCCTTCTCATGTCTTTGTACCTGTAATACAAAGCACACACAGTCACCTAAACTGACACCATGATCACAACAGAATCTAAGAAGTCTTTAGTCCTTCTAAAACACAGTATTATAACCAATATCCACTATGTATGAATATCTGCTTTGAGTCAGGTAAAATACCAAATTAGCGACTGTCAATACGCAAAAGTCTTTTCTTATTTACGTGATACACTTGTGCATGTCTGTGGATTTTGATCTGTGCAATAGCATGCAAACACACACACACACACACACACACACACACACACACACACACACACACGCACGGATGACAACATTGACAAAAACTGCTTACACATGGGGACTGGATGTGAAAAAACCTGTGTGCTTTTTCCATTATCCTCGATATAAAAGAATAAATAAATAAATAATATAAATAACACACACACACACACACACACACACACACACACACACACACACACACACACACACACACACACACACACAGAAGATATCAAATGAACCCACATCTAACTGAAACAAGTTTACAACAATCACACTTCCTTCCCACTTAAAGGACCCAAAGCCAGCTCAAAATATCTATTCTGGCTCACCAAAAAAAGGAAGACATGAATAAATGAACTGCCATTGCTTTCGCAATACCTGGTGATGATCTTGGTTCTCTTGGAGTGGGAAAAGTTGTCCAGTTGCAGCGGGTCTTGAGTGAGGAAGGATATGGCACAGTGGAAGAAGTTGTTCCACAACTGCCACAACACAGCACAACTATCATCATCAGAAACACATTCACAAAGTTGTTCCACAACTGTCACAAGACAGCACAACTATCATCGTCAGAAACACAGTCAAAAAATTGTTTCACAACTACCACAACTATCATCATCAGGAACACATTCACAAACTTGTTCCACAACTGCCGTAACACAGTACAACTATCATCAGAAACACATTCACAAACTATGAAGAAAAATATGAAAATCTGTTACCTTCTACACTATCTGTGGGTTTGGGGGTTTTTGTGTTTTTTTTGTATCTCTGCACGAAGCTTTGGATTCTTTTCCCAATTTCTTACTTAACCACTGTGTTGAAAGTTACAAACAGTTATAGACATTATGGTATACATATCACACAAAAAAATGTAAGTTTCTTATATGATCACATAATTATAGTTTTAGAGAAGGAATAGGCGAAACAAACCCTTTTATATGACACAAACAGCTAAAAACTTTTTAAACGACAAAGAAGGAAGGTGGCAGGACAGTTTAGATGTTGACCTGCATAACAAAAAAATCATGAGACTCCTGGTTCGATTCCCAGCCTTTCCCTTTCTTCCCAGGTTGATAGGAGAATTGAAAAGGAGACTAAACTAGTCTGACCCTTGTGCACGTCTAAAGAACCCATGAGAGTTGAAATTTGGAAAGGGCAGGAAAGTGCCTCCCTACTGTCACAGCAAAATTACAGGTTCATTTCCCAACAGAATCTCCAAAGTTGGAAAGCGGCTACCTTAATAGTGGGAAAAAACAACTCCATTGTACACACAAAAACCTCAGAGCTGAGGAACAAAAAATATAAATAGATATATAAATAAATGACACAGATATACAGTGGGAAAAAACAACTCCACTGTACACACAAAAACCTCAGAGCTGAGGAACAAAAAATTATAAATAGATAAATAAATAAATAACACAAATAGATAAAACTTTTAAATGACACAAAAAGCTAAAAATGTTCAACTTGATTTGGTTTCCTTCGGTCGTGTTACTGCGCTGTATTTACCTGCTGCTCAAATAAGTTGGAAAACTTTTCATGGATGGTGGTAGCAAAGAACCTCAGAGCTCGCAGAATGACACTGGAACAAAAAAAACAAAACAAAAAAAACATGTTTAAAAAAAATTGTCAGTTTATGCTGAGTACTAGTATATCATATAATGGTATATTATTTTTCTGAGGAGAAGACAGACAAGAAAAACTAAGAGAAAAGCAGACGGATAAACACACACACACACACCACACACACACACACACACACACACACACAACACACACACACACACAGAAAGATACAAGGAGACAGACAGAAAACATATAAAGATGAAAACACACACACACACACGCAGACAGAAACAGATAAAGACACAAAGACACTCCCTAAAGTAAGAATGCAGGTACCTAATATAGGGGGGGGGGGGGGGGGGGGGGGGGGGGTGGTTGCATAGGGCATACATAAGATACCATCGGTGAACCTCACAGCTCTAGCCAAGAACAAAAAAACAACAAAAAAGCAAACAAAAACAGAGACACAGACACACAAACAAAAACAGCCAAGAGAGCGACACAAGAAGAACAAAGAATCCACAAACTAACATCAACCAAAACAGACGGAACAGAAAATACTAACAACTGACTCCTTAACACCCTCCCCACCCCACCTTCCCCACCCAACACAGGATAGCCTAGTGGTCAGAACACTGCGCTCGCAATTTGACGACCCGGGTTCAATTCCCATTCCCAGTCGAGGGGATTTTTCCCCTGGAGTTAACATCAATGCTGACTCCACTCTCCCCAAAAGTCCTTCGTATGAGACTGTAAACCAAGGCCCTGTGTGCAAACGCACGCAGAACCTCTTGCGCACACGTTAAATCCTGTTCCGTTTCTTGTAAGAGTAGGCCATTGTGTGCCGGTGGGAACAGATGACCAGATTTACAAAATGCATACACATGGGGACTGAATGTAAAAAAAAAGCACATGAGTGCTTATTCCATTATCCTCAATATAAAAGAATAAATGAAAAATGAAAAAATGAAAAAACCCCAACACCACCATACCTTCCCCCACCTCCACAACATCCCACCCCCACCTCCACACCATCCCTCCAACCATTCCCCATCCTCCCCACCCCACCACCACCCCTCCCCACCCTACCACCACCATCCCACCCCACCATCCCTCCACCCACCCCCACACCCCACCATTCCCCACCCACCACCACCCCTCCCCACCCTACCACCACCATCCTCCACCACACACCCCCACCCCACCATCACCCCTCCCCACCCTACCACCCACCATCCCTCCCCCCCCTCTACCACCACATCCCCCCCCCCCCCCCCCCCCAACAACCCCCCCCCCCCCCAAACACCCCCCCCACCAAACCCCCACCCTCAGACCTGTTCTGCAGCATGATCATCTCCAGCCAGTCAGCGGGGTAGACGCTGCGTCCCACCAGGTCGCGGAAGACCATGAGGATCTCCCATCAGGAAGTCCAGCAGTCAAGGGTCACGGGGAAGCTGTTGAGGTAGTCCTTGTAGTGCACCTCCGACATCTGCTCAGGACGGCGATCATCACCGCCACGCAGTTCTCCTGCACAGTCATAGGGTGCTGTCAGAGAGGGGTTTTTTTGTGTGTGTGTTTTTTATTTTATTTTATTTTATTTTTGTTTTGTTTTGAGGATATTGGAATGGTCAACATCTGCCTCAGGATGGCGATCATCACCGCCACGCAGTTCTCCTGCACAGTCATAGGGTGCTGTCAGAGAGGGGTTTTTTTGTGTGTGTGTTTTTTATTTTATTTTATTTTATTTTTGTTTTGTTTTGAGGATATTGGAATGGTCAACATCTGCCTCAGGATGGCGATCATCACCGCCACGCAGTTCTCCTGCACAGTCATAGGGTGCTGTCAGAGAGGGTTTTTTTTGTGTGTGTGTTTTTTATTTTTTTTATTTTATTTTTGTTTTGTTTTGAGGATATTGGAATGGTCAACATCTGCCTCAGGATGGCGATCATCACTGCTACGCAGTTCTCCTGTACAGTCCACAAGTGTGCTGGGAGAGAGGTTTTTTTTCTGTGTATTTTTTATTTTATTTTATTTTATTTATTTTGAGGGTATTGGAATTGGTAGTGCACCTCCGACATCTGCCTCAGGATGGCGATTATCACCGCTACGCAGTTTTCCTGCACAGTCTACCGGTGTGTTGTGAGAGGGGTTTTTTCTGGGTTTTTTTTTTTTTTTTAATTATATATTTATTTTTATTTTGAGGATATTGGAATGGTCAACATCTGCCTCAGGATGGCGATCATCACTGCCACACAGTTCTCCTGCACAGTCATAGTGTACTGTGAGAGAGGGGTTTTTTGTGTGCATGTTTTTTATTTATTTTATTTTATTTTATTCTTTCATTTTGAGGATATTGGAATTGATAGTGGACCTCCGACATCTGCCTCAGGATGGCGATCATCACCGCTATGCAGTTCTCCTGCACAGCCCACAAGCGTGCTGTGAGAGAGGGGTTTTTTCTGTGTTTTTTATTTATTTATTTATTTTTGATGGGAGGACAACCACAGCGAATGGAAAGGCCTTGAACTCAACAAAACCCTGAGAAAGGCAGAACAGAGCGAGGTACGGAGGGAACTGGTTGTCAAGTCTTCAGGGGTGCCCCCCACGGTCGCCAGACTAAGGGATAGATAGATAGATAGATGTTTATTATTTCATTTATTTATTCTTTTATATCAAGGATATTGAAATAAGCACTCATGTGCCTTTTTTTTTTTACATCCATCCCCCGTGTCTATGCAGTTTTGTAAATGTCATCTGTTCTCGCCAGCACACAATGGCTTACTCTCACAAAAAGCAAGAATGTATAAAAATTACATGCCTGTTAGAAATGTGATTGCCCTTCCACAGGCGAGCAAAATCCAGCATAACTCAGTCAAGGGTCCAGGGCCCAGTGCTAAAATTATCACGCCCCTTCCTTTTACCAAGTCCTAGTGCGGTCAGTTTCTGCTATGATTAGCACCAGCTGGGCTGGGATGAATTGATTAGCAACTGAGAGGAGCTGAAAGTGGGGGAAACTGACAGCTGTGTTTCTTCATAGGATGATTCAAGTGTTTTTATGTGCTAAAATCATCACCCCTTCCTTTTACCAAGTCCAAGTGTGGTCAGTTTCTGCTATGATTAGCACCAGCTGGGCTAGGATGAATTGATTAGCAACTGAGAGGAGCTGAAAGTGGGGGAAACTGACAGCTGTGTTTCTTCATAGGATGATTCAAGTGTTTTTATGTGCTAAAATCATCACGCCCCTTCCTTTTACCAAGTCCAAGTGTGGTCAGTTTCTGCTATGATTAGCACCAGCTGGGCTAGGATGAATTGATTAGCAACTGAGAGGAGCTGAAAGTGGGGGAAACTGACAGCTGTGTTTCTTCATAGGATGATTCAAGTGTTTCTGACTTTTGACTTGACTTTCTGTCGGGTTGGGTTGGGTTCGGGGGTTTTTTTTTTTTTTTTTTTTTAAATTTTGAGCATGAAAGACATTTATGCAAATTTACTTACCTTTAGGTAGGTCTGGTGTAGTGATGGTTGGTGGTGGTGTTGTGCTGTTGTGGTGTGAGTTGGTTTGTTGTTGTAATGGGTATATATAGTTAGATAAAAATTATGTGTGTATTTTGTGGTGGTTTTGGTGATTGTTGGGTTGGAGGGGGGGGAGGGGGTGTCTTTTGTTTTTGGGGTGTGTTTGTGTTGTGTTGTGTTGTGTTGTGTTGTGTTGTGTCATGTCATGTTGTGTGTGTGTGTGTGTGTGTGTGTGTTGTGTGTGTGTGTGTGTGTGTGTGTGTGTGTGTGTGTGTGTGTGTGTTGTGTGTGTGTGTGTGTGTGTGTGTGTGTGTGTGTGTGTGTGTGTGTGTGTGTGTGTATGAGTGTGTGTGTATTTCCATAATATAATCGATGATGATAATGATAACAAAACTAACTACTACAGCACTGGTAATTATAATTCTACTACTAATAATAATGATAATGGCGATGATGATGAACATCATAATAATAATAATAATAATAATAATAATAATAATAATAATAATAATAATAATAATAATGATGATGATGATGATGATGATGATGATGATGAAGATGATAATAACAACAACAACAATCATCATGGAAACATACTAACAACCCCATCTTGATGAGCCGACATTCCTTACAAACAGTGTCATTACTATAATAACAAGTTGAACAGGAACAGAAGTGAAAATTACAAGCACAGAATCTGTAACTTGCTTCACACCCCACATCAGATTTTCAGCATGCACACGAAGAAAAACACAAACAAACAATTTCATCCATTTCCCTAAGCAATTTTCATTCCACTTTTTCTTGGAGGTGTGTATGTATGTGTATATATATATATATATATATATATATATATATATATATATATATATATATATATATATAATATTATATATATATATTTTTTTTTTTTTTTTTTTTTTTTGCTGCATGGACGGATAGTGTGATGACAACGATATCAAAAAATACTATTCTTTCCCAACCTCTAAACATAAGTTAAATAAAATGTTTAAGATTCTGATTTGGATTAGCACCTGCCCTAGTTTTTTCTCTTCTTACTGTAACTTCTGTGTTGATTAGCACTATCCCTACATTGAGGGAGAGAATGAACCCCTCTTTCCCTGTACATATGCACTGTACCACATTTGTATGCTTCTGTAACCCAGTAGTGGGTGATACGTAGGGAAGGGTTGGTAGCTGGTTGGTTACCCAATAGCAGGTTACCCATAGGGAAAAGGTTAAAAAAAAAAAAAAAAAAAACCTTGCTCTACCATCATAGGTTTTTTTAAGGTTGGGGCGGGGATCATTATTTGACTGACAAGCCTAGCAGGACTACTCTTGGTTTCTATGAAGCATTCTTACTTGTTATTTGCTATCATGATTATGCTTGTTTTTCATTAGATATGCTTACTTGTTAGTTGCACAAACATGGTCATGGCAATTAAAAATGATGAGGAAAAAAAAGTTGACAAAATCAAGAATAGTCTTTTAAAATCAGAGAAGATATCTTAACAACAACAACACCAACAACCAAACCCCGAAACATGCTGAGTATATGACATGTTGTCTCAACTGCCTCATTGGTTCTCTGTCTGGACAGTTGTCTGTCAAAGGAATCAACTCTCTTGGTATCACCTCATCAGGTTTTTGCTTGTTTGTTTTGTGTCTTTTTTTTTTTTTTAAAGCAAACAAAATGGTTTGCTGTATAATACAGATAACTCAATTTTGTCAAGACCAGTAGCATCACAGGAAAGTGGTGATTGTTGCCTTTGTCTTGCCCGATTCACTTTTCAACTCTCTCACAGACATTTTGAAATAAAAACCGACACTTTAAACTTAAAAACTTAACTAATACACAGCTCTCCTAGTCATGAAAAACATCCAAAACAATTATTACTACTCTCATATACATGCATGTAGTACATCACAAGTCATATTTCTGCACATGCCCCTGAAAAACAATAAATGATTTTGCATACATATTCTTCACCAGACTCTGACAGGCTGAGATAAATTAACACACAAAAATTAACATCAATGTTGATGTCTGAGACTGAGCTGAAATGACCAAAAAAAATATAGATAAGTATGCATAGAGAGACAACATCAGATCTGCACAGTATCCAGTTAGTGCCAACATCAAGAGGCCACGATTATGGACAACTGCTGCACATCAAGCTGATTAAAGCACAACAACAAAGGCAATGGAAATAAAACAAGCTGGTTTCAGACTGCGTACTAAACACACTCAACACATGATTTACCAGGCAAACAACAGCTTCACACACTATGAAGCACAGAAACGATCAGTAAAACAATGATCACATTGCGTAACAGTACAGAAAACAGTCATCCAAAATGTATGCATGTTTCAAAGATTTTACCTGCAGTGATCTGCCCAATATTGATATGAGTGACAACTGTATAACAACTGCATCATATGTGAACAAGACACAGATTTTAAAAGCCTTTGGCTGCAATCGTCTTCCAAGAAACTATCTGTCAAAGACCCCAGAACAAGAACTGCAAACTTGTCTCAGTGCAAGAATGTGAGACATGAGCAGGCAAAAATTCATGTCTCAATCATAGAGCAAAATCAAGAAAGCATCACTGTATCAGATATACATAGTTTTTGTGATTAATAAACTGACTTTCCAGAGAAAAAAACAAACAAACTGACATGTATGCTAAATGCTGTGAAGTATCAGACATCACTACACAACAACTTCACTTCATCTGTATGACCCATAGCAGTCACGGTATAGGCAAAAGCCACACCATCAGAGGTCCTGTCTGATCCCTTTCAGCTCCCTAAGCGAGGCCTAAATGACCGTCCTTCATCCCTGAAGTGAGCTGTGCTCTTTTGCCAACAGACGTATTGTCTGTCACTGCTCCATTCTTTTTTTAAAAAAAAAGGGAATGGATAAAGATGGACTACGATAGTGGGGCACAATAGGCAATGTAGGAATAACTGTGTGACGATTCAAACTAGCACAATCATCAACCAGGACAATGAGGACACAAGAGACAGAGAGACAGAAAGAGAGGGAAGAGACCACATCGGTGAGATGAGAGAAG
Organism: Stramonita haemastoma; assembly: GCA_030674155.1. Lineage (NCBI taxonomy): Eukaryota > Metazoa > Mollusca > Gastropoda > Neogastropoda > Muricidae > Stramonita > Stramonita haemastoma. The sequence goes on from CM060317.1 coordinate 60,827,003, forward strand.
AAGGAAAACGAAACAGAGAGGAAAAAGGTACAGCAAGACAGAATCACGTCCTTTCTTATCTAATCTGGAAATGTCACACTCAGATAATCAGAAAGGAAGTTTGATGAAGATATCTGCCTTATATGACATTATGTTGCATAATACTTCAAAACTGATATACAAGTCTGTTCATACTGTAGTTCACGAAACATATTTTGTGATTCACAAAATATATTGAAAAGAAAAGAAAAAACAAACAAACTGAAAGAACCCTCTTTTCATATGAACAGTCCCCTGAATATCCACAAAATGTTGTATACCTCCGAATAACAATAAAATGTTGCACACCTCTGAATATCAACAAAATTTTGCACTCCTTTGTTTATAAAATAAGGTAGAAGGATGTTTGATATAGCACAATGCAACACTAAATCTCCAAGCTGTTTGGCATAACCAACAAGACCACCTCAGAAAATTAACAAAAATTTTGCACTCCTTTATTTAAAAGATAAGGTATAAGGGTGTTTGATATTGTACAATGCAACACTAATTCTCCAGGCTGTTTGGCATAACCCACAAGACCAAGTCTACCTACATCTTCATAAAGATGATGTCCTCATAACTGCACATGTCACCGTTCCCTCTTTGCATGCTACGGACACTTCGAACAGCTCTCATTTTCAGAATGCCATTCAAAACGGAACTTTTCTACTTCAAGTAACAAACTGACATTTCACAGGTTAATTCAAACATGTCAGTAAAAAGCACTGGGATGAAAACTTGTCCTCTTTCCTTCTCATGCATTCTTTCCACTTGCTTTAAATGCACCCGAAACACCAAGATAAAACAAAACAAAAAAACTACCAGGTCCAGACTTTAAGATTACATCTAAACAGGCATAAAGTTTCAATCCTAAGAGGGAAAATACTCCATTACCTGAGAGTAACAAAATGAACCAAAGTTACTTCTTCATTTAGAGTGTACTTTATGTGAAGAGACAGGGCACAAAGAGAAGACTGACTGTATGAAGACCATACAGGAATACTCAATAGAAACAGCAGGGGTCAGCAGATGACAGGACCAGAGACCAGAAAGACAGAAGGACGTACAGAATACTCCAAGAAACAAGAGACAAAATGCATGATGAAAACTACTAAACCGACCTTTAAAAACAGCTTTTTAAGACTTCAGTGGTACTCACTGTTTTAAGACAGAATAATAGATGGAATTTCTGTAACCTGATATCAAATTACTATGACAGCATAGTTAATTTTTGGGGTGGAAAAAGAGAACATCAAACCATCTTGGTCATGTATGTGTATCGAGTTTCTTGCTTTGTCGTTTTTATATGTGCATGCGCTTCACAGATATGGAAAGGGAGTATGAATATTTCCATCTAAGCCTTTTAAAAAAAAAAAATAAAATAAAAAAAGACTCCCCCCTTAGCTTTTTTGTCCAAATACAAAAAAAAAAAATTTTCAGGGACAGCTAATAACCTCATCACAAAACTTCATCAATATGCAAAACACAGTTATTTTTTTCAGTCAATACAAACTTTCTTTTAATCGTAAAAAAAAATCAAGACAAAAAATAAACAGAAAGAAGAGAGGAACAGAGCATAGAGGACGGACTACTAGTCATTACGGTTAAAAGTCGATGACAAATGTTCATGCAGGTCACGTCTGTAGCTATAATACTCAAGTCGACATGATGACAATCATACATGTTCAAGAAGATGACAGCCTCCTGGGCAGTACTTACATTCAAAGAGGACCTAACTGTGGACATACTCGGAGGGGGCTGCAGTCCAAAGATCTTCTGCAAGAGCCATTACAAATCACACCCATGCCATAAATGAAATCAAACCAAAACCACAGACAACCACAGCCAATCCCTTGCGGAAGGGCCACACTTAGTCAGTCACACACTGTCCTCCTCCGGCTTACAAATTAAAGCTAAAAAACAAAAATGGACTAGACATGACAGATAAGAAAAATTGTCTTAAATCTTTGAAGATTGAAGAAGTAAACAGAAAATTTCATTTATTCTCAATGTATGCAAGATAGAACAAAAAAATCAAATTAAAGCTAAAACAAAAATGACATTTATTCTCAATGTATGCAAGATAGATAAAAAAAAAAAATCAAATTAAAGCTAAAAACAAAAATGACCTAGACTTATGAAAGCTAAGAAAAAAATTGTCTTTAATCTTTGAAGATTGAAGTAACCAGAAAATTTCATTTATTCTCAATGTATGCAAGTATGTTTGTTTGAATGTGTGTGTGTGTGTGGTGTGTGTGTGTGTGTGTGTGTGTGTGTGTGTG
>CM060317.1:60834405-60866905 GCA_030674155.1 Stramonita haemastoma
TTGGTGCAAAATAAAACTTGTAGCAACTTTTTTCCTTCACAGACATTATTATTATTTCTGCTATAACCCTCAATTTACTGTGAACCTTTGCTTTTCTATCTGTTTCTTCTATGCAGTTTTTTTTTTATGCTTGCAATGGCAGGACACTACTCAGTGCATGATGAGTTCATTCTCACTTTCAAGGTAAATATTTTACACAGAACACTAGGGGGAAAATGTACCTGCCAGTAAATGCAGCAGCAAATAGGACAAAGGTATAGAAATAGTAGCAGCTTCAACAACAATGATAAAGCAAGTAGGCAAAACTACTAAGAGCAACAGAGTACTGGAAATGAAATAAAATCATCAACTTAATGAGGGAGATTTATCTTGTTGAATACTACTACACACAAAAACTATTGCGTTTGAACTGAGGCTTTTTTTTCACATTATTAAAAGCAAACTATTTCAAAATACAAGAACCAAGAAGTGTGCTACCCTCTTGCAATTAACTTACTACATTCACCTTGGGCTTTTGCTTCTCCTATGAGGCAAAAACATGAAAGAAAGACATACCGATGTCATGCAAAAAATCAGCATATCAAAAAACATTGACATCAACATTTCAAATTCAACGTAGTCAAAAATAAAACAACATAACATGTTATTTGTGTGTGTCAAAAACATGGCAAGATATGTACAATTTGTTTTTACACAAATTCAAGCCAATGCATTTCATGCTTCTACAAAAATGCACTTCTTTTTTTTTTTTAAAGAGATGAAGGTGATTGAATCATGCTGAACTGACAAACATTGGTGAATATGACAAGACATGAACCAGCAGTTTGGGATCATGTGTGTGCTCAGTATAATACACTTGGGTTTGGACAGTAAAGCCACAACATCAGGACAAAATCATTTACCTCCAACCTGCGATTCGTTTTCTGCATTATACCAGAAAGATGGATCAATCAATGCAAAAGTACAGACTAACTTTTATGTAAGATGAGGTGAGCCCCACCCAAATACACACAACAAAGTTATTTTCTAAACAGAACAAAACAATAGAAATAGAAATACAAAGAAACTGTTTTATTAACATATCAAGACAATCCAAAGTCAACAGGGCATTCAGTGACGATGATAGAATCCAAGCTCGTGTAAGAGCTTGAACAAATAAGATCTTACTGCTCGCTACCAATTCACAAAGTACTGATGGAAAACTGCCATCAAACACCTGAAAATGTCTTTTTTTTTCCTCCCAAATTTCACACACAATGTCTTTATAGTAATAACACCACAACCTATACAAAACTGCTTTCCAATCATGACGCTGTTAGTTTTACATACTTCTGGCAGATCATAAAACGTGGCCAGAAAGATAGTTGAGACAAAACTAAAACTGATCTATATATAACACTAAAAACAAAACAGTAAAAAGACAGAAAAAATAAAATCCAGATACCAAACTCGTTGGGTTATTTTCAGTACTCAACAAAAAGCTTGTGAAGTTAATTAGACGAACAGTGTTCTACTTGTGCCAGTGGCACAGAGAAGAAGTCATTTATTGCAGCACCTAAACACACTTTTCTACAGTCAATGATCTCCCCTCAAAGCTATTTAGTCCAGGCAAACCATAGAAAGAAAATGAAATCTTTAAAACCAACTTTTTAAAAACATTCTCTCCTTCCTTTTCTTGTTTCAATTTAAGTTACAAAGCGGAAAGATATACATACAATTTCTACTTTTTTTTTTTTTTTGGTTTGCTGCACTGACTAGAAGTGCTCCACAACAGACTCACTGACCAATGAAAACTGCTACTGCTCTAGGAAGCATGAGATGGAAGTTTACTTCTTTTTTTTAAAAATAGTTTTCTGGTTTCAGTTACCTTCAGCACCTTTACACCCTTTTTTCATTTATTTTGCTCCTCATTTGCAGCCAACCCCCACTCTCTTGAAAATCTACAATCCATCATCCCTACCTCTTAACGAAACTGTTCCAACAAGTCTCTCAGCCTCCCCCCCCCCCCCCCCACACACACACCCTCCCAGAGGTGAGCAGGGTAATCTTGCTCTCTTGCATTCTTTCTTTTCCTTCCTCATTCTCTCACCAGCCAGACACGTCCACTACTGTTTGTTCACTCCACCCCCACTCACCACGAGCGTTGAAACTGCGGTCCATGCCGATCACAGACTGGATGACTGTGCGTAGGATGGTGTGCATGATCACTGTCACGTCCGTGTCGATGGGACCCTACAGGACATCAATAATAATAACAATAATAATAATAATAATCAATGATAATAATAATAATGATGATGATGATGATGATATGATGATGATGATGATGATGATGATGATGATGATGTTAATGATACATGGAATTTATATAGCGCTATATCTTGTAAAAAATACAAATCAAAACGCTTGCATTCGACCTATACAACACAACAAGCAATCAATAACAATTTATAGTTTTAGCAAATTTGAATGTATAACACACACACACACACACACACACACACACACACACACATCAACACCATAGATAACAATGAAGATTTACCTGATGATTATAATTATTATCAGAAATGAAGACTTACACAGAGCTTCTGATGAAACTATCAGAGAAAAAAAACTATTTCGCAGCAACCTTGCGATCACTGTCACCACATATAAACTTCACTAAAGATTCTTTTGTACTGGCTAGTTGAGAAAACATGAATAATTAAAAGGTAAAAAGGGTAAAGGGGAAGATGAATCCCAAGAACTATGTGGCCATTGGGAAGTGAGGTGTCAGAGACCTCAACTTCTCTAGGGGCCAGCATATCGAGGGCGGAGCCCATATCCTCTCCCTCACTGCTTTACCTTTCCTGACCCTAAAGACACATTTACAGCTGGGTGATCTGGGGGACTGTACTGAAACCAAGGTGTGCAAACAGTCACCCTTCTACTTGGAAACCTTGCTCAACAAAGGTTAAAGCTTGGGGAAAGTGAGCGCTCTAACAACTGAGCTATCCCGTACCCCTAGAATATGAATAAATAATATATATATATATATATATATATATATATATATATATATATATAATATACATATAATATATATATATATATATATATATATAACTGATGTGAATAACCCTATAGTCTCACTGATTTAATGTTTCTTCACTACAAGGTGATTTACACACACACGCATTCAAACTTTTTTTTTTTTAATGGCAAGAAAAAGACCAAATAAAGACTAAATTTTCATGTTATCATAAACTCCTTACTGTTGAATGGTAAATGATTTCAGAAATAAAAATAGCATATTTTGCAGAATATGAAAAGAGAACACTAGAATTTCACCATTTCGCTTTAGAATCACCGCCCCGTAGCTTTAGTACAGTCCCCCAGTTCACCCAGCTGTAAATGGGTACCTGCCCTCTTTAGGGTCAGGGAAGGTAAAGCAGCGAGGGAGAAGAGATGGGCGCCGCCCTCAACATGATGGCCCCTAGAGAAGCCAAGGTCTCTGATGCCTTGCTCCCCTACGACTACATAGATTATGGGACACATTTACCTTTAAGCTTTTTATCACTGCCCCAGTGTTTAATAAACGGCTGGACAGCAAAACAACCAACCAAACGATGTTGAGCTAAACTTAAGTCACAACGCATACATGTCTTATTCTTCAAAGATTTTGTATTCCAAGCACATGTGTACTAATAAATGATAATCCTGATGTTTCTAGAACAAGAAAATGTACTGCTGACACATTTGAAAAAAACAAACAAAAAAAAACAAACAACCAAATTCATGACAATACAGGTAATTTCATGGAAGACTACAACAAAGAAACTAAACACACACACACACACTCAACTCCCCCCCCCCCCCCACACACACACACACACACTTGGCTAACTTACAATGTCTGGGCCCCAGAGCTGGCCCAGGATGTGTGAGAGCACGTTGACACAGCTGTCTATCTCCTCCCCCCCCCCACCATCTCCTCCCCCTCCCCACCCCACACCATCTCCTCCCCCTCCCCACCCCCCACCATCTCCTCCCCCTCCCCACCCCACACCATCTCCTCCCCCTCCCCACCCCACACCATCTCCTCCCCCTCCCCACCCCCCACCATCTCCTCCCCCTCCCCAACACACACCATCTCCTCCCCCTCCCCACCCCCCACCATCTCCTCCCCCTCCCCACCCCCCACCATCTCCTCCCCCTCCCCACCCCCCACCATCTCCTCCCCCTCCCCAACACACACCATCTCCTCCCCCTCCCCACCCCCCACCATCTCCTCCCCCTCCCCACCCCCCACCATCTCCTCCCCCTCCCCACCCCCCACCATCTCCTCCCCCTCCCCAACACACACCATCTCCTCCCCCTCCCCACCCCCCACCATCTCCTCCCCCTCCCCACCCCCCACCATCTCCTCCCCCTCCCCAACACACACCATCTCCTCCCCCCCCCCCCCCCACCATCTCCTCCCCCTCCCCAACACACACCATCTCCTCCCCCTCCCCACCCCCCACCATCTCCTCCCCCTCCCCAACACACACCATCTCCTCCCCCCCCCCCACACCATCTCCTCCCCCTCCCCACCCCCACCATCTCCTCCCCCTCCCCCCCACACCCACACTACACATTTGGCCAACTCACAATGTCTGGGCCCCACAGCTGGCTGAGGATGTGAGACAGCACGTTGACACAGCTGTCCATCTCCTCCCCCTCCCCAACACCCCCCCCCACCACCACCACCACACACACACTACACACTTGGCCAACTTATCAATTATCCTCGATATAAAAGGGGGAAAAAAAAAAAAAAAATCAAACTTACAATGTCTGGACCCCAGAGCTGGCTCAGGATGTGGGAGAGCACGTTGACACAGCTGTCCATTCCCCCTCCCCCCCCCCCCCCCCCCCCCCCCCCCCCCCACTACACACACACTACACACTTGGCCAACTCACAATGTCTGGGCCCCAGAGCTGACTCAGGATGTGGGAGAGCACGTTGACACAGCTGTCCATCTCCTCCCGGTTCTCCATCAGCTCCCGCGTGTGTTGCAGCATCGCTGGCAGCAGCACCCTGCGACACTCTGCGCCACAACCCATCCACATAGCAACGTCAATATGCATAAAACTGAGTACATACAGTCAATATGTATAAAACTAACAGACGCTATTATAAAGCTAACAGATGCACATAGCGTCAATATGTATAAAACTAACAGACGCACATAGCATCAATATGTATAAAACTAACAGATGCACATAGCATCAATATGTATAAAACTAACAGACGCACATAGCATCAATATGTAATAAAACTAACAGACGCTATATATAAAGCTAACAGATTGACATAGCGTCAATATGTATAAAACTAACAGATGCACACAGCATCAATATGTATAAAACTAACAGACGCACATAGCGTCAATATGTATAAAACTAACAGATGCACATAGCGTCAATATGTATAAAACTAACAGACGCACATAGCGTCAATATGTATAAAACTAACAGATGCACATAGCGTCAATATGTATAAAACTAACAGAGGCACATACTGTCAATATGTATAAAACAGGTGCACATACTGTCAATATGTATGAAACAGGTGCACATACTGTCAATATGTATGAAACAGGTGCACATACTGTCAATATGTATGAAACAGGTGCACATACTGTCAATATGTATGAAACAGGTGCACATACTGTCAATATGTGTAAAACTAACAGACGCACATAGCGTCACTATGTATAAAAACTAACAGACGCATATAGCGTCAATACATATAAAACTAACAGACGCACATGGCGTCAATATGCATGAAACTAACAGAAGCTATGTATAAAGCTAACAGATGCACATAGCGTCAATATGTATAAAACTAACAGATGCACATAGCATCAATACGTATAAAACTAACAGACGCACATAGTGTCAATACGTATAAAACTAACAGATGCACATAGTGTCAATATGTATAAAACTAACAGATGCACAGAGTCAATATGTATAAAACAGATGCACATACTGTCAATATGTATAAAACTAAGAGATGTACAAAGCGTCAATATGTATAAATCTAACAGATGCACATAGTGTCAACACATATATAACTACAGATACACATAGTGTCAAACAAATATTTTTATTTTCTATTTTTATTTATCTTATACCACTTTATGTCACAGCAGATTTCTCTGCATGAAATTCAGGCTGCTCTCCCCGGGGAGAGCATGTCACCACAATTGCAACGCCACCCATTCTTTTTTTTCTTTTTCCTGTCTGCAACTGTATTTGTTTCCCTATCAGAGTGGCTTTTTTCTACAGAATTTTGCCAGGGATAACCCTCTTGTTGCTGTAGGTTCTTTAACATGGGCTAAGTAATGAAGTGTAACACACTGGACCTCAGTTTACCAACTCATCCGAAAGACTTGCACCCAGATCACCACTCATAGTCTAATGGATGGGGGAAAAGTTTGGGGCCCAAACGGGATTCGAACCACCGCACACTCCAACCTGGACTTTTCGCACATAGCATTGATACATATAAAACTAACAGATGCGCATAGTGTCAATACATTTAAAACTAACAGATGCACATAGTGTCGATACATTTAAAACTAACAGATGCACATAGTGTCAATACGTTTAAAACTAACAGATGTACATAGTGTCAATACGTATGAAACTATTCCACTTAATGACAGACGCTACAGCCGAGTGGTTAAGACCGTTTGACTTCAATCCCTTGGTCCATGAGGTCATGGGTTCAAGTCTTGGCAGCAGCATCTGATAAATCAGTTTTACAATCTCCCAGATCATCTTTAAGCGCAGGCCTGAATAACAATGAAGAAGAAAAGAAGATGAAAAAGAATAACAACAACAACAGCAACAAAAACGACAACAGCACTTACTGAGCAGAAGGTGGAAAGTGAAGAAGAAGGAGAAGAAGAAAAGAAAGAGGGCTAAAGCCACACCCACCTGGCAGCTTGAAGAGGTCAGTCTGGATGATCTGGTCGATGCAGGTCATTCTGGTCTTGATCAGGCGATCCTTCGCCACGTTGCCGATAAACTCCACCATCAGCTGACTGTCAACCAAAAAGTTACTGATGCAACATTTGTTAAAAAAAAAAAAATTCTATCATTTCACTCATAAATATTGTGATTGTAAACAATATGTTTATATGATACCAATTTATATAAATTTTGAAAATGTAAATGATTTTGTAAGCGCTTTGATTTGTTTGCTTTACAAGATTCAGTGCTACATAAATTCTACATATTATTATCATTATTTTATTTTATTTTTTTTATTTTATTATTTTTTTTAAATTATTATTATTATTATCATTATTACTATTATCATTATCATTATATTCATTATACATTCACAAAACTCACACTTTATGGCAAAAATCTTTTGTAAACATTTACCATAAAATCCGCTTTAGAATCTACTTTCCCTCAAAACCATCCTACAGTTTGCATCTAACTCTCTTTGCAAGTCATGTACATTGCGGATGCTAGAAGAACAAAAAATTCCAGTATTTCAATATTTTTGTTTCTTCTCAAAAAAAATTCTTTCTAATGATTACTGCATCATTTTGAGCATGAAACAGCAAACTGTGAGTGTGTCTAGGACAAGGCAGGAATTTCTGTATACTGAACCCCCCCCCCCCTTTACCCAAACCCCACCCCCCACCTTAGGCCCACCAACCTTAGGCTTGACTCAAAGAGGTGCAGTGTGCTCATTGCTGACCATACAGAAGACACAGAGAAGACTTCTGACCACCCAGAATAATTGCAAGAGATTAAACCCATCTTTATCCCAGAACTCAGAATACAGCTGCCTTAACAGTGGGCAAAAACAGTCACATATGCAAAATATCACCACTAGTAAACCAAAAAGACCCCAACCCGAAATATAACAAAAATAACATCTATCTCTAAAATTTGTATATACATCGATCTTCCAAAACATTCATGACAGATTCCAAAGTCAATTCTCTCATTCCCTCAATGTTTATTCTCTACCCTTCTTTCTGCCAATGTTCCATACAAATGTTTAAACAAACTACCACAAACTTTCAAATGATGAAACATCATGGACATTTGACTTACCTCAGTTCCACAGGATCAAAGACAGTCATGACATCACCGATGATGAAGCTGATATACTTGAGGGCCGCACCCTGAATAATACAACAACATTTTTTATTATCACAACAGATCATGTGTAATTCAAACTCTTCCACATATCCACTTGTATATTCACACTCAAGCACATACATGCATGCACAGCACACACACACACACACACACACACACACACACACACACACAACCTACACACACACATTTTCGTCTAATATCACTAACAGTGAAAAGACGTAAAATCTAAAGAACGAACGAACACACACACACACACACACATTAAAATCCTCTTTTCCACCCATTTTCTCCAGTCTCTGATAACCAACACGGCACACTGACAAACACTAACGAACGCAGCACACAGGTGTGTTACCTGCACCAGCACAGTGTGCTCGGCTTTGTGCAGCATCATGTTGTTGATGGAGGTCAGCAGTTGCCGCAGAGAAATCTCAAACTGCTGCTTGCCCCGCTGCTCGTTGATCCTGCACACCCACATCCAACCATGCGCATCAACCTTTTTTTTTTTTTTTTTCTCCCTTCAGGTTTTTGGTTTTGTTTACTAGTATCGCTCGCTTCCCCACCCCCCCCCCCCCCAGCCAATGTTAAGAAGCATCGAGCGTGGTTACCAGTTGGATGGGTGACTGTTTGCGCGCCTTGGTTACAATACAGTTCCCCCAGCTGTAAATGGGTACCTGCCCCCTTTAGGGTCAGGGAAGGTAAAGCAGCGAGGGAGAGGAGATGAGCAATGCCCTCAATAGGCTGGCCCATAGAGAAGCTGAGGTCTCTGACACCTTGCCCCCCTATGACCACACAGGTCATGAGACACTTTTATCTTGACCTCTTATCTCGAACTGGGAATGGGATACTCAGTTATCAGAGCACTTACTTGATCATCTATTGTTTTCTTCGTCATTTCTAAGTTTTAGCACACAGTCTCTCAAACTGATGTCTGTGAGGCTGTTCCTTGGTCCTGTTCACATCCAACCATACAAAGATTAAAAAATTTTTTTTTCCAGTATTCACTTTCCCCAGGCTGCATCTCAAAATCTCAATTTCTCTGTCAAAAAAATGTTAATAGCAAATACACATATGCACGTTCAAGAACACACACACACACATACACACACACACATTTCACAAACCTTGAATAAATCCCTAGACCATCCATCTAACTTACATGGCAAACAGAACTCTGGAGCGAATGATGAACTTGAAGATGTACTCCAGGGATTTGACCGCTCTCAAGAGCATCTCGTGCTCCGGCACATTGGCTCTGTCCACATAATCCTTCAGGATCACGATCAGCTTGCTGGGGACAGACAAATTTAAAAAAGATAAATAGGATTCTAAATGTCCCCCACACATTCATACTTCAAAACCTCTCCTATTGCATGACTTTTCTTTTTAATAAAAAGATCAATATGATTCTTAATGTTCCACACATTCATACTTCAAAACCTCTCCTATTGCATGACTTTTCTTTTTAATAAAAAGATCAATATGATTCTTAATGTTCCACACATTCATACTTCAAAACCTCTCCTACTGCATGACTTTTTTTTTTTTTTTAATAGTTTGAGAAGTCACTGGGCTATGCAGAGAATGATGACAGTCGTGTTCCCTATACAGACAACTAGGTGAAATCACTTCAACAAATTTGGGAAAGCATTCTGATTGACCAAAAGGAAAATAGCTCTATCTTGTTAGGGGTACCCCCTATCTGTCAGTCTCTCTCTCTGTTTCTTGCTGTTGTTCTCTCTCTCTCTCTCTCTCTCTCTCTCTCTCTCTCTCTCTCTCTCTCTCTCTCTCTCTCTCTCTCTCTCTCTCTCACGCATGCATGCATGCACGCAAGCACCCACGCACACTCACACACTTGTTTTTACAATCCTTTTCTTTTAACTTTCTTTCAACTTTATACACAGAACTTTGTAGACAGATTCCAAGTTTTAGCAGTAATCTTTAAATCCATAATCACATAAAATGCAGCTGCTTCTTTGAATGAGAGCAAACAAAAAAAGACATGCTAACTGAAAGACACTGCAAATGTATGTATCTAGGCAGGTGTCTTTTTCCTTCATAAGACATGCTAACTGAAAGACACTGCAAATGTATGTATCTAGGCAGGTGTCTTTTTCCTTCATAAGACATGCTAACTGAAAGACACTGCAGATGTGTGTATTTAGGCAGATGTTTTCCTTCGTAGGTAAAATATGCTGTGTTATAATTTCTTTAAATTAATATTTTGTTCACTTGAAGCTTAATAACGTTAGATTATGTGATCTATAATACAGGTTGGTTTTTGGGGGGTGGGGGGGTATACTGTTTTAACATCTTTACTGTGCTGTTGACGAACAGCATTCTTCATAGAAACCGCCACCAGCAATGCTCAGTTGACGATCGCTGTTCATCATGATTCAACTCTCTCTCTGTTTTGTCCAGCATGTGCCTGAGCAAAATATGATAGCAGCGAAAGGGTTAATAAAACAGCACAGTTTTTCTTTTAACAGAACAGCATCTCTGTTATTTACACCTTAACACCAGAAGACTATGAATCATGCAGTATAATAAGCAGGATCAGAAAGGCACTGACTTGTAAGCCATGGAGAAGCTGAAGGTGGTCTGAATGTAGGCATCCAGCACAGGGCGGAACTGGTGGTACTTTCGGTCCGAGATCAGCGCTATGATGTACACCTGCAACACCACCACACCATTACTGATATAAAGATGATACCATTCTTCTCAACTTTGATGTGCACACCCAAATTTTCACCACAGTATCACTGACACAAAGATGATACCATTCTCCTGAACTTTGATGTGGACACCTGAATTATTACCATAACCTCACTGACACAAAGATACTACTATTTTCCTGAACTTTGATGTGCACACCTGAAATACCAACACAGCATCACTGATACAAGATGATACTATCTTCCTGAACTTTCATATGTACACCAGAGTTATCACCACAGTATCACTGATACAAAGATGATACCATTTTCCTGAACCTTGATGTGTACACCTGATAATACAACCATAACCTCACTGACACAAAATCACTAATATTGAAAAGACCTTAAATCAAAAGAATTTAAACAAATAAAGATGCTTTTCTCCTGAACTTTGATGTGCACACCTGATATATCAGTACAATATCACTGACACAAAGACCTGGTGACAAACAGACAATGAGTAGAGATGGAGAAAGACAAGAGAGAATAAGAATGAGTCATATTACAGAAACAATACACTGGTTTGCATACGCAAACACACACACACATATGCATGTATAAAACCATGTACACTACACATACACACACACACACACACCCACACACACACAAACACCCACACACACACACACACACACACACACACACACACACACACACACACACACACACACACACACATACACACACACACAGAGTTGAGACTATAGACCGAGGTCCCATGTGCGTACGCGCGCAGAACATCTTGCGCACATGTTAAAACCCATTCCACTTCTCGGAAGAGTAGGCCACTGTGTGCTGGCGGGAATGGATGACAAAATTTACAAAAGTGCATACATAACTACATCTATTCAGGTGACGTATTTGGTTCATTAGACATAGTTTCAGTCCTGTAAAAAGGGTTTCTTTTTAAGTAGTTATTTTTTTGTTGGCCTAGGCCAAGAACTGTGTCAGTTATTGAAGTAATCTGAGTGTCAAGGCCCACATTAAAATGTTATGTTGTAAAATGTTGTGTTCAGATTGCCTTCAGCCATGACAAGCTCTTAACATAACAATCAGCACTCTCCTTTAAAGGAGAAAAAATCCTCTGAAGTCAGAATATGGCTGCCTATATGGTGAGGTACTTAAAAGCAGTCATACATGTATGCACATTTCTCATTCAGTGTGCAATTTCAATGTCACCGTGATTCCCAAGTGAGATGAGTGAGTCAGAGTGCACATTCTGGGTGACCCCCATAGTGTTAAGCTGGGGAACACTCAACAACAACAACTTTTTTTTGTAATTTCTCCACTGCTAGCTCAGGCCAGTAAAGTGATCTGTCTGAGGCAGCTCCAGTCACAACAGAAATAAGGACAAACAAACAAACTGAGTAAAGCAGTAGGCAGGAGAAAAACTCTCACTGACCAATGCGTTGAAGACCAGATTGTCACACTGCTCATTGTTGTTGTTCTGCAGTAGGATGTTGAACAGAGAATCCAGCAGATCTTGAAGAAACTGATCAACAGAAAAAAAACAAATCAAATCAGGACAAATCACTGATAAGTATCTAAATAAAGCAGATTTCATTCATGTGCATACAAACACAACACATATGCATTAACCCCTTCACTTTGCATACAAACCCAAAACATAAAAAAATTATACAAAATCGTTAACCCCTCCACTGCTATACCCACTGTAAGCTATATGTTCACCAAGAATCATTTGCCAAAGATATTTTGGCCTAGGGGTGGGAAGTGAGGAAAAAAATCACATTAACAGAATACTGACATTTAATCTGTGATAAAACCTTGTTATTCATATGCACCTTACCCACACATAACAACTTGTGTAGCGAAATCTTTGGGTCTTGAGAGAATAAAAGGAAAATTTCTGTTACCATGATGAACAGCTTTTGCCTATCACAGGGCATTTTTAGACGTATACACACGCACGCACGCACACATGCCCGCACACACGCACGCACGCATGCACGCACGCACGCACACACACACACACACACACACACACACACACACCATACACACATTATTGATAATGTTTACATTATTCCTAGATAGATGGTTTGATGAAAAAAAAAATGATTTGTTTATTCAATGTACCATCTGAAAATTAAAAATTGACTTTGACTTCGACTTTCACACACACACACACACACACACACACACACACACACACACACACTCACTACACACACACACACACACACACACACACACACACACACACACACACACTCACTACACACACACACACACACACACACACACACACACACACACACACACACACACACACACACACACACACACACAAACACACACACACAAAAAACACACACACATCACACACACACACACACACACACTCACTACACACACACACACACACACCACACACACACACACACACACACACACACACACACACACACACACACACACACACACACACACACACACACACACACACACACACACACACACACACCACACACACACACACACACACAAAGTATGAACAGACCTTGACGATTTCCTCTCCCTCTTCTTTCATCAGTGTTTCCAGATGTCTCTTCAGGGCTGCAGTGTTGTTCAACACCTCCTGCCACTTCAACAAACCCAGCAGGTCCACTGCACAACAACCACATCGTTTTAATTAATAATGTTGAGGATGATGAATGTAATTGAAAACACTGTGTGTGTGTATGTGCGTGTGTGTGTGTGTGTGTGTGTGTGTGTGTGTGTGTGTGTGTGTGTGTGTGTGTGTGTGTGTGTGAGTGTGTGTAAGTGTGTGTGTGTGAGTGTGTGTGTGTGTGTGGGTGTGGTGTGTGTGTGTGTGTGTGTGTGTGTGTGTGTGTGTGTGTGTGTGTTTTGTGTGTTAAGTGTGTGTGTGTGTGTGTTGTGTGTGTGTGTGTGTGTGTGTGTGTGTGTGTGTGTGTGTGTGTTTAAGTGTGTGTGTGTGTGTGTGTGTGTGTGTGTGTGTGTGTGTGTGTGTGTGTGTGTGTGTGTGTGTGTGTGCAGAAAATCTTCACAGAAAAAAACCTGCTTCTGACCAAGCACTATGGCCTTCAACTTCCAAAACTTTAACAGCAACAGTGATACAAAAAAAAAGGTAAAGGTGTCCCATAACCTATTGTGGTTGTAGGGGAGCTAGGCATCACAGACTTCAGCTTTTCTAGGGGCCAGCATATTAAGGGTAGTGCCCATCTCCTCTCCCTTGCTGCTTTACCTTCCCTGACCCTAAAGAGGGAAGGTACCCATCTACAGCTGGGTGAACTGGGGGACTATACTGAAGCCAAAGCGCGCAAACGGTCACCCATCCACTTGGTAACCATGTTCGATACAGCTTCACCATAGCTTGAGGAAAGCGAGTGCTCTGACCCACTGAACTATCCAGCGCACTCATATTAAACAAAAACAACAACAAAAAGAGAAAGACAACAACAAACAAACAAACAAACCAACAATCCAAAACAAGACCAAAAAAAACCCCCCAAAAAACCCACACACAGACCATTGTGGGTGAGCTTGGTGGAGCAGACGAAGGTGGAGATGACGAGACTGTCACGGGCGCTGTGGGTGTAGGGCCCCGACATCAGCACGGCCTTGCCGCTGCCCTGCTGACCCCCCGACGCCTCCCACATCTGCCTGGTTGGGGGCAGCTTCAGGTAGGCCGACATGTCCTCGTGTCTCTTGCTCTCCACCTGCCACAGGTACAGGTAGAGGACTCTAAATCCGGGACGAACCCGGAATCGAACCCGGGTCATCAAATTGCAAGCACAATGTCTGACTACTAGGCTATCCGCCTAGTGGTCAGAACATTGCGCTTGTAATTTGACGACCCGGATTCAATTCCCATTCAAGGAAATTTTTTCCCCGGGAGTTATCCTCAGTGCTGACTCCACTCTCCCCAAAAGCCCTTCCGATGAGACTACAAAGTGAGGCCCTGTGTACGAACGCATGCAGAACATCTTGCGTACACTTAAATCCTGTTCTGCTTTTCCTAAGAGTAGGCCATTGTGTGTCGGTGGGAACATGACAAGATTTACAAAACTGCATACACACAGGGACTGGATGTAAAAAAGCACATGAGTGCTTATTCCATTATCCTCGATATAAAAGAATAAATAGATGAATAAATAAATCCAATTTTAGGCTGGAGGTGTTGGTTAATTCTGTTCCTTCTTCTTCTTCTGTGTTGACAGTTCTAACAACACGAGTATTATTTGCCTGTCACATGAGCAAAAATGCGTTGCGCTATCGTTTTAGTGCCTGACAGGTCAGGTCCAGCGCATCCGACATAGGCATGGAGGAAGGAATTGTTATCTTTTGAGTCTTTGTGGAAAAATTGGCAGGAAATTGGACCAAGATGGCAGAAGACAGAAAAGAAAGAGGTGACAGGAAGCAAAGAAACAAGCCAGAAATGAAGAGAACGATAGAAAAGAGGGAATTGCACAGAATATCCACAAGGTAGGGATGCTATTTATACTGACAAGCCCCCCCCCCAACATCCCCAAGGGAGAGTTTTGTGCCTAATCTTGTACTGACTATGTTTCTTTTTTGAGCTCTCTATCCTGGCTCACCGAACACTCTGCACCAAATGCTGATGAGTGAATGAAAATAGTACGCACTGTGTTTAATGTTGGATTAGTTAACAATGTTTACGCAGATAGCAAACAAAATGTATGCTGAAGTCCATACTTGCAGAGAGTTCTTTTTCTTCTATTATTTCCCCTAAATTAAATGCATAAAAAAGGCAGTCTAGTAAAACAGCTAATGGGTTAAAGTTGGACCAGACAGCTAGGATTATGTGTTCAGTCTTTGACTTTCTCAGTTTCTTCTCTAACACTTTGTCCCTTTTCTCATCTCCCTCATTTCTTTGTCTCACTTATTTTATTAACTCCAACCCCCCCCCCCCCCAACTCAATTCTTTTATATCCTGTTATGGAAATCTGCAATGCTACATGCTTATTGGGTGTATAGTGTGTGGCCATTTTCAAAAAAGAAACACATAGCCATATAAGAATAAGTTGGTTTGGTATTAAGGGTAGGGGGGTTCAACAGATAGGGACAGGGTCAGGAACAACTCTCTTGCTGTGATGGGTCCTTTCATGCAAGCTAAATGCATGTTTCACACGGAAGCTCAGTTTATTGTCTCATTTGAAAAAAAAAAACGGTCATCCAAATCACCACTCGTGGCCTACTGGTCGGGACAAACTCTGGTTTAGGACAGGATCTGAACCCAGCCCATCTCTTTTTTTTTTCCAAAATAGCCGTGTTATACAGTGACAATGACTCTGTTTCAATCTGGCTTAAAAGCAAATAAATAAAGCAAACAAAAAAAAAGAATTCCACATCCATTTACCCTCTTGACAACAGTTTTGAAAGACCGGATGATTGTCATTCAGAGCACTTTTTCTCTACATCATGAAATACCCATTAATCCCAATGCCTAAGTGCAACACAGCCTCTGACCTTGTATATCAGCAGTTCATGGACTCTGTCCTCAATGGTGGTCCCATCAGTGTTCATGAGGTTGACAAACGCCAGGGCAAACGGCTTTTCACTCTTGTCCTTGGCTGAAATACACATACACACAAAAAGCAGAAGCTGATTTCAAACCCATCGACACAAAGGATAGCATCTTTTTTTAAATAAACATTATCAGATGAAAAATCACATCAAAAAGTCTGCACAAAGACATATTTCTGCAAGCTCTATTATCTGTCAATATCTACCTCTCTTTGCCTGGCTATCTACCAACCAGACACAAATATTTGCTCAGTTGCCTCACAACTAAAACACCTACTACATACATTTACAATTTGCTCTCTTACTTCATGCCTGATGAACACATTTGTTCTCCTACCATACATGCAACACACACACACACACACACACACACACACACACACACACACACACACACACACACACACACACACACACACACTTAATAAACAATAATAATAATCTTCTTTTTTTTTACCTTCAATGGAGGCTTTGTGTCTGAACATGAATTTGAGATGGAGTCCCTTGAACTCCACTTCTGTTGAAATACTGATCTGAAAAAAACACACAAAAAGTTCCCATCTTACCAAGGAGTGTGCTACATCATTTTCTATGTGTGTCGTATCATGTGATGTTAAAGAAAGAACATCATGCTATAAACTGAAGTCCCATGTATGAATGCTTGCAGAACATCTTCCGCACACGTTAAAACCTGTTCCACTTTTCAGAAGAGTAGGCCCTTGTGTGCCAGTTGGAACAGAAGACAAAATTGCACATTGTGTGTGTGTGTGTGGTGTGTGTGTGTGTGTGTGTGTGTGTGTGTGTGTGTGTGTGTGTGTGTGTGTGTGTGTGTGTGTGTGTGTGTGTGTGTGTGTGTGTGTGTGTGTGTTGTGTGCGCGAAATGTAGGGGGTGTGATGAGTAGTGTGTGTGTCGTTGGTGTGGTGTGGCGTGTGTGTGTGTGTGTGTGTGTGTGTGTGTGTGTGTGTGTGTGTGTGTGTGTTGTGTGTGTGTGTGTGTGTGCGTGCGTGCGTGCATGTATGCATGCCTGTGTGTGTATGAGGAGAAGAGGGAGAGTATGTGTATGTAAAAGAGCACAAAACTGTGTAACAACATGATTTGTACAGGCATGCAAGCTAAACTCATATAATACGTACATGGAAGCATATCCGCATGCGTGCTCAAGCTTGACAAGGAACATGCATGTGTATCTTAGATGTACTGTGTGAGGCAGACAGATAACTGCATGAATATGGTGTCTAATAATACACCACCAGTTAAAAAAGGTCAAGGTATCCCATAACCTATGTGGTTGTTGGGGAGCGAGGCATCAGAGACCTCAGCTTCTCTAGCAACCAGCATATTAAGGCGGCACCCATCTCCTCTCCCTCGCTGCTTCACATTTCCTGACACTAAAGAGGGCAGGTACCCATTTACAGCTGGGTGAACTGGGGGACTGTACTGAAGCCACGGAGCACAACCAGCCACCCATCCATTTGGTAACCACACTCAATGCTGCTCAACCTTAGCTGGGGGAAAGCGAGTGCTCTGACCACTGAGCTATCCTGTCCCCACGAGTGCACCCACTGAAAAAGGAAGAATTCCTTACCTTGAAAGTCTCGTACCACTTGGGCTTGTCTTCATGGTAGTAGACCATGGACTTGTACTCTGACATCATCTCTCCCCCACACCCATAGCTGATCACATCCTGAAAGGACAAACCAAAACTTGAGTCACTGAAAAACTTCATAAACATGTTTCAAATTTTTTAGGTTTCCCTTAACAGCATCGGACAGAGAAGAAAAAAACCAAACTTAAGAGAAAAAATACTTTTATCTACATGATAAAATTTAAGGGGGAAAAATACTTCTAACAACACGACAAAATTTAACAGGAAAAAATACTTCTAAGTGCACAACAAAAATTAAGGGGGAAAAATATGTCTATAACAAAATTTAAGAAAAAAAATATGTCTAACTATATGACAAAATTTAAGGGGAAAAATACTTCTAACTACACAACAAAATTTAGGGAGAAAAAATAAACTACACTACAAAATTTAAGAGGAAAAAATACTTATAACTACATGATAAAATTTAAGGGAAAAAATATGTCTAACTACACAACAAAATTTAAGGGGAAGAATACTTCTGACAACACAACAAAATTTATGGGAAGAAATACTTCTAACTACACAACAAAATTTATGGGGAAGAAATACTTCTAACTACACAACAAAATTTAAGGGGGGAAAATACTTCTAACTGCACAACAAAATTTAGTTTAAAAAGTTAAAGTCTGTCCCGAGCCATAAGGCTCATCAGGCCGGTGCTTATCCCGGTTTCTGTGGCGTTAAGCGACTGAGAGTCATAGACTCCCCCCTGGATAGGACGCCAGTCTATCGCAGGGTTAACCCCCAACACAAGGTTGGTACCCCTTTTACACCTGGGTGGGGTGAGAAAATAGCCGTAAAGTGCCTTTTCCAAGGGCACAACGCCATAGCGGAATAGCTGGGATCGAACCCGCAACCTTTAGATTACGAGTACAACGCCCCAACCACTAGGCCACAGCGGCGGCACAACAAAATTTAAGGGGGGACAAAATAGTTAAAATTCCATGACAAATTGAAAGAGAAAAAAATACTTATAACTGCACAACAATCCACCCACCTTCATGACGTCTCCTTTGTGGTCACAGACGTAAATGGCCACTTCCACATTTTTATCTGTGGTCTTTGCTCCCCTGTTGAACTCCCCGTACCTCAGAGTGAGGTAGATGTCGTTCCTCACATCACCTGAACACATTCATAAGTTATCACAGGTGAGGTAGATGTCGTTCCTCACATCACCTGAGCACGTTCATCAGTTATCACACATCACCTGAACACATTTATAAGTTATCACAACCACTGTGATTTATGAGCCACACCATTATAAATCCACGTGGTGGACCATACAGTGCATTATGACTATCTAGAAATGATGGCTTTGGTTTAAAAAAAATATATATATGCACCTTCTGCATGCATTCTAAGTGACATACTCTTGATGTATATTTTGAACAGACTCAAACACACACACACACACACACACACACACACACACACACACACACACACACACACAAACACACACACACACACACACACACACACACACACACACAAACACACACACACACACACACAACACACACACACACACACACACACACACACACACACACACACACACACACACACACACACACTTAAAAAAAATCCAAACATAAATTACCAAATGACATCCAACCACTGAACTCCACTCCTCCCATCTTCTCTTCCAGGTAAATTAAAAAATAAATAATTACACAAAATGAATCATCTTTCCACTCACCACTATAGTCACAGGAGTTATTATGTAAGGATTATTCCTACTTGTAAATATAGCACAAATAAAGAATAATTACATAAGAAACAGTTCTGCTTTTAATCAGACTGAGGACCTTAAAGAAAGCCTACATGAAGCACATATACAGACACACACACACACACACACACACACACAACAACACACACACACACACACACACACACACACACACACACACACACACACACACACACACACTCACACACACACACACACACACACACATGTCCGCCTGCTCTTGTGCATACATGTGCACATGAACTCACACATGTGCATACATGTGCACAGGCACACATACAACACCTATGATCTCATGGGTCTTCTCACCTACTTATCAATATCTTATTAAGAAAATAATTAATGATTTTAAAATCATGTGTGCAATAATACTAGCTTTTTCATGCAATTCATGCATCCCTCATATACACACCTAAAACTCACAAACATGCGAACGCACGCGCTCACAAGCGCACGCACACACACACACACACACACACACACACACACACACACACACACACACACACACACACACACACACACACTTCCTAGGTTATCTTATACATACAAAGACAGTGAGACTATGCAAACCTTATTCATACAATGTGTATGTAGACACAAAAAACCATAACAACAACTCACAAGAAAATGTACAAAAACAGGGGGAAGACAACATTTTTTTTTTTTAAATCACACTTATAAAAGAATCAAAAGCTCACAAATAATCTGACACTTGTATAAAACGATTATAAACATAAACAATAATATACACCACATGAGGAAATGAAACAAAAACAAATGTAAACTACCAAAACTAATTGTTCAAATATGGAGGGGAGGTAGGAACTTTCATTATTAAAGCAATATAAGTTTACAGGAGGAAAGAAAATATATTTTTAAATCATTCAATACCATGGAGCACATTTTTTCAATATCGAATGAGGCAACAAAAACAAAATAAACCCAGAAAAAAGATTTCAACATGTGGGCAAGATGCTGTACATGCATTCACACACAGGGCTGAGTGTATAATAGTCTCATCTGAAGGACTTTAGGCGAAGTGGAGTTAGTACTGATGTTAACTCCAGGGGGAAAACCCCCTTTGACAGGTCTGTGTATTGATGGTGGTTCGAACCCGGGCTTGATATTGGGTCATCAAATTGTGTGGGCAGCACAGTGCTCTAACCACTAGGCTATCCCACCCCCACATAATGATTAGATATCACACTAAAAGCACCACAAACCAACAGATCTTCCATGACAGGAACATAAAGAGGACAAACACAAGAATCCAACAACAATAATACGTATTGGAAACCCGAAAATCCAATTGTATATATATATAGGCTACTACATGCACACGCAAACATACACACATGCCCACATATATGCATGCACACAAGCACTGGTCTGCGCGTGCATAAGTGCACGCACGCAAGCGCGCGCACGCGCGCACACACACACACACACACTTCACATGCACACAACGCACATTCCAGTGCAAATAATGCACCAAATACCCATAAATGCTGAACTAA
This sequence comes from Stramonita haemastoma, assembly GCA_030674155.1. Taxonomy (NCBI): domain Eukaryota; kingdom Metazoa; phylum Mollusca; class Gastropoda; order Neogastropoda; family Muricidae; genus Stramonita; species Stramonita haemastoma. The sequence continues at coordinate 60,855,749 of CM060317.1, forward strand.
ACAACCTTTCTGAAAGAAAAAAAATTGCTAAAAAAAAAAAAAAAACACCCAAAAAACAAAGCAAAAATGAAAATCAAAACAAACCAAAAAAAAAAAAGCGAGTAAAACATAACAAAACTACCCATCCAAAATAGAGGTGAAAAACATACAAACAAAAATTTAAAAAATAAACTTCTTTCAAAGATATGCCCAAAATGAGACAAAATGTGCACTCAAACACACACACACACACACACATCTAACACGGTCAAGAAAACATATCCATCTTAATAACAACGATCCAACAATAAAAGACATAAAGCATTTTCTGCCAACTGACCACAGGTCTTACCCTCCGCTGCGTTCGTTAGAAAACAACAAAACCTGGCAATGTTACATCAGTAGTATTTATTTATTTATTTATTTATTCTTTTATTTATTTATTTATTCTTTTATATCAAGGTTAATGGAATAAGCACTCCATGTGCTTTTTCACAGCCAGTCCCCGAGTGTATGCAGCTGTGTAATTCTTGTCATCTGTTCCCACCAGCACATGATGGCCTAATCTTACGAAAAGCTGAACAGGATTTAACGTGTGCGCAAGATGTTCTGTGTGCGGTCGCCCATGGGGCCTCGGTTTATAGTCTCATCCGAAGGACTTTTGGGGGGAGTGGAGTCAGCACTGATGGTTTTTTTTTTTTTTTTTTTTTTTTTTAAATCAGCACTGATGTTAACTCCAGAGGGAAAATCCCCTCAAGCAGAGTATACCACTAGTAATAAACTGTCTTTTGATTAAAAGATAGGAATGGCAATGTTTCATAAGTAATATACTACTAGTAATAAACCATCTTTTGATTAAAAGATAGTAATGGCAATGTTACATCAGCAGCATACTACTAGTAATAAACCGTCTTTTGATTAAAAGATAGTAATCTCATTGGTACATTTTCAAATATACTTCTTTTTTTATATCACAGAAGTAAGAAGAACAAAACTTAGTACACTCACTGAAAGTTTGATCAGAAATTATTTTTCATATATTTGATATAGTTGGGTTTTTAATGTTTTTCAATTATCATTGTAACTGATATGAGTTGGCACTTCTCTCCATGTTTGTAAGTGTGCATGGGTGCATGGGTGCGTGCGTGCGTGCGTGCGTGTGTCACTTACATCAGTTATAATGATGGCTTAACTGCACATTACACTGATCACCTGCAATCCTATCACGCTGATAATAAAATCCGCAATACAAAATGTTATAAAACAAACATACAAGTGTTTGGTTAAAAAAAAAACAGGCTGTCTACATATTAAAATGTAAAAGAAATCATGCACAATGAAGTAATCTCAAGCATAAGTGTCATTCTTCAAAGAAATTCAAGAGAAAAAAAAAAACTCATTAGGCAAGATACAATACAAGGTGTAATGAAGAGGAGCTATACCAGTCCCTTACCTGGCATGATCACCTCAGGAAAGCCCATTTTTCTGGCCACAGCCGTGCCAGGTAAAAGCAGGTGCATGTGTTCTTCTTTTACCTGCACGAGCATTGACAAGTATGGATTTTTTCTTGTTATCGTTCCATGTGCATTCACCGCTATCATGTGCATTAACTGCTATCATGTGCATTAACTGCTGTCATGTGCATCAACTGCTATCATGTGCATTAACTGTCATGTACATTGACTGCTGTCATGTGCATTAACAGCTATCATGTGCATCAACTGCTATCATGTGCATCAACTGCTATCATGTGCATCAACTGCTATCATGTGCACATGTGCATTTACTGCTATCAGTTCTTTCACTTGAATATTGTTTGCCAGTTAATTTTTGGGGGGGCTGCAGAGTTATTCAACAAAAAAAAGATATTTATATATTAAAAAATCCTGAACACACTGACACCTTTTCATTGAGCTTTAGTCTCTAACTGCGCATTTTATGAGCATTTTAACTTTGCTGCATGGTTTTTGCTGTAATTTTTTTTATTTTAAATCTTGAAAAACTTTTTTTTAATCTGTTGAAAGATGTAAACCAGCAACTTGTCTTGAAGAATTATCTGTTGTCAACATAAGAAGTGAATAACATGATGCATTTTATAACAGTGTGCATTGCTTGCATCTTCAGTTTCTGGCATAATGAAAATGATCTTAAATGTATAAAAGTGTGTAGGAAACTGATAGTGTGGATTAGTGTGGTTTATTTATTACAGCGTTTCAATATGTGTGTGCATGCGTGTGTGCATGTGTGTCCTGTGTGTCTGTGTGCTTGTGTGTGTGTGTGCTTGTGTGTGTGTGTGTGTGTGTGTGTGTGTGTGTGTGTGTGTGTGTGGTGTGTGTGTGGTGTGTGTGTGAGAGAGAGAGAGAAAGAGAGAGAGAGAGAGAGAGAGAGAGAGAGAGAGAGAGAGAGAGAGAGAGAGAGAGAGAGAGAGAGAGAGAGAGAGAGAGAGAGAGATTTGGGGGATATATGCTGGACATATTTGTATCAGTCATTGCCTTTCCAATGGATCATTCCAGTGGTGTAGAGAGGGGGGTCTGCTGCATGGGTAACAGTTTGCCCTCCAATCTTACTTACCCAGGCTTTGCGCTTTAAAGACTAGAGCGCAACTCCATAGTCTTCCGAGACAGATGGGTGCCTACTACTACTACTATTTGTGTTTCCATAACTCACCCAACACTGACATGAATTACAGGATCTTTAGCACACATATTTGATCTTCTGCATGTGTATACACTTAGCCGCCGCTGTGGCCTAGTGGTTAGGGCGTTGTACTCGTAATCTAAAGGTTGCGGGTTCGATCCCAGCTATTCCGCTATGGCGTTGTGCCCTTGGAAAAGGCACTTTACGGCTATTTTCTCACCCCACCCAGGTGTAAAAGGGGTACCAACCTTGTGTTGGGGGTTAACCCTGCGATAGACTGGCGTCCTATCCAGGGGGGAGTCTATGACTCTCAGTCGCTTAACGCCACAGAAACCGGGATAAGCACCGGCCTGATGAGCCTTATGGCTCGGGACAGACTTTAACTTTAACTTAATGTGTATACACTTGAGTGAAATTAAGGCACTGGCAATTCTGCACTTGGAAGTTGACTTAGGAGATCATAAAAATTTGCGCCCTTACTTCACCAGATGCCACCGAGGTTCAAACCCATGTCTTCATGGACCCACGGGATTGTAGTCAAACGGTCTTAACCACTCAGCTATAGCGTCTGTCCATGTATGCATAAAATACAATGATATCAAACATACTTTGAACAGACCACCGCATGAAATCCCGCATAACTCAGTCAAGAGTCCAGGGCCGGTGCTAAAATTAGCAAACCCCTTCCTTTTACCTAATCCAACTGCAGTCAGTTTCTGCTATAATTAAAACCGGCTGATTTGTAATGGATAGCAGCTGAGAGGAACTGAAAGAGGGGGAAAATGACAGCTGTGAGACACAGATCTCTTTGTGGCCCCCAACTCTATATCTATAGCTGAAGACAGCATGCATGAAACTCACCTGCTTGAGGTCCCCAGGCAGGACTTTGAGGCTGACCCACAGCCCCTGGCCCTTGTGGTTGATCTCCTTGGCACTGATGACCTTCTTCACCACAGACTCCATGAACTCACCCTGGCTGCACCTGCCATCCCATCCAACACACACACACACACACACACACACACACACACACACACACACACACACACACACACACACACACGCACACACACACACACACACACACACACACACACACACACACACACACACACATACCACTTTGCTTTCAGTTCCATGGTGTATATCATTCCATGATAAGGTAAAGGTAAAGGTGTCCCATAACCTAGGTGGTCGTAGGGGAGCAAGGCATCAGAGACCTCAGCTTCTGTAGGGGCCAGCATATTGAGGGCGGCACCCATCTCCTCTCCCTCGCTGCTTTACCTTCCCTGACCCTAAAGAGGGCAGGTACTCATTTACAGCTGGGCGAACTGGGGGGACTGTACTGAAGCCAAGACACGCAAATGGTCACCCATCCAACTGGTAACCACGCTCGACGCTGCTTAACTTGACTGGGGGAAAGCGAGTGCTCTGACCATTTAGCTTATCCTACCCCCATTCCATGGTATGTTTAAAAATTACAGCACCTTTGGTTGTGGTTAAGGTTTTGTGTATGGAGTGCTTAAGGAGAGGTGGTACCTTTGTAAACCTGGCAGTAGCATCCTTCGGGATGGACGGGAGCACTGGTCCTCACTTGGCACTCAACTCTCACTTCTGGGTCCGGGTCCTTAACCCACCCACACCCCGGTAACCGCTTCTACTGGCGGGCGAAACGTTGTGAGGGGCTGGTGCATTCTTACCCACCAGTAGGAGTCTTGGAGAGGAGATGGGCGCCACCAAGCTTCCTCAAGCCCACTGCAAGGACATGATGAGTAAAACAAAACAGAAAGACATGCCGGATCGGTCGAGGCCCGGATCAACAACGACCGCGCTACCCACTGCAAGTCTCCAGGGTGGGAGTGACAAGTGTGCTACTGGGGCAGAACAAACCCTAAAGCTTCCAGATAAAGGGACAACCATTGGTACATGGAATGTAAGAACTCTGTACCAAACAGGAAGAGTACAGGAACTTACACATGAATTACAGAGGTATAAATGGGACATAGTAGGGCTTGCGGAAGTCAGATGGATTGGCTTTGGAGAAACAACCACGCAAGACGGCCACAAAATATGGTACAGCGGAGAAGAAAAACTACATCATCATGGAGTAGGCTTTATTGTCAGGAAAGAGATTGTGTCAAGCATCATCAGCTGCACACCAGTATCCAGCAGACTCATCTCAATCAGAGTTTCTGCAAAACCCCAGAATCTCACCATCATCCAAGTGTATGCTCCAACATCTGACTACGATGACGATCAGATAGAACAATTCTATGAAGAACTTGAAAACGTCATCTCCAAAACGCCCAAAAAAGACATCCTTATTGTGGAAGGCGACTGGAATGCTAAGGTGGGACCTGATGCCTATGACACCTGGGCAGGAACCACAGGACGATTTGGACTGGGAGAAACAAATGACAGAGGACAGCGGCTGCTGGAATTCGCAAAGAAGCACAAACTGACTTTGGCTAACACACTCCACCCTCACAAGCCATCCAGAACATCAACCTGGCACTCACCAAATGGTCTGATTCATAATCAAATTGATTACATTCTGTCACCCCAAAGATTCAAATCCAGCATAAACAAGGCAAACACAAGAACATTCCCAGGAGCTGACATTGGCAGTGACCACGACCTTGTACTTACCACCATCAGGCTGAAACTGAAAGCAAAACAACAGCCAAAAAGCCCACGCATAAGATTCGACCTGGAAAAACTCAAAGACCCAACAGTGGTTGAGATCTTCCAAGCCAACATTGGAGGAAAGTTCGCCGCACTCACAGCCATCGACAATGATGTGGACACATTGGCCAACAACATCAAAGAAGTGCTAACGACAGCAGCAGAAGAAACATTAGGAAGAAGCAGAACAAAGAAACAACCTTGGGTGACAAATGAGGTTCTTGACCTCTGCGACAAAAGAAGAGAACTTAAAAAACAAAAGTTCACAAGTCAAGAAGCTTACAAGAAGTACATGGATAGCCACAGAGAAGTGAGGAAAAAGATGAGAGAAGCCAAAGAAGCGTGGATAGAAGAACAATGCAACAACATCGAAGCTGGAATGACCAAGGGAAACAGCAAAACAGCTTACGACACTTTGAAAGCACTAACGAAAACCACACAGCCTAAAGCCTCTGTTATTGAAGACAAAGAAGGAAATCTTTTAACGGAAAACAATGCCATCCTCCAACGCTGGACAGAATACTGTGAGGGATTGTACAACTACCCACTACGCCCAGATACCAACATAGTTTCTGACAAACCCCCTGAACACCAAGATAAAGACCCACCAATACTAAGGTGTGAAGTAGATGCAGCTATTAGACAATTGAAGAAGGGGAAGTCCCCTGGAATCGATAACATCCCAGCTGAACTCATAAAAAATGGAGGGAATGAAACAGCAAGGCGATTCACAGAACTTTGTCAGAAGACCCACGACACCAAAGAATGGCCAAAAGAATGGACACAGTCTCTTGTAATACCCCTGCCAAAGAAAGGAAACCTCAAACAATGCCAGAACTACAGAACCATCAGTCTCATAAGTCATCCTAGCAAGATCATGCTGCAGGTAGTCCTCAACAGACTGAAAAACCAAGCGGAAAAACTCCTGGCAGAAGAACAAGCGGGCTTTAGACCAAAACGCAGCACAATGGAACAAATTTTCAATCTGAGAATTCTGATAGAGAAGCATCTCCAACACCAAAAAGACTTGTACCACAATTTCATAGACTTTAAAAAGGCCTTTGACAGGGTATGGCATGACGGCCTCTGGCAAGTACTCAGGCACTTCAACATTGACAGCTGTCTAATTGAAGTCATCAAAGCTCTGTACGAGAACGCAGAAAGTGCAGTTTTTATGAATAATCACGTGGGCGAGTTCTTCAAGACCACGGTTGGGGTTCGCCAGGGATGCCTTCTCTCACCTGTACTCTTCAACCTCTTCCTCGAAAACATCATGACAGAGACACTGCAAAACCACCACACTTCCATCTCCATTGGTGGAAGACCCCTTTGCAACCTCAGATTTGCAGATGACATTGACCTCATGGGCAGCAGCAAACAAGAACTGCAAGTCCTCACAGACAATTTAACAGATCGAGCGAGCGCATACGGCATGGAGGTCAGTACAGAGAAATCAAAGATCATGGTCAACAACGCGAGTAATGACATCACGGAAATAAAGATGAATGGAGAAACACTAGAAGAGGTGAGCCAATTCAAATACTTAGGCTCCATCCTAACAAAAGATGGCACATCAAACAATGAAGTGAAAGCTCGCATTGCAACAGCAACATCTGCTCTAGTCAGACTCGAGAAGATCATCAGAAGCAACAACATCAGCTTCTGCACCAAATACCACCTTTACAAATCCCTCGTGATATCTATCCTCCTATATGGCTGTGAATCATGGACTCTGACAGCAGAGTTAGAGAGGAGAATCCAAGCATTCGAGAACAAGTGCCACAGAAGACTCCTCAAAATATCATACAAAGAACACAAGACCAATAACTATGTGATAGAAGAAATCAAAAAGCGTGTGGGCCCCCAAGAGCCTTTGCTCTCCACCATAAAGAGGAGAAAGCTGATGTGGTTTGGTCACACCACAAGACACAACACCCTAGCAAAAACCATCCTGCAAGGAACAGTCGAGGGCAAGAGAAGAAGAGGCCGCCAAAAGAAATCATGGGTTGACAACATCAAAGACTGGACCGCCCAACCCCTGCAACACCTCCTACTAGCCACGCAGGATCGTGAAGCATGGAAAAAGATCTCTGTTGCGTCTTCTCTCATGTCCCCCCTACGTCCCTTGGGACATGGGACTGAGTGAGTGAGTGAAGGTTTTGTTAGAGTTTTGAAAAATTGGTCATAGTCTGTGTCTATGATCTAAGCAGCGATGCTACAGTGCTGATTGTGTGGGAGTTCTTTCATTTTTTAACTGTTTTCATTTGGGTATTGCAATATAGCACACACGCTATAAAATGTTATGTTAAAATAGTCTTCAGCCATGACAAGCTCTTGACATAAAAACCTGTAATCTCCTTTACAGGAGGAAAAAAATCCCCTGAAGTTGGTGTATGGCTGCCTACATGGTGAGATACTTGAAAAACAGTCACACACGCAAACTTCTCATCAAGTGTGTACTTTCAATCTCACAATGATTCTCAGGTAGGATGAGTGAGTGAGTCAGGGTACATATTCTGGGTGACCCCCAGAGGGTTAAGCTGGGAAACGCACAACTACTACCAAGGCAAATATAACCTTGAGCTTAACACAAGTGAGCAGGAAAAAAAAAAAAAAAGTCACACAGGAAATATAACTCACTGCTGAAAGGGAATGAAGTGCTGATCCTCTTCCTTCATGTCTTTTGATCCCTGTATCAGTTCTGTGATGTCCATAGCTGGAATGAAAGTAGCATCCTTTTTGTTTATATTTTCATCAATATCACGTTTTTCTCGATCTGAATGTCCATGGCTGGAAAGAAAATAAGGATTATATTTGGGTTTTTTTCATCAATATCACTTTTTTCTCGATCTGAATGTCCATGGCTGGAAAGAAAATAAGGATTATGTTTGTTTTTATTTTCATCAATATTACTTTTTTCTCGATCTGAATGTCCATGGCTGGAAAGAAAATAAGGATTATATTTGTTTATATTTTCATCAATATCGTGTTTTTCTCACTCTGAATGTCCATGGCTGAAATGAAAATAACGATAATATTTGTTTATATTTTCATCAACAACATGTTAGTTTTTTCTCAATCTGAAACTGTAAGGCACTGTGTGTGAGAATGTGTTTGTGTGTGTGTGTGTTTGTGTGCGTGCGTGCATGTGTGCATTTTTGTGCAAGTGTGTGTTTGTGTGTGTGCATGTTTTGTGCAAGTGTGTGTTTGTATTGTAGTCACAGTGCACAAATCCAGCATCACTTAGTCAAGAGTGTTAAATTTAGCGCGCCCCTTCCTTTTACCTAGTCTAAGTGTGGTCAGTTCCTGCTATAATTAGCACCAGCTGGCCCCAACAGAATAATTAACAGCTGAGAGGAGCTGAAAGTGGGGGAAACTGACAGCTGTGTAGTCCACATAAAAAAAATGCAGATGATGATCAAAAATGGAGTCAGTTATTCATTTTACTGTTTCAAACTTATTTTGCCTATCTATTCATAACACTCTGAATGTTTATTTGATCTTCTAGATATGGTAATGTGCACAATTACCATAGATATCAGATTATTTATTCATGAACAACAAGCAACCAACCAACAAACAAACAAAAACAACGACAAAAAGCCCCCACTCATACTAACCTGCTACACCAAAAGGTCTGCGAATTCCCTGAGTTTGTTTTTTGTTGTCCACATTACGAGGATCCATCACACCTGCAATGCAAATTCAACCATTCCATGTATGGATTTTCTTTTTTAGTTCCCAGAGCGGTTTGGGGATGTAAGCCTATATGGCAACGTGATTGCCTTTCCAATGGACCATTCCAGTGATGTGGAGAGGTTGGATCTGCTGCATGGGTAACAGGTATGTTATGTCACATTCTCAAGGACAAAAGTCCAGAAGAAGCCTATTAATGTCAGACTACCATGGCGCCACCAGCCAGAGTGGCCCTGCACAGCGCTGCACTCTACCAGGCATCAAAAAGGCCCGAAATTTACAGACACCTTCCGTGTTGGTCAGGTAATTTGAGCAGCACTCTCAAAAATGCATCCCGAATGTGACAGAAGCTCAACAATGTGGTCCAAGTCTTCCCAATAAGCCCATAGCAAACTCATTTTGGGCAAGAGCCAGGCGGAGTAAGTAAAATCCCTATGGCTATGGGACTCAAACCTGCGACCTTCCAGCCTTTAACCCAAAGGGCTAACCACTGCATTATGGCAGCTGGCCCAAAAAATGTAATTTACATTTTACTCTTCTTCAACATTCTTCCCTATTTGACCATTAAAGAAAATCAATAAAATAAATGACCACAAAAAGTCTAGATTGAGGAGATTGAGTTTTCAAAAGTTTGCTAAACTCAAAATGCAAATGATATGGAACAGAACATTTCAACTTAAATATTATTCTCCAGGTCAGCAGAAATTCAATGTAACATTCATCTCAGGCTAATACCTTTCAATAATTCTTTCTTTCCTTTGCTTCCTACCTCTACATAATTATCTCAGTCTGCTCTGATCTACTCACTCACACACTCTTTCTCTTTATCCTGACCACAATTCTCCTCCTTTCCCTCCTCTCTCTTTTTCTTTCCCCTACCCCCCCCTTTCCCCTCTCCACATACACATTCAGACACACACACAGTTACTTCTCTCTCTGTCTCTGTCTCTCTCTCTGTCTCTCTCTCTCTCCCGCACTTGCGCGCGCAAACATACTGCACATTTTCTCACACAGACAAACACATACATATGACAATCCCCAAAGGCTTACCTATCCGTACAATCTGGAAAACCAGGTACACTTTCTCCCTCTGCCTGTCTCTGGATCCCAGATCCTGATAAAGCATACAGTTACATGACTTTCACATACTTATTACAACTTTCACATCCTAATAAAGCGAACATTTACATGATTTTCACATACTTATTACAACTTTCACATCCAGATAAAGTATACATTTACATGATTTTCATGTATTACAACTTTCACATCCTAATAAACCATACATTTACACAATTTTCACATACTTATTACAACTTTCACACCCTGATAAAGTATACATTTTCATGATTATCACATATTTATTACAACTTTTTTTTCCCCTGGGAAAATTTCACATTACTTTTAACATTTACCCAACAAAACAATTGACAAAAGTTTAAAAAGTGGTAGATACCACACATAAAAACAGGTGGACGTACATTCTTCTGGACAAGTAATTTAGTTAACCCCTCAGCTAGCAATACACAATGCCCAGCTGTCAGTTTCCCCCACTTTCAGCTCCTTTCAGCTGCTAATTAACCCTTCCCAGCCCAGCCCAGATGGGGCCAGCTGGTGCTAATTATAGCAGGACTGACCACACTTGGACTAGGTAAAAGGAAAGGGGGCGCTAAATATAGCACTCTTGACTGAGTGATGATGGATTTGTACCCTGTGAATGGCACTTCATATTTTCCACTCTACTTTGCGGAAGGGGGGACAAAAGAAGCGAGAGAGAGAGAGAGAGAAAGGACTGCTTACAGTGAACACAACCCTGAAATTGTTGAGCATGTCGATGTCCTTGGGCACCCCTTCCTTGCTCCACTTGACCAAGTAGTTCTCACTGCAACCACATCACACAGCAAAGATTTATATTATAAGAGAAGAGATTATAAGGAAAAACTACATTCCCACTGGTTACGATAGTTGAGGATTTATCATGAAATTCACAATGTGGCTGCTAATGAAACAGAGAATCATGACATGCACTAACAACTGCGCGCACACGCCACACACGCACGCACACGTGCACACACACACACATGTACAAGCACACAAACATGCATTATGCAAGCTCACATTCATGTGCACCCATGTATGCACACACACAGACAAACACAC
>CM060317.1:60871905-60893638 GCA_030674155.1 Stramonita haemastoma
GATGCATGCAGAACATTTCGCACACACCCTTAAACCTGTTCTGTCTTTCAGAAGAGCAGACCATTGTGTGCCCATAAGAATGTAAGACAAAATTGTAAAAATAAAAAAAAAAAAAATTTAAAGCGCATGCACACTGGATTCATGTTTAGACATCATCCCTGAAGTTGGAATGTGGCTACCTTAGTGGTGGCAAACAGTCACATATGGAGAACCTCGCTGTTAGTCAATCAGTTCAAAGGGGAAAACAACAAAACAACTGAGAGAGCCTGTGATGACCAAAATACACTGTACAGCAGATTTTCTTTTCTAAGTTTCTGATACAAAACCTTGGGTACAAAAAAAAACTAAGTTTTGTTTTCCCAGAACATCAAACACTTACAAAAAATAACATAACTAATTCATTAATTCTAATGCTAACCACCAGTTACTTTAGAGATAGGCAATACCTATCCTTGGAACAAAAAAAAAACCCAACAACATCCAAACCAACCAAACAAAAAAACAAACCAAAAAACAACCAAAATCCCAATGTCAAAAGAAAGAAAAGCTGTGAGATATTCACAAACACAGTCTTGCATAAGTACACACAGCACACCAGTAACAGACACAAAACATGCTTCAGAGGTGCGTCAGACTGACACCATACCATGTAGAGCTGTTTCCAGATGACGTGCCATTCCCTCAGCACTTCTGTCAGCTCCTGCACCAGAGGGGACTCTGTGCTTTTGATGGTCTCCAGAGACCTGGCCAAAAAGGACACATCAACACATACAGTGCTGGTGCACAAATTCCAAAATGTGGACTTCCCTTAACTATCGGGTTGATTCATTCTTAAGCTTTATCGCATTGCCTCATGCTGCCTGACTTGTCATTTTCAAGCTTTATTCAACTCCTGGCTGTCACTATTATGCTTCATTGAGTTGATTTATGTTGCCGGATTTATGCTTTCTTATGCTTGAAGTTGGAACTATATTACCAGACCATAATTTTAATCTTCATAACATTGCACTTATATTACTTATCAACAAATCAAGATTGAAGTTTGGCTGTATTTGCTGTGTTACATCATGAAGAGTGGACTGTCCATGCAAGTAATGACTGATGTTAATCATGTTTAACTTAGTTACGCTACCTTAATATAAACAAAAGAAAAATTATGTCTACCCTTGACACAAATGTCATCCATTACCATAAGGTACATGCAAGCCAACAAAACTTTGATATATTGCCAATCCATATACAACCATTAACTACCTCCGAATTTACCTGTTTCTGAACTGATGAGTTAATCAGAAGCCTATCTTGCAACAGATCTGAGACTACTACCACACACAGAGTGTGCTGTGTCATTCTACTCAAAAGAACAAGCTATCCACACAAATGTTTAACCACAAAAAGTATGTCATCTTTCTCAGTACTCACCCTTCTATATGAACAGTGGCCTCTTTGACTTGGATGTAACTCCTTGGGAAAATTCCCTTCTGGGATTTGTTTTTCACGTCATACCCACGAAACCAGTCTGAAAATCAGTGAAGAGGGACAGTCAGTAAAAAAACAAAGAGAGGACAAAGAGGAAATAAAATAACTTTAAAAAAAAAGAAATGAAAAAAATTGAAAGCACACACACACACACAACACACACACACACAAAACACACACACACACACACACACACATATACAAATTTCAAAACAAAATTTCAAAAACATTACATTTCACTTATTACTGATCTTGAAAAATATGTTCAGACTACTAAAGATAGGATGTTTTAACACCAAAATACTCTTCTTCATGAGCAAATTTCTTTTCTTAATAATATACCACACCCCAATTCCTTGTACAAAACTATCATGAAACATTACGACAAATCCTTTGACAGATATGTTTGTATATCTACTGATTTGCTAAGAATGTTCTGCAGAGACTGAGAGAGATCTACAAGCCTTATAAAGTTGACAAAATTCACAGTGGATATATTTCCTATATATCTTTTCACTGAATAGTATATATAATAGATCACATGGTTAAGACTTCAACTTCACTTCAGTTTATTTTTCACTAACATGATTGAGTAAGTGGTCTTATGTTGTAGTTCATTACCTCATAGATGGGACTCATTCACATTTTTATTCAACATCCACTCTAAATATCAGTTACACTGCATCTGCTCGACTTAACAGTCATGAGTCTCAGTGCACCCTTTTTGATGGTTGTCATTATTCTTGTCGTCTAAATAGTCACAGGCACATGATGTAAGTGCAGCAATAGAAACCCTGATGTCTATACTTCATACTTAATCGAAAACAATGAATCAGCCTAAGTCCAGAGACCGAAGTGCATAGTGACAATCATCATAAGTCCGTATACTTTGCACAAAGATTTTTCTAGATTTCCCACAGATTACTTACAACTGCTGTAATGCATTCGCTGTTAGTTTGAGATGAGGCTTCTTGTGACAACACGGCAGTATATAAAATCAGCCATCTACTCCTACTGATGACATTCTGTGTCTCATGCTAAAGACAACAGTACTTCTTTCTCATCTTATTTGTTTAGAAGTCATTAAAAAAAAAACAATTTATTCAGAGTAAACACTATTTATCACATAAAAAAACCCAGACCTGTGGTTTCCTCCAGAATGTGCACTGTGTCACCAACATCCAGTTGTAGTTGATGTGGTCCATTTGGTTTGAAGTTGTACACAGCTGGAAAAAAAAAAGTAAAGAGAACAAGCACTGTTAAAGCAAATAAATGCAATATAAATAAAGTGCAATCAATATATTCAAGTAATACTGACTGCAGATCCACTATACATTGTGTAAATAATGATTACGGTGGGGTTTGGAAGAAGGGAGAGGGGGGGGGTAGGGGAAGGGGGAGGGTGTTAATATTTTGTCTGTTTGTTTTTAATCCTGCTCATCAGATATAAACACCGACTACATGAAACAAACACAAATCACAAAATACATTCAGAGAAAAAAAATCCCTGTCAAACTTTAGTGCTGTCAGCTTTGCTGTTTCTATAACTTACACTGCTGTAGTTAATTTTGCTTGGCCATTTAGTCACTGTCATCAATTTTCTTGATGGAAAGATAACAATCTAATAAAAAAAATAAAAAAATAAAAAAAAAAGGATGGGCAAGGGATGGCAAATGGTGGATAGGCTTGAGAAGGGAAGCTTAACAGGAAAGATGTGTTTTTTTCTCTCTCTTTTTTCCCCCTAGAAACTATAAAACTACACTTACATGAGAAGCAGAGATTGCAATTATTCTCACAAGCTATCAACATCTTTGCAGAGTTGTTCCAGTTAGGAGTATAGAACTGAGCAATAGGTAGTGAAAATAACTACAGGATGCTAATCGTGGGTATAATGTATACCATCACTCATGAATATACTGGCAGAATAAGGTAACTCTTCAACTGAATTTTTAAAGGTGTTTGTTTGTTTTTTAGCTCAATACTATTCATCATGAAAAGAAAGTGATGTACTTGCTTAGTTCCTTGTATCTGGTATACAAAATAGGGGACCTGATCAAGGTAGAAATGAGAAAAAACTACTCAATTTTGTGAAACAAGAGTCAGAAATTGGTATAGTGGTTTTAGTGGCGTGCATAACAGAATCCAGCAAACCACTAGTCCCTTTGAAAATCTTCTATCAATCGTAAAGAAGCGTAAACTTAAATGGTACAAGCATGTAACAAGATCAAAAGGACTAGCAAAAACAGTACTGCAAGGCACTGTCCAAGGAGGAAGAAAAAGAGGCAGACCAAAGAAGAGATGGGAGGACAACAACAGCAAATGGACAGGCCTAGAACTAAAAAAAAACCCTGAGAAAGGCAGAACAGAGAGAGGAATGGAGGGAACTGGTTGCCAAGTCTTCATGGGTGCCCCCACGGTTGCCAGACTAAGGGATAGATAGATAGATAGATAGATAGATAGATAGATAGATAGATAGATAGATAGATAGATAGATAGATAGATAGATAGATAGATAGGCTTTAGTGACAAGGTAATATAGGTATTAACGTAGTATAATATAGATCTATACATATATCCATAAAGTTTAAATCATACAATTTCAACCCATCATAGTGTCAGTGTCACACACAGATAAAAGATTTCTACATGTATTCTACATCACTGTTGACAGTCTTAACCACCTCTTACTAGCAACACTCCAATTTCTCATCATTTTATGTTGGACACACTGTTTAGACACATAATAATAAGCATATGAGAACAGGATCTGAGGATGATATCTACATGCTCCGAATGATTTTTTTTTTTTTTTAGAAAGAGGGGGGAGGGGGGGGGGGACTGACAATTGTCACAGAGCAAAAAGCAGCCATTTGGCCCAACTTAATCAAACTTAACCCCTGTGGACTTCCGGGGAATGCTTGCAAAGCAAGCATTACAAGACTAGGGTCCTGCCCGCCAGCCAGGCATGTCGTAAGAGGCGACTAAGGTGGCACCACTCCCCCAGGTAGGGGGTTGGACACAGGGCTAACAACCCTGTTCTGTAAAAAAAAGTTTGTTACAGAAACAGCAACAAAGAAATTCCTTTGTTGCTGCCCTACATGCCAAGAAGGCATAAAAAGGCTTTGGATGGATGGATGGAATCAAACTTAAAGTGTCCTGTCATTCTATAATAGTGTATGTATATATACTTTTGAATAACCAATAACATACTATTCAAAAGAGATAATAAAGTGGAACAAGAAAATACACATGGGTTAAAGGCAGCCTGCAGCTGTGTTAGTTATATTACTTAAAAACAATACTATTCGTATTGTTACAGATTCTTTCTACATTGGCAACTGATCAGATGTGTTATCAATTTTATGCCTTATACAATGATCATGAAAGTCGTCTGATGGTCCATAATAGGCCATAATAACCCATAGTTTTCTATGATGTGTAAAGATGACAGCTTTCAAAGATGACAGAAACCAACATGAATTTAAAAAAAAAAAAAAAGCTTCCCTGCAGAGTCCAGGAAAAGTTTTGTCTGTTGTTTGAAAAGGGAGTGAAATGAAGAGGGTTTTTTTGTTTAAGGACATTTTTTAAATGGAACTATCTGTTTACAAGGAAATTTTTTAGATAAACACTGCTGATACTGTTAGCTACTCAGCTCATTTCAGTTCCTCCAGGATAAAGATTAGAGACTGAACTATTTTCCTCAATTTTTTTATAATTTAACGAAATACAAGTGTTATAAACAAAAATTTAAAAAGGGGAGGGGGGGGGGAACAATAATAAAATATCCCTTTGATAATTAAGTCTTGATATTGCGTAGCATTACTTTTAAATCATACAGCTCTGTAATGCCGACACTGATACTTGTGCTTGAAAGGTAGATGCTATGAAAGAATAAACCTAAAAGCAATGGTTACAAGTATTAAAATATATCTCACTTTAAACAAAAAGTGTATGTTGTGTAGTATCATTCTATTACTATTCTGCACACGCTAATGAATACATGGTGCTGCAGTCCAAAGTAATGGGCAGAGCACAGACCACTTAAAAGAACACTTCACTCTTCAGCAGGAAGTACCGATGCTTCACAACACTATACAAGTACAGAGTATAACAGCAGAGGAAAGCAGTCTGTACTCTTTTCGCTGGCTTTCAACACATTACTCATCACTCTATGATATAATAGCAGTTGTGACTAAATCTTCAAGTTAGTGCTTTATGACTCTGCGCGCGCGCGTGTGTGTGTGTGTGTGTGTGTGTGTGTGTGTGTGTGTGTGTGTGTGTGTGTGTGTGTGTGTGATTTTTTGACTGATTTATTCTTATATAGTGAGGATAATGGAATAAGCACTCTTGTGCTTTTTTACATCCAGTCCCAGTGTGTATGCAGTTTTGTAAATGTCATCTGTTCCCACCGGCACATGATGGCCTACTCTTACGAAAAGTGGAACAGGATTTAATGTGTGCACAAGATGTTCTGTGTGCGTTCGCACACGGGGCCTCAGTTTAAAGTCTCATCCGAATGACTTTTGGGGAGAGTGGAGTTAGCACTGATGTCGACTCCAGGAGAAAAATCTCCTTGACCGGACTCAAACCAGGGTCGTCAAATTGCCAGCGCAATGTTCTGACCACTAGGCTATCCATCCCCTGTGCGTGCGTGCGTGCGTGCGTGTGTGTGCGTGTGTGTGTGTGCGTGTGTGTGTGTGTGTGTGTGCGAGTATGTTTGTATACAGAGTGAGAACATTTTAAACTGTTTTCAAAAAACATTTCAGAAGAAAAAACATCTTTTTTTTAAGATTTTGTATAGATCTAAGAACTCCTCTACAGGTAGAACATGAAGAAAAAGAAAGATGAATCAATCTTTTATCTTTACAGACTCTAGCTTTAAAAAATCTTCAACACACACAGTAATAGCAGTGGTCATGCAGTGGTCTACATTCATTCCTACACTACAGCAAATGAAACTGCTCAATGGCAGAATAATACGTGGAAAGCCCACACTCAATGACAGTGCTAAAAAACACACGAGTAATGATCCATGTGCCGCCACTGTAGTCTAGTGGTTAGGGCGTTGGACTCGTAATCTAAAGGTTGCGGGTTCGATCCCAGCTTTCGGCTATGGCGTTGTGCCCTTGGAAAAGGCACTTTATGGCTATTTTCTCACCCCACCCAGGTGTAAAAGGGGTACCAACCTTGTGTTGGGGGTTAACCCTGCGATAGACTGGCGTCTTATCCAGGGGGGAGTCTATGACTCTTGTCACTTAACGCCACAGAAACCGGGATAAGCACCGGCCTGACGAGCCTTAGGCTAGGGACAGACTTTAACTTTTTTTAATGATCCATGTATGCATGCATGCAACATGTCACACTTTCTGACAATGTGACACATGTATATTTAATAATGTACAAATCATACACATGTACAAAAACGGAGAGTTGTTAAGACTGGAGTTCTGTCTCTGGCGCATGCAGTTTTAAAAACAAAATGCTGTACCACTTATTATCTTCAGTTTGCTTCTAAAAAGTTCCAACAGCATTTCTAGGTGGAAAAACAAAAAGTGAGAAATATGGAAAGTCAAGATTGACTGTGGACACAGTTAACTTGAGGTTAGTAATGAGGAAGTGACAGTAACTAAAGCGACTGTAACACACACAAGTGTTGGCAAGAACAGCATTTCTGTGGAAGAACAAAAAATGAGGAGTGTGGAAAATCAATGTGGACTGTCAACACAGGTAAGGAATGAGGAAGTGACGCACAAAAGGGGCTGTAAGTGTAGGCAAGAAGTGCTATCTCTACATCTTGACAATTACATCCTGATCTGCTTTTATTATTATTCATATTCATTATTATACAGTGATATCATGATTTCTCGATGTTATGTTTCTTGGGCATTTGTAAAGCGATTAAAAAAAAAATTGTATGATTTCTTAAAACTTAAGTAAATGGATACAATCCTACAAGCAGTGACTTATGCTGAAAATCTGTTGAAAAAGACTAATATTTTAGTAGTAATGGGATCTCAAAACTGAAAATTTGCCCCAGCCAGTTACAAAATACGCTTACTCTCCCTCCAGTCAGATGGAGGAAAGATAAAAAGAAATGTGGAGATAGGTTTTAGTGTAGGTTTAATGTCTTCTGACATTAGGTCTTACTACCAACACCATACACCATGACAGTTTTGGTTGGGTTTTGTTGTTGTTGTTGTTGTTGTTGTTGTTTTTTGGGGGGCTATAAAAAAAGCCATAATAATCTTAATAATGAAAGAATCTATTTTTCCTAGTCCTATATCAGATCAGAGTTCTTGCTTTCAGATTCACCCCCATTGAGGACAGAAAATCTAATTTTGTGAATGGCAGTATTTGACAGTGCTTGATCATTGTAATTTGTATTAAGTCAGAGACCTAAGTATGACTTTTGTTAGGCAACATGATTAGATCAGTTTAAATTAAGGAAAGCATAGCCATACACCAATAGGCAAAAAAAGTTACCAAAGTCATCTGACAGGGTTCGCGCTAGGATTTTTTAAAACCGGTAAGTACTGCGAGTTGCCATTTCAGAGATATCTTGACCAACTCCCCCAAAATCGGTTCCCAGAAAATAAAATCCGGTACGTACTGTGAACAAAACGAAACTATTCAGTGAGGGGGTGGGGGAGGGGGGGATTGTTCGGCAGGAAACTAAATCTAAATTGAACGCAAATCTCTCAGACTTTGACTGCCGTGCTGCTGCCACTCGCTTCTTGGGCACAAAGCCACGCAGGAAATAGGATTTTTTTCTAGCGCCTGTGTCACTGTCTGTGTCAGTCTGTTATTTTGCATGGCATCATTCGTGAGACATATTTTTCTTAGAACTTGTTTTTATGCTTAGCGCTCATCTATATCTTTCGTTCAATTTAGATTCAGTTTTCAGCTCTTCTCTCTCAAAGCAACGCCAAATTCATAGTCAAAGACCCTCCGCTTTTCGCTTTTTGGAAGAGCAGGCCATCGTGTGCCGGTGGGAACAGATGACATTTACAAAACTGCATACACATGGGGACTGGATGTAAAAAACGCACAGGAGTGCTTATTCCATTATCCTCAATATAAAAGATTAAAAGAATAAAGAATACATAAATCTAGGCCCCATTTACTCAATGTGAATGGAAGTTACTGTCATGCCGAGAAGAGCGCGAAGCTCTATTCTTTCACAGTAAAGCTTGCTGTTCTGCGTGCTAGGCTAATGAGGCTGGCGCCAAAGATGTTCGTCGGAAGGGGTGGTAGGAAGGGGTAGAGGCTCTGCGTAAGCACAGTACAAACGCATGACAGACTGTCAGAAAATGTCACTTCAGACTTTTTTTTTTAGACGGAAATCTAATCGGTCACAGGCAAACTGAATCGGTACGCGGTACCGGCTGCTTTGAAAATTTTTGGTATTCCCTGTTTACAATCGGTAAAATACCGACAATTACCGGTTATCGCGAACCCTGATCTGAAAGAGTTCTGATGAACACCACACAAAAATAAAGTTCTACCGAGGAATGAACTTGAATGAGGTTATTATTAACTAAAGAAAGGCAACGTGCCATAAGAAAACAATCAGCAAACTCTTCAGTAGAGTTGTGCTTCATCTTTCCTGTAATTATCACACATGAATAAATCTGTACAGGTCTCTTTAAATATAAAAATTTCTTATTTCAAATAAAACTGCAATAACTTCTGAGTTTTCACAGTATTCTGCTCCTGATCCATTACAATTGGTTAAATATTATGAAGTGATTATACTTTAACTTGAATACTATCACAGCTGATAAAAAAGAATTAAACATGAGTACGAATGATGACTGATATGATGCAGTGTTACCTGAGCACATCCTAAATACCATACAGCATGGTCGCGCGCGCGCACACACACACACACACACACACACACACACACACACACACACACACACACACACACACACACCCTAACGCTGCCGATAAAACTGAGTTAAACACACACACACACACACACACACACACACACACACACACACACACACACAATGTATGTGTACACACACACACACACACACACACACACACACACACACACATATTTTTACAGATCCATACAAACATGCATAAAAAGAGTATCTGACTAACAGTATCAGTGCACACTCACACACACACACACACACACACACACACCACAGAGGCACACGCCCCCTCTGGGTAGACACACATGCTAGGTGATACAATCAGCCTGGAAAAGCTGTATACTATAATGCAAACACTACCACTGCCCAAAAAAGGGAGATTCAATTGTTAAAAATCATCTGTGTTCATCTTTGATAAAGTTGCTTACAGATATGGAGACAACTTTGAGAGTCTGCTTGTAATCGGAAGATCTTTTCCTTTATTAAATAACAGCTGACAAAAACACAGTCTGCTGAACAAAATACTGAGAGGCGTGGTGATCTTGCTGCAATTTATTCCTGATCTACCACATAGTAAAAGTGTTACTCAAAATCAAATGCTGCCTAAAGTTAGACACAATTTCTCATGTTCCCATGACCAGCAGACAATATATAACAAGGGTGGAACTGGAAGTGTCTGTCACCACTACAACTTGTACAAGAGTTTGTCCCTAGCAAAAAATTCATAAAGTAGAAAGCCAATGAATAAAACAATTACTATTGGGATTCGATTTGCTTTGGGCTGATTTGTTTTGCTTGTTTGAGGTTAGTTGGTTGTTTGTTGTGGGTTTCGTTGTTGTTGTTTGTTTGCGTTTTTTTTGGGGGGGTAGATTTTTTTTTTAATGTTTTTTTTAACTACGAAAAAAAACGGTACACTTCTATTTTCTCTCCTGCTTCGGTGCTTTTTTCTACCATTGCATTTTTCGAAAAAACAGCACAGGTACGTTAGAAAATACTATCAAATACCACAAGAGTGAAGCCACAGTATGAAAGAAGTTTAAAATCATTTTATTTCAAAAGCTCTAACTACCCTACTCTGGACAATTTACATCCTCGCCCTG
Source organism: Stramonita haemastoma (assembly GCA_030674155.1). NCBI lineage: Eukaryota > Metazoa > Mollusca > Gastropoda > Neogastropoda > Muricidae > Stramonita > Stramonita haemastoma. The sequence continues at coordinate 60,882,377 of CM060317.1, forward strand.
GCATTTCATTTCCGGAGTCTAACTTCCTTGTTTTTTCCCTAACAAAAACACATATTATAACACATAAAACGGGAATAAGAATGTAATATTCAACATACCAACACCAAGTTTGACCCTGTTGTCGGTTTTCTTCCACACAGTCATGTTTCCTGAGATTAAATGACAAAACTATTGACAAATCTTATTTGCTCGTCTGCAGCATCCCTGCTTCTAGCAGAACGGCAGCCATACCTAGTCACATGACTCATTTCATTTCCGGCATTGCGCGCAGACGCGTCGCTAGGGAGAAAAACAACATGGAGAGCAGAGGACCAGAGTAAGAGTGTCTGAAAATAGTGAAAGAAAAACGTAAAGGTACGTGTACCATTTTCATTCAAACATGAAGTGGCGTTATCTATTTTATTTCTGTTGAACGGGAAATATTGTCAAGCTAAATTATTTTTCGTAGACAATTGACAGAGTGACTTTCACCGGTGTTTTTATGTTTATTTATTGCAGTTCTTTTGTTAGTTCTGGATATAATAGATCTAAGACTGATATGTTATACTTGTAGTATTTTCTCACGTACATAGACGACACGGATGGAGGAGGTGCCCTGTGTATTGATGTTTGTTGGCCAGTAAACTAATAAGTAGTGCAGGGTTATCATACCATTTGTTGTTGTTTCTGAGGAAAAAGTAGTGAGGAAAGACAAGTGCAGGTACCAACTTCTATCATTTTGAAAATGACTTATCAAAGATTCAAAAAAAAAAAAATGAAATGAAAATAAATTCTAGGGAAAATGTCTTTCAGTGGCAGCATTGTAGGCATTTCTGAGTAAGAACCATGCCTTTGGCCTGTCCTGACTTAGTTTCAGCTCCTGGATGAGCCTTCATCAGAGGTCCCAGTGGTGATTAAAACTCCACCTGCTGTGGAACCTTACAGCAAGACACATTTCATAATTTAAAAGGTCGATTGCATTCAAAGGAATATTTGATATTCCTGTGGCCTTTTGAAGCTGCCCTCAAAAGACGATGATAAAAAGAGAAAGAAAATATGCTTAGAATATATGTTGGAAAAAAATGAATAAGACAAAATAAGCACCTAGTGAATCTTTGTGCCTTAAGTTTGGGGATCCTATTAAAGGATGCAAGGGAGGTCATAAAGTTTGTATTTCCAGCCAAGTGGTCAGTCTTAGCTGGATAATAACCCAAACATTGCAATACACTTTAAGTGCATGCACAGGCAAGAGAAGTTGGGGAAAAAAATTGTTGTTGTTTCTGTTGTAGTTTTCTGTTGGGTTGCAGTTCCCATCTCTGGCTTTTGGCAGAGTCAGGTGAAAACTAACAGCTCAAATATTTGTTGTGCAGTGGAACACTCGGGTGATAGCAGGCAATAATTGTCTTCAAATGAAAAATAAAAATAAAATGTCAGTTCTGATCTGTATGGGATATAGTGTAATATACATCAGTGATGGGTCATAAAAAACTATACCAAGCAAGTGTTCTCAGGACATTGTGACAGTTTTACAGGGCACAATCAGCCTACCAAAACAAAACAAACAAATGATGACTTAAGTAGCTGTATGCTTCTTCATTGAACTCTCAGACAGGAACTGCTGCTTCCTGTGATATGAATGAAAATGTATTGGGCTATTAATTAAACACTGGACAAGTCAGGCCCTGAGCATTTAACTTTTGCATGGGAGAGGATTGTTGTCTTTTAAATCTTTCGGGAAAAAAGCAGGATAACTGACCAAGAAGGCAGAAAAATAGACAAGAAGGAAGTGACAGGAAAAGGAACAAGGCAGAAAAAAGAAAGGGATAGAGTAGAGACAATTTCTAGAACATATTTCCAGAAGGTGGGTATGCTATTTATACTGACAGGCCCGGCATCTATATGGGGAAACCAAAGAACATCAGTCTGTTTAAAAATTAAACCAAGGTATAATACTTTAAGTTGTATATCATCACCTAAGCTCTTATAAACACATCTGTTGTGTTAATCTCTCTAGAGTCTCATGACAGCTTTTTTTTGTCATGCTTAAGAATGCCTGAAGGCGTCCCAAGAACAGGAAAATCCATTATCATTGTGACTGAAAATTTACCTTTCTGTCTTCAGAAAAGAGTTGGTTTTTGTTTTTTTTTTAGTACACCCATGAAGTAAATATGCTTGCATGGAGTACTCATGACAAGAAGCATTCCATCACAGTCCAGGTGTCAGTTTTTGTTGTTGTTGATTGTTTCCTCATGTGAGTACCAAATCCTTTTTGAAAACTGTTTTCAGTGAGCACAACAGAAATAGGACAGCAAAAGGGGTTTTGTCGTGGGATAAGGGCAAGATAGCCCAGTAGTTATTAGAGTGTTGAACTCACAATCTGGTGGCATAGGTTCAAATCAACACTAACATGCTTTATCAGATCATATGGAGTTAACAGTGCACATCATGCTCAAAAGGCCTTTGGATGAGATTATAAACCAAGGTCCTGTGTACAAATGCACACAGAACATCTTACATGTACATGTATGTTAAAACCTGTTTTTCCCTATTGGAAGAGTAAGAAATTGTGTCCTGGCAGGAAAGGAGAACAAAAGTTAAGAAACACATTACACAGGTGTTCTGCTTAGACATCATTCTCGAACTGTGCATGCGACCATCTAAATAACAGACATGTTTGAAAACCTCACCAATAGTGAACTTCAGAGCTCCAGCCAAGGAACAGAAAACAAGAATCATTAGTGGAGGCTTTATACGCCATTGTATTTTACAGTCATTGCTTCGCATAATCTTGTGTGAACAAAAGATGACAGACAGTATTGCTGATTTTAACCAGATGTCATACACATAGTGTGTAAACTGGAGAATAAAAAGATATGTAATTGACTTTTTTCAGGTTATCAAGATGTCACGTGCACAAGCTGAAAGTGTCATCAAGAACATCATCAGAGAAATTTCTCAAGAATGTGCCAGCAAAGGACAAGCTGTTTCAGAAACGCTTGTGGCTTTTATGGTAAGCTGGAGCATGCTGCTTATATATGGATGGATGTGGATGGATGGATAGATAGATAGATAGATAGATAGATAGATAGATAGATAGATAGATAGATAGATAGATAGATAGATAGATAGATAGATATTTATTTATTTATTTATTTATTTATTCTTTTATATCGAGGATAACAGATTAAGCAACATGTGCTTTTTTTTCATCCGGTCCCCGTGTGTATGCAGTTTTTGTAAATCTTGTCATCTGTTCCCACCGGCACACGATGGCCTACTCTTACGAAAAGTGGAACAGGATTTAACGTGTGTGCGCAAGATGTTCTGCGTGCGTTCGCACACGGGGCATCGGTTTAAAGTCTCATCCGAAGGACTTTTGGGGAGGTGGAGTCAGCACTGATGTTAACTCCAGGATAGATAGATAGATAGATAGATAGATAGATAGATAGATAGATAGATAGATAGATAGATAGATAGATAGATAGGTGGGTGGGTGGGTGGGTGGGTGGGTGGGTGGGTGGGTGGGTGGGTGGATGGATGGATGGATGGATGGATGGATGGATGGATGGATGGATGGATGGATGGATGGATGGATGGATGGATGGATGGATGGATGGATGGATGGATGGATGGATGGATGGATGGATGGATGGATAGATAGATAGATAGATAGATAGATAGATAGATAGATAATCTGTGTGTGTTGTGTGTGTGTGTGTGTGTGTGTGTGTGTGTGTGTGTGTGTGTGTGTGTGCTCTTTCTTTCAATTTAACGCCTCTTCACTCATAGTGATAATAGACAAGAAACAAAAGTGAAATAAAGTAGATTGTGTCACTTGTGTGCATGAGTGTGTATGTGTGAGTGTGTGGGTATGTTTGTCAGTGTGTGTGCCTACATGTGCATGTGAGCAAGTATGTGTGCGCTTACATGCCCAATTACAGGTGTGTGTGTGTGTGTGTGTGTGTGTGTGTGTGTGTGTGTGTGTGTGGTGTGTGTGTGTGTGTGTGTGTGTGTGCCTGCCTGCCTGCCTGCCTGCCTGCCTGCCTGCCTGCCTGCCTGCCTGCCTGCCTGCCTGCATTCATGCATGCATGTGTGTGTGTGTGTGAGTGTGTATGTATGTACATATGTGAAAGAAAGAGTATGCATATAATGAGGTACCCTTGTCTTTGTTCCTACATGTATGTATACATCAATGCCATGTTTATTGTGGTAACCTTACAGGTCAAGGCAGTAGTGCTTGATCCTGCCAACGAATTTAATGTTGATCGCACCCTGACCAAAGATGATGTCCAGAAGCTCATTAGGGTAAGTATGCATAGCATAGGATTGTAACTGATGAAGGTTGATGGTGACACAGGCCAGTATTAGAACATGATGTCTTGCAATGCGGGAGAAAAATAAGCAATAAGTACAGGGTTAAAAGCATATTTTCTTGTGGAACTAAAGAATGGTGTGGTTTATCATGTAAATATCATATTTTAAAAGTTTCTGCAATCCATATTTGATTTTATCTTTTAAAAGTTGTGGAAATAACAGTTTGATGTTTTAGGGTAAATTATTTTTCTTGTTGATGTTTGATTCAGCGTCTTGACTGTTGTTGTTTTGTTGTTGTTTTGTTGTTGTTGTTGTTGATTCCAACCTTTTGTCAGAATGTGACGTCTAATACTTGGTCAGAATAAATCTACTTTCATTTGATTCAGATGTCACCTATCCATCTCCTATGTCTCAAACACACACGCACCCACACACCCACACACCCACACCCACCCATCCACACCCACACCCACACACACATACACATACACACACTCTCTCACACACACACACTGCATGCACACATGCATGCACACACACATGCACATGCACACACACTGATTACCTAAGGTAATGTATGAAATATATACATGAAATATATACATGAAATACTTGATATTGAATTGAATTGATTTGATTTGACAGCTATGTGTGGAACGGCTCATGGACAACCGTTCCCCATCTCTGGACACTGTCAAGATGCAGGTGTATTTTGACATGAACTACACCACAAGATGTACGTGTTGCCTTTGTTGTCTTTCGTATTATTATTCTGTTCTTGTTGCTGTTGATTTTCTTTTTCCTTTTTCTGTTCCTGGTTTGTATGGAGGGGGGGGGGGAGGTGTACTGTCATTTCCGTACGGTTTCTTTTTCTCTGTGTGTGTGTGTGTGTGTGTGTGTGTGTGTGTGTGTGTGTGTGTGTGTGTGTGTGTGTGTGTGTGCGTGCATGCGTGCGTGCGTGCGTGTGACTTTTTGTTTTCTGTCTTCTTGTTTCTTTTTTTTTTCATTTCTTGTGTCTTCTTCTTTCCATCTGTTTTTATTCTTGAATTTTGGGGGTATTCTTTTCTCTTCTCTTCATCCTGTTTGTGTGTGTGTGTGTCTGTGTGTATGTATGTATCTTCAGTTTAATGTCTATTCACATTTAGTGATTTTAGAAGAAGAAAAAATTGAGCTATATTTCTTTTTTCTTTTGTGTGTGTGTGAGAGAGAGAGAGAGAGAGAGAGAGAGAGAGAGAGAGAGAGAGAGAGAGAGAGAGAGAGAGAGAGTGTAAGCGTGTTACCATTTATCTTGAGCTCGTGTAAAAACCATATAGTTTAATCTTGCATTATCTTGCATTACTTACACACACACACACACACACACACACACACACACACACACACACACACACACACACACAAAAACAAAAAACATGTGCGCAACGGGTGGGGAGGGGGGAAAGTGTATACAGCTGTGTTATATCTTGAAATAAAACTAGTTATTCATCTGTATCAAACAAATACTTCTATTCATTGAGCCGTGATGTCAAATGAAATCAAGTCAGGTCAAATTCTTTTTATTTCGAGGTTCATGAATAAGAACCCATATACTTTTTTTTTTTTACATCCAGTCCCTACCCTTAGGGATACATCATGATAGTAAAATAAGCCAACAACTACCCACACACTCACACAAAGAAGCAAAAAAACCCACACAAAACAAAAAAACAACAACAAAAACAAAAAAGCAAAACAAAACAAAAAAGGCAAAAAAAACTAAAAGCAAAACAACAAAAAGCAAAACAAAAACAAAAGACAAAAACACAACAAAAAAACTGTGATGTAAAGGAGACAAATATGCAATTCACAAACAACACCAAAAAAAGCCCCCCCCCCCCCCCCCCCCCCCAAAAAAAAACCCCAACCAAGCCAAAACGAAACCTGGCTCTTTCTCCAGCCGACTTTCTGGAGGAGCATCGCCGCGTCCTGGAGTCCCGTCTGCAGCCTGTGGTAAGGGAGATCACTGACAGCCGTGCTCGCACCCGAGAGGAGCTGGAGAGCCTGTATCGCAAGATTGTCTCGGCAGTCCTGCTGCGGTCAGGCCTCGGCAGTCCCACTGACATCGCTGTGGTGCGCGAAGCCACGGGTATGTTATTGGTAAAGAGTTGTTGGGGTTAAATGATTTTATTGGGGGTGGAAGGGGGGGGCGGGGGGGGGGGGGGGGGGGGGTAGGGGGGTTGTTTCGCAGAAGTTTTCCCAGTCAATCACTGATTGACTAACATCTCTGATTGACACAATTCTCTCAAAAACACTTGCATTAGGTTATGATTGTGTTTGTTAAAGAGTATCAAGAGGCTTTTTAAATGAAAGGCGTGTGTGTGGTGGGGTTTCAATCATATTTTGAGAGTTTTTACAAGAATGAGTCTACAAACATTATTTAGAAATAGATTGTTTTAGCAGAAAACTCTTGTAATGATGTAAGCTGTCATCTTTGCAAATCAAGGTGCTCCGTGAGGAAGAATAGTGACCACTTGCTTTTGGTTTGGTCACTTAACTCAGTGGAAATAAGGCTAAATGTGTGTTAAAACAGTTACATAATGAAATTTTGTTGTAAAGAAGCAAGAAAATAAACATTGAGGCTTATCAAAAATGACAAAATAAACAATCAATGAAAATTTCTGTTGGGGAAGTTTTATCTGGTTTCAATCCCTGCTTCCTGCTGGCTTTGAAAACAATTCAGAGTGAAGTTAACAGCTGATGAAAATAACCTGTAACACTGAATAAGAAACCTCTTCTTTTGTATCAATTTGTGTTCCTTTGTTCTTGATTTGTTAAGGTAATTTTGTAAGATGCTGGTATTCCCACCTTTCCCAAGGATTTTATCTGAATGCTGTATCCTTTGTTTTCACTTTCAGCTGCTCTGCAGTTGGTGTTCTCACCTTTTTCAAAGATTTTATTGGAATACTGTATCCCTTGTTTTCACTTTCAGCTGCTCTGTTGTTCCCACCTTTTTCAAAGGTTTTATTGGAATACTGTATCCTTTGTTTTCACTTTCAGCTGCTCTGCAGTTGGTGTCCCCTCCTTTTTCAAAGATTTTATTTGAATACTGTATCCTCTGTTTTCACTTTTTCAAGATTTTATTTGAAGACTGTATCCTCTGTTTTCACATTTTCAAAGATTTTATTTGAATACTGTATTCTCTGTTTTCACTCTCAGCTGCCCTGCAGTCGGTGTTCCCTCAGACAGAGCTGGGGTCCTTCATGAATCTGACCAAGCGCGACAAAGAGAGACAACTGCTGGAGCTCACAATGATCGTCACCGGCATCCGGCTCTTCAACAAAGAGTGTGGAAAGGGTGGAGAGGGCATTGATGATTGTGAGTGAATTAGCAGTGTAACACTTGCTTGCTGTTGTTGTTGTTGTTTTTTTTTTTTTTTTTACTCAAGTCCTCTGTTAGTATACCTGCCCTTAGAATTGCTTAAAGATATTCAGTAATGTGTGAAAGGTATGGTTCTTAAATCCAATTTCCAAAATAGACAATTAACGATATCATTCATGGTTTATAAAAAAAGAAAAAGAAAAATAGAATCAGCAATCCTTTTTTGAGTGCATAATTTTATTTTTTTTCATACTTTGATATTTTGGCATCTTGAACTTTCATGGTAACATGCTTTCTCAGGATTATATTTTGTTTGTCGTCAGTGTATTTATCACCTACTTCTTTGTGTGCAGTGCCTGCCATTCTGAATGAAGCTGTTCCAGCCACAACCCAGAGTGTTGATTCTGAGATTCAGAGTACTCTGAAGAGTGCCTACAAATACACTGGTAAGTGAACAGACTTTTTGTTGTTGTTGTTGTTGTTGTTGCTAATGTTAGAACTATCCAGAGCAAGTTAAAAAGACATAATCCAGACTATCTTCTTACTGCTGAAGATAAATATAATGTATACAGTGTGGGCACATCAGACAATAGGAATCAGCATTCTTTAGCCACAGTTAATCCAACTTATTCCTTTTCTCAGTGAACAAAACAAAGTATGTACAATTGCATCGAAAATGGATAAGATCATTTTGGTTAAGTTCTTCCTCTGACCACCCTTTTTCTGAATTGCTTTTTATTTCAAATCTTTCCTTAACCACACTGGAAATAAATGTTTGTTACTGTGTTTCAAATAAAATTATTTGATGTTCATTGTTTCATACATTTTCTCTTTCCCTGTTTCAAACAGAACTCTGCATTGTGTTGAATGGATTATTTTCTTGTCCTTTGTAATTTTACACTTAAAACTGCTTAATGTATAAAGCTTTAGACATCCTCATCTACCATGAAAATGGCTAAAAGCAGATTGATAGTGGCCTCTTAAGGCAGCAGCATGAAAAAAATGAGATTAGAGCCGTACAACGAGAAATCTGTCATTTCTCAAAAATGAAATGGAATGCAATGCCATGCCAAACAATATAAAGCAATGAAAACAAAATGCGGCAAACCATAATACAACACAACACAGAACGATACAATGTAATGGAATACACTTCACTACACTATACTACACTACATGATGCTGCGCTGCACTGCACAACAAAACACTGCACTGCACTGCACTGCACTGCACTGCACTGCATTGCACTGCACTGCACTGTACTACACTAACACTACACCACACCACACCACACCACACCACACCACATCACACTACACCACACCACATACCACCACACACCACACTCCACCACACCACCACACCCCACACCACCACACCACACCACACTACACCACACACCCCACCACACCATACCCCACCCCACCCACCCCCACCACACCCCACCACACCACACCATACCCCACACCACACCACACCCCACACCATCACACCACACCACACCACCCCACACACCACCCACCACACCACACCACCACACCACACCACACCAACCGACCCTACCACACTCCATACCACCACACTACCCCCCTCCACACCACACCCCACACCACCCCACACCACCCTACCCCACCACCAACCACCACCCCACCCCACCCCACCCCACACACCACCCTACCCCACCCCACACTCCACCCAACCTACCCCACCACCCCACACCCCACCACACCCCACCACACCCCACACCACAGCTCAGTAGTACTACGTCTTGTTCCCATTTGCAGCTCTGATCGAGGAGATGCACAAGAGGCAGCCCCAGGAAGGGCCGTCCATTCAGCTCCTGAAGCAAGCCCTCATCAACACGCGTCAGCATGAAGCCTTCCTCAGGATCATCCTGGTCAGGCCTCTCTCTCTCTAAAAAAAATAATAATTTTTTAAAAAATTTAATATAAAAAATACCCCCCTCCTCCTCCTCCCCCTCACTCCCCTTCCCCCCAAAAAAGAGGTTTGTCTCTGAAATGTGTCACTGTGTTTGGGGGGATGGAAGGTGTGAGGTGAGGGGGGGGGTAAGGGGGGAGGGGTGTGTGGGGGAGGAGGGGGAGGGGGGGAGGGTATGGGTGTGTTGTGTGTGTGTGTGGGGGGGGTAGGAGGGTGGGTGAGTGGGTATGTGGGTGGGTAGGTGTGTGTGTGTGTGTGTGTGAGAGTGTGAGTGTGTGTGTGTGTGGTCGGGGGTGGGGGGTGGGGGGGGTATGTGTGTACTGTTGTGTCAGAATGATGTGATCAGCTGTGTGTACTGTTGTGTGATCAGCTGTGTGTACTGTTGTGTGATCAGCTGTGTGTACTGTTGTGACAGAACGATGTGATCAGCTGTGTGTAGTTGTGTGATCAGCTGTGTGTACTGTTGTGTGATCAGCTGTGTGTACTGTTGTGTGATCAGCTGTGTGTGCTGTTGTTACTGTTGTGACAGAACGATGTGATCAGCTGTGTGTGTGACAGAACGATGTGATCAGCTGTGTGTGTGACAGAACGGTGTGATCAGCTGTGTGTGCTGTTGTGTGATCAGCTGTGTGTGCTGTTGTGACAGAATGATGTGATCAGCTGTGTGTGCTGTTGTGACAGAACAAAGTGATCAGCTGTGTGTACTGTTGTTACTGTTGTGACAGAACGATGTGATCAGCTGTGTGTGCTGTTGTGATAGAATGATGTGATCAGCTGTGTGTGTGACAGAACGATGTGATCAGCTGTGTGTACTGTTGTGACAGAACAATGTGATCAGCTGTGTGTACTGTTGTGACAGAATGATGTGATCAGCTGTGTGTACTGTTGTGTGATCAGCTGTGTGTGCTGTTGTGTGACCAGCTGTGTGTACTGTTGTGACAGAACGATGTGATCAGCTGTGTGTGCTGTTGTGTGATCAGCTGTGTGTGCTGTTGTGTGATCAGCTGTGTGTGCTATTGTGACAGAACGATGTGATCAGCTGTGTGTGCTGTTGTGACAGAATGATCTGATCAGCTGTGTGTGCTGTTGTGCAGAACGATGTGATCGCTGTGTGTGCCCGTTGTGACAGAAAAAATGTGATCAGCTGTGTGTGCTGTTGTGTGATCAGCTGTTGTACTGTTGTGACAGAACGATGTGATTTAGCTGTGTGGGGCTGTTTTGTGTGACAGAACGATTTTGATCAGCTGTGTGTGTGCTGTTTTTGACAGAACAATGTGATCAACCCGTGTGTAAAACTGTTGTGTGACAGAACGATGTGATCAGCTGTGTGTGGGGACAGAACGATGTATCAGCTGTGTGTGTGGGCATAAAAGATGTGATCAGCTATGTGTGGGTGTTGTTACTGGGTTTTGACAGAACGATGTTTATCAGCTGTGTTTTGCTGTTGTGTATCAGCTGTGTGTGCTGTTGTGTGATCAGCTTGTTTTGGGTGTTTTGTGATCAGCTGTGTGTGCGTTTTTGGGGATCAGCTGTGTGTGCTGTTTTGAAAAGAACGATGTGATCAGCTGTGCTCAACAAGTGGGGCTGTTGGAGAACCAACTGGCCACTCGCATGGAACAACTGCAAAGGCCCCCCCGTGCAAATCCAAAACTGCCGTCCCCACTGCACAAGTCT
>CM060317.1:60893738-60971238 GCA_030674155.1 Stramonita haemastoma
AGGTAGCTGCATTCCAACTGCAGGGATGTGTCTAGTCACCTGTGTGTATGCTGGGTTGTTGGGGTTTTTTTCTTTTGTCATCCATTCCTACTGGCACACAGTGGCCTACTCTTCCAAAAAGCATTATATATTTTTAATGTGTGTGTAAGATGTATCGCATGTGTTTGCACACAGGGCCTTGCTTTCTAGTCTCATGCAAAGGACTTTTCATATTCAGGTGGGTTTTTTTTTTTTGGGGGGGGGGGGGCGTTTGGTCAAAAAGGGAAGAAAGAGCGATGCTGGGAATTGAACTCAGAACCTCATGGTTTACTTGTTTATATCTTAACCATCCTGCCACCCTCCTTCTTACATCAGGGGGACAGGATAACCTAGTGGTTAGAACATTGCGCTCGCAGTCTGACAACCCAGGCTCAAATTCCATTCAAGGGGATATCTTCCCTTGGAGTTAACATCAGTGCAGAGTCCACTCTTCCCAAAAGTCCTTTGGATGAAACTATAAACCAAAGCCCTGTGTGCAAAATACACACAGAAACATCTCGGGTACACATTAAAACCTGTTCCGCTTTTTAAAAGAGTAGGCCATTGCATGCCAGTTGGAACAGATGACAGAATTTACAAAACCGCATACACATGGGGACTGGGTGTAAAAAAGCACATGAGTGCTTACTCCATTATTCTCAGTGTAAAAGAATTGATAGATAGATAGATAAATAAAGAAAGAAAGAAAGAAAGAAGTGATTGAGCAATGTCCTGTTTTCTGTGCGGCAGGGTCACAAGGAGCTGTTCACGGACGACATGATGAACCCTTATCTGGAAGGCTTGTCGGTGGTCACGGATGAGGAACGCATTCAGGCGGTAAGTCATTCCATGACTGATGGAAGGAAGTCAGTGCTATGCTTTCTTTACTGTACTGATCTCATTATTGCATTGCATGGTGTGTGTGTGTGTGTGTGTGTGTGTGTGTGTGTGTGTGTGTGTTGTGTGTGTGTGTGTGTGTGGTGCGTGTGTGCTGCGTGCGTGCGTGCGTGTGTGTGCATGCGTGCGTGCGTGTGTGTGAGGGGGGTGTTAATGAAAATGATTTTGGCTGGTATCTGTTCATACTGTTCTTAAAATTGTATGATGGTTAGTTTTGCTGTAAAAAATATTTCATTTTAACTTTGTTGATGGTCAGTTGAAGATTTCTTCATGAGTTATTGCCTGTGGCATACATCTTGTAAAACAATTCCTTCCCCCACCCTCTCCACTTTCATCCCTTTCCTCCCCCTTCTACCCTTTGAAAAAAAAGAAAAAGAAATATAGCTCAATTTTCCTTTACTTCATTGTTATTATTATATATAAGAGCTCATTTAGTTGATACTAAACAAGATAACTCTGCGTTGTGAGTTCCTCTGATTGAGTTAAGATCCAACACAAGGAGTTCTGAATTTCTGCTTGCAATGTGTATTTCATGTTCTTGTGTGTTTCCCAGCTTAACACCCTGGGGGTCACCCAGAATATGCACTCTTGTCTCACTCATCCCACCTGGGAATCACTGTGAGATAGAAAGTACACTGGATGAGAAGTTTGTGTATATGACTGTTTTCAAAGTACCTCGGGCAGCCATACTCCAACTTCAGAGGAGGTGTATTTCATGTGACACTGTACTTTTTCACTGTATTTCATGTGACACCGTACTTTTCCACTGTATTTCATGTGACACCGTACTTTTCCACTGTATTTCATGTGACACTGTACTTTTTCACTGTATTTCATGTGACACCGTACTTTTTCACTGTATTTCATGTGACACCGTACTTTTCCACTGTATTTCATGTGACACTGTGCTTTTCCACTGTATTTCATGTGACACTGTGCTTTTCCACTGTATTTCATGTGACACTGTGCTTTTCCACTGTATTTCATGTGACACTGTGCTTTTCCACTGTATTTCATGTGACACTTTACTTTTCCACTGTATTTCATGTGACACTGTGCTTTTCCAGACGGCTGTACCGGAGCAGCGTGTCAACCCCAAGGATTACCAGGTGGAGAACCGAGACTGGCTGTTTCCCGAGACCACAAAAAACTTCAGTAAACTTCCTTTACAATACAAGGTATTTCTTTCTGAAAGATTCTGCAGAGTAACCTTTTAATAAACCTTTTAGAACCTTTTAACATATACAAGGATAGAAATTAAGAAAACGCAGTCTTATTTTCTTTTAACTTTTTTTTCTTTGACATCAGTGTCTCAGTAGCTCAGTACAATACAAGGTATTTCTTTCTCAAAGATTCTGCTGAGTGTGTACACTTACAGTTTTAGATATTGGGCGGTGTATGTTTGATCAGCTGGAGATGTTCAGGCAGATTCAGAAGCGTTGTCAAATTTATGTGTTCACCGCTACTGAGAAACTGATGTGAAAGAAGAAAAAAGTTAAAAGAAAATAAGACTGCTTTTTCTTAATTTCTATTTTTGCATATTTTAAAAAGTTTTATTCATATAAATACAATTTTGTATCAGAAATTTCTAGAATCTTATCAGTACATGCTATGCACAAAATTTTTGGAAGAAATTTTCTCCCTCCCAGAAATGCATTTGATGATGAACAACAAAGTACATTATTCTTTCCTGGACAAAGAAACACCGCTGTTTTATATATGCCACATCTTATGTATTTACACACATACATTGTACACATTTGCCTAAGAAAGAGAAGCCACTAACCAAGTTGTAACTATGACCGTTTTGCTTGACTCCAGCTTTTGCATTGTCGGACGCTTGTTGCAGGGCTACTGTGCCTATACCCTGGGCAAGTATGACCGTCTGCTCATTCCAGCCAACCCAGAAATTGGGGTGATGCGCTACAGGGAGCACTACTATGCATTTTCCACCAGAGAAGCGGCATACGAGTTTGCTGAGAGCCCTCAAGAGTAAGGATTACCAATGTGTTATGGCTCTGTTCTGTATAGACGTCAGTGTCTTTTTGGTATTGATGGACTTTTTTTTTTCTCTCCATTTTTTTTCATTGAACTGTTTTAGTTGGGTTTTTTTATTTTATTGTTTGTGTATGTATGTGTAGTGGTCATATATGTGAACAATGGAAATAATTATGCTTGAATATAAAGACACTATTGCTTGTGCTTGAGAACTGAATCTTGCACATACAAAAATAACATTTTTGTCAGAACATGTAGATGTATGTTTATGCACATAAACACACACATGCACACACATGCATGCACACATGCAAACACACACACACACACACACACACACACTCTCTCTCTCTCTCCCTCTCTCTCTCTCTCTCTCTCTCTCTCTCTCTCGGATAGCCTAGTGGTCAGAACATTGCCCTGGCAATTTGACAACCCGGGTTCAGTTCCGGTCGAGGAGATTTTTCTCCTGGAGTTAACGTCAGTACTGACTCCACTCTCCCCACAAGTCCTTCGGATGAGATTTTAAACCGAGGCCCTGTGTGCGAATGCACGCAAAACATCTTGCGCACACATTAAATCCTGTTCCACTTTTCATAAGAGTAGGCCATCATGCGCCGGTGGGAACAGATGACATTTACAAAACTGCATACATACGAGGACTGGATGTAAAAAAGCACAAGAGTGCTTATCCCATTATCCTTGATATAAAAGAATTATTTAAAAAAAATTAAAAACCACACACACACACACAGACACACACAGACACACACAGACACACACACACACACCTACTGAAATACAGCAAAAAATGTGTACAGATTTTAACTCTCAGGTAAGCAGCATAAACATCACCAGTTTGAATCAGCTGTCACTTGAGTGTGGGTGGTTTGTGTGTGTGTGTGTGTGTGTGTGTGTGTGTGTGTGTGTGTGTGTGTGTGTGTGTGTGGTGTTGTGTGTGTGTGTGTGTGTGTGTGTGTGTGTGTTGTGTCTGTGTGTGTGTGTCTGTGTGTGTGTGTCTGTGTGTGTGTGTGTGTGTGTGTGTGTGTGTGTGTGTGTGGTGGTCAGGTTCATTCACCTGGTGGCAGAGGGGGCCAAACGAAGTCCTGAGCTGATCCAGTTACTGGAACTCCATACCCAGTTCTCCACCATCACTCCTTACTCGCAGGTCAGTGGGGCAGACTGATGATTGATGCAGGCATGTTTGTCAGACTGTTCCACAGCAGTCAGTTTCCCCCACTTTCAGCTCCTCTCAGTGGATAATTTACTGACTTACATCAATAAGAATCAAGAGATTGTTTATTTAATCCACTTTGCTGAAAAAAGTTGTATATGTATTTTCTTCTCTTCCATGAATTTCCACAAACTTGTGGAGTACACACTGCCTGTGGCCTTAAATACTGAAACATGAACACAAGTGCACGTATGAATTGGCTGGTCTTCACATTTGATAACTAATAACTCATAGGAAAGGTAGTATCAAGACATCTTTTTTTTCAGTTTGTAACACTTCAAAATCTGATCATCTCTGTTGTGTTTTCATCTTCACTCTGAACTTGACATCTTTTTCAGTTTGCGACGCTTTAAAATCTGGTCATCTCTGTCATGTTTTTACCCTCACTCTGAACTCTTAACGCTTGTTGTATCAGAGTCGAGACGCAGGGAAAATGGTGGAGAAGCCTGTCACCAAGTGTGACAGTGGCACACAGACCGACACCCATTTCATGGACTCCAACATTGTCAAGTCTTACGAATGGAATGAATGGGAGTTGCGACGAAAGGCCATCAAACTGGTGAGTCCCAAGGAACAAAAGGTATTTAGGAAATACTTAGCAATAGCACATTCAAAGCAGAGCAAGGAGGCTGGGTCAGTGGGTAAAAGAAAGAATGAAAAGCAAGGAGCTCTGTGTGTTAAGTTTTAAGTGGTTTATTCAATCACTTTTGTGTTGAATTTTCTTTTAAAAAAAAAAAAAGGGGGGGGGGGGCGGGGGCTTATTCAATGACTTTTGTGTTGAGTTTTCTTAAAAGTGGTTTGTTCAGGCGTTGAATTTTCTTTAAAAGTGATTTATTCAATCACTTTTCAGTTGAATTTTTCTTTAAAAGTGACTTATTCAATCACTTTTGTGTTGAATTTTCATAATATTTTTCAACCATCTCTCAGATGTGTTGTTTTAGGTTTAAAAGTGAGTGGTTGAAGACAAATTGCCCTCATTTTTATTTTTATTAAACATTTTTTATTCCAACATTTTTATTTTTATTTTACAATTTCCCCTCTTCTTACTGAATGCATGGAATGAAAAATGCATTTTAATTTGTAACCTTAAGACAACACCCCACAAGCCTTTTTTTTTTTTCATTTTATGACACAAAGTCCACTGTGTGCAGGCCAACCTGAGAACCAAGATCACCTCTTCCATGCAGACCAACCTCAGCAACATGAGGCGAGACAACGTCACACAGGTCTATCCTCCAAAGTAAGTTGCAGTTCTAGTCTCATGCCCTCACACAGGCTTTTTATCTCTCTTTCCTCTGTTCAGTGCGGAATAGGATAATTTCTTGGTTAACACTTTCTACCCGGGGTACCACCAGTGGACCAATTTTCACAGCTATTGATTTAATGATAAGTGTTTGTTTGTTTGAAGTAAAAAAAAAAATATAAAAAATTGGTATACAACCAAAAAAAAGCAATGTTTAACAAACTGTTTGAGATTGAGTTTAAGCTATCAGACTGAGGAATTCTGAGAAATGACTGAATGAGAACACTCCATTCTGGCTTAATGATCTGTGACAAGCATACTCATGATTGGGGTGGTAAGGTTGGATGAAGTTTACAAGTATACTCGTTAATGGGGTAGAAAGAGTTAAATGAAGTATGACGATGCTGATAAAGACAGTATTTTCGATAGCAATCATGAGAACTTTGAGCCTTGCAAAACTAACTCTGTGCCACATGAGGAGAGAGATCGACGAGCTGCAAGGGGTGGGGGGTGGGGGGTGGGGGGTGGGGGGGGGGTGTGATGAAGGAGGGGTGTGGCTGTGATACTGTGAGTAGGGCTATGGTAAACACAGACTGTTTACATAAAAATGAGCCACAAGCCACAGGGTGAAGTGCCAACATTCTTTACATGTGTGTAAAGTAAGTAGTGAAGCAAAGTGCACAAATTTACCCAGACATGGGAAGAAATGTTCTCTGTACTTGTATATATTCTGTGGTCGTTATTGTAACAGTGTCATGTATGCAGTTCAGTGGTTTGTTTAGATCATGTGGAGTATTGCACTGGATGCTATGCTGGGATAAGGAGCTATGTTTGTTTTTGTTTATTTGTGATTCTTGCACGAATTGTTTTGTGATTTTTGTAGTATTTGTTGCACGCATTGTTAAGAAATCATAAGCACAGCAGTCCAGTCACCACTTTAAATTAGAGCAATGTGTAGTTTCACACCATAATTAAAACAAACATTGATTTCTATGTGGTGTACACTTTAATGCACACACACAATAGGCAGTCATTTACCCACACAATGCCAGAGTTTCACAAGAAATGGGCTTTATACAAAAAAGATATGATAATTTTACTAAGATAACCCATTGCACTGTCTGAATATGGCTACTTAAATAACGGAGGAAAAACCTTGTCTCATTAAAAAAAGTATCACCATTGGTGAACTTTGCAGCTGCGCTCTTGGCGAAGAAAGTGTTAATGTTCAACAGTTTCAAATGAAATATAACTATGAATATACATACATGTATGGGTAGAGGGGGAGGGAAGAGAGAGAGTAGAAGAAGAAATAAAGGGAGGAGGTGTTTTGTTCACTGACTAGACAAATTTCACCCTTAATTTTCTGAAGTTACATGGGCCAGTACACTAAATTTGTAAGACAGAGTGTTGTAGGTAAGTTAAACCTGGTGGGAAGAAGGAAGGTGGCAGGACTGCTAAGACGTTCAACTGCCAAACAAGCACACTGTAAGGTTCTGGGTTTGGCGAGAAAATCCAACTGAATGTTAAAGAGTCCTTCAGATGAGACTTTTTACCAAGGTCCAAGGTGTGAGTCAACACAAAACATCTTCTGCACACATTAAAAACCATTTCGTGCCCATGGGAATGGATGACAGAATTTCAAAAACACATGCACACAGGTGTCGTGTTTAAGCACTGTCCCCAAAGTCTGAACACGGTTACTTAAAAATAATGGAGGAAAAACCTTGTCTCATAAGCAGAAATATCACTATTAGTGAACCTGCCAGCTCAAACTAAAGAACAGGAAAGGTTGGGGGGGGAGGGGGGGGGGACAACAACCAACCTGGTGGAGCTTAACCCTCTGTAGGCATGCTGGGTATGTTTGCATCACCCATTCCACTAGCAAAAGCTGGCCTACTCTTCTGCAAAAGATGGATGGGGTTTTGAATGCACACAAGATTGTTCTGCATGTGTTGGCACACTGGACTTCAGTGTACAAACTCATCAACAGACTTTCAGGAGACTGAAGTCAGTACCTATGTCAACTCCAGGGGAAAAGTTCCCTCAAACAGACTCAACAGTGGAGACTGGAACCCGTGCTGTTAGTCACTTTCAGATGATGGCATTCTAACAATTAGGCTGCCCAACCCCCCTGCCTCATAGCAAGCTGTGGTATATCACCATAACTAGATAGGAGTTGCTTTCTACTTTGGCATGAGTAAACCAATAGCCATAACTAGTAATATTCCTTACTTAGTGATATTTCTGTAAATTCCTGAGTGGATTTTTTTCAAACAGAGGCTATGCTAAGATGAACAGGTACATATGTTGGTAACGTGAATGTGCATATTGTGTGTTTTCTAGGGACATCGACACCCAGACCAAAAAAGACGGTTACAGCAACGTGCCTAAACCACAGGTCTTCCTGGCTGGTTTACGCGGCGGTGGTTTGAGTGTTCCTACAAACATGACCAAGGTGGATCTGACCATTGATGTTGACCAGACGTAACAATGCCAAGCCTTCAACTCAGAATCCAGACAGTTTCAAAATAGTGACTTGATTCCATACTTCTGTCTATATGTAAATGAACTGTGTTTTATGTGAACTTTTGAATATTCATTTCAGGACATGGTGTTTGACTTCTGTTTAGATCAGCCAAGTGATGAAAAAAAGAGAACTTAATATATCTCAATTTTGATTATCTCAAAAGAGCATACACACAAAAAAGATATATAGTATAGCAGGCAATAAGAATGCGTAGTTTTTGTTTGTTTGATACTGTTTTTTTTTAATATAATTTGTTATATTTACATATATTCACTTCTTTGATTAAAAAAAACCCCACCTCCTCAAAAAATCCAGTTCACAGAGAACCTCTGAAAGATGTCCTCTATCTTTAAAAACAAAACAAAGGCATTTTCATGACTTACAGATGCTCTGAGAAATGAAATATATGTTGTCTTTCTCATTATTGTCTTGTTTCACAAATGAATAAAATTTAAACAAAAATATTACTGAAGAATGAAAGTGTATGAGTGAATGTTCACAAATTTCTTTTTAGCTGTAAGCAGAACATATGTTGCATTTATGGTCGCCTCATGTGTTACATACTCACACACACACACACACACCACACACACACACACACTTCTCTTTCTTCCTCTTTCCTCATACACATACACTCTACTGCTCACATGCTTATTCTAACTCAGTCTTCCCTCTTTTTCCTTTCGCCTAATATCACTTAAGTGAAAAGACATTAAATTGAAGAACAACAACAACATACACACACACACACACACACACACACACACACACACTTCTTGTAATTGATTGTCTGTCAACCAACTTGCTGGAAACAGTGTGAAATATAATCGAGACATTGATTTTCTCTCCAGGTAACGGGAGTTGCATCATAATAGTGCAGAGTGTTGAAATATCTCCATTTAACACCTGCATTCACACTTGCTTGCACACACTTTACCACAGTGCATTCTGAAATGCACACACATAGATGATACAACATGATGAAGGGACCATTTAACATCTGCATGCATGCATGCTTGCACACACTGTACCACACTGCATAATGAAATGCACATACACAGATGCAACAAATGATAAAGGGACAAGAAGAGACTGTAGTGTAATAAACACACTCTGATACAGAGACAGGGAATCAATAACCTGAAAAAGTAAATGCTCATTTGCATTGCAGGCTTTCCATTTTTGAGTCCGACAGCTGTTTGCAGTAAAGTTAATTGTTTGAAAAGGGAAGATTTCATATGAACTGAAGGTACCAGGTTGATACAGAAGAGAAAAGTATCAGGAAAACAGCATGTGTACACTTAGTTTTCTGTACTTTTTCTGTCTTATTTCCTGTAACAACCAACAGATAGTGAATACTTGCCAGAAAAAGTGCAATACTTAGGTATTGTGTCCAAATTTCCTTCAATCGGTGTGAACTATATATATATATATATATATATATATATATATATATATTATATATATATATATATATCAGAAATCCTTGAGTTGGGAATATTATTATGTGGCTATATTATGCAACTTCATGGTTCTCAAGTTTACTTGCTTCAAATCATGCAGAACAGTACATGATTGCCTTTTAACTTTGTCGTTCATTGATTTGTGATTAAAGTCTAATTAATGTAGAGCAACTGATAATTGAATGAAAGACATATCACAGGTACTTTTTCACATTCAACCATCAACACACCCACAAACTCAGTTCCAGTTTTAACGCTTTAATGATCCCCAAATGTTAATACTTTTAACATCAAATGTCTCCTCCAATATTTGTTAAATCCACAACCTAACTGGAAGAAAGAAAAAAACTTCCAAGTCAAAAAACCCTTAACACATTAAATGGGGTAAATATGCAAAACATGAACAATTTAGACCAAAGCACTAAGTCAAATCGAATAAAACATATTACAACAGTAACTTAGCCAAAAACAAAACAAAACAAAAAACCATAAAGAAAAGAAACATGGATTTCTGCCTGAATAAAGGATTCTCATCTGAAGGGAAAAAACAAAAGCTATCAGGGATAATCAGGGTTTAAGAAAATTAGATTAATACAGATGCATCCAAAAAAGAATAAAGCTTTTACATGTAAATGTCAAACACAAAGTTGTGTATATGAGCCTTCAGTCCTTCATCGTGATTGTGCTCTCTTAATTAACAAAGCACCTGATAAAGCCCTGTGATTGGAACCAAAGTCAACATTCAACGCTGCTGGTGAGACGAAATTCCCCTGCTATTTGTTCTCTGATGCACTTTAACCTAAAGCATACAGCAGAATATAAATTAATAAAGTCATGCAGGTGCCACGACGATACTCCAATGATAAAGCAGAGCAAAGAAATAAACATTCACATAGTATTTTTATCCAGGGGATAAAACCAGAATGTCTTTTTTCCCTTCATGGGAGAGGGGGTCTTGCATATTATGTGGCTGAGCAAACATATTCCTTTTATCAGAACTAACAACAAACAAAATCTTGCGTAGCAGCTTGCTGACAACTTTCTTAATTAAATGGCAGATAAAATTTGATTTCTGAAATGAATATATTTTCATTTTCTTAAAGTGTTTGTTTCACTTAAAGTTTGATGATAAATTATGGGTGCATGTGGAACCTTGTGCCTCTGCTTGGGGATTTTTGGTGAGTTATAGCTCTGGTGTATCAATAGTTTACTAATGTATAATGTTTTAACAAGGTCACACAAAGCACGTGAAATTTCTGAACAGCAGCGCGTTTTCGTACGGCAGGTTATCTATTGGAACCTCACTAGCTGCCAAAATTTCAGTTCCACATGCATTCATTCAGTTCTTTAGAAAAAAACAACTGTGGTATTCTCTCAAAAAGTTGGAAGTGTTGAAACTTAAACTTTATCACATTTAAGAAAAAATAAAAAGAAATATATTTGTTCTTGTACAGAACACTAGATCAAGTGATATGTGACAAAACAAAACATCTATTTTGTTTAAAATGCTAACAAAATCAAAGAACCCAACTCCCTCCAAACAACCAATGATTTGATTTTTTTTTAATTAAAATTTTTTTTTAAAAGCACTCATAAAATTTTTTTGAACAAATTAGTTGACGCTAGTGTCACCAAAAATTAATTTAATAAAGAAAAAAATTGTACGCAGCCCTCATCAATGTAGGTGAGTGTTTCATTTGACTGGTGCTTGTTACTGTTGTATAAAGAATCAAATAGTTTTAATTAATCTGAACAAAGCTTCTTCTATAGGGTTTAATCTTGCCAATACTTTTTTTTCAAAAAGGGAGGAAGGGAGTTGTTCTGGTTTTGTAGATGTTACTTTCTTTTTCTTTTCTGTCATATAGCCTAGGTGTTAGCTTGTTTGATTCAAACAGCTGGTGTCATGGCCAAAACTGATTTGAACTTGTGGTCAGGACATGAACCTTTATCTCTTTATGATACCATCTCAGTCTGGAAAACAACTGTCAAGAGCTATGAAGGCTATACAAGAAAAAATGTACACAGATACATGAAGTGTTTAGTCTTTTGGCAATGTAAGTTATCACTCATAATATGTACACAATAGCACAACCACATCTTTTAAGTTAGTAGCTTTTTTCTTTCCTTCTAATCTACAGCACAGGACAAATGAAAAACATAACCTCTTTACATACAGCCACGTCCAGGGGGGAAAAAAACGCCCACCCACCAATAGGAATCTATCAGCAAAAAGAACAAACATGTTAACAGCTGAATATAGTGGAAATAAAGATCTGTGTCCCCATTTCAATTAAACTGAGTATTTGTGCACACACATAACAAAAATGCAATTGATCCCCAAAACTGTACAACAAAAGTTTGTATATCACCACATCAAAATAAGTATACAGATTTATGTAAGTTAAAAGCAGTTCCAAGAACCTCCATATTTACAGCCCCCAAAACAAACCGGGTTACATTCAAATATTAGAATAATTACGGTCACAAAACTCCACAGTCCTTTCTAAACCTAAAGATGTCATGTGACTTGCGCTAATCAAATCACAATCAAACCATTAACAGCTAAAAGCAAACAAAAAAAAACTCTGAGGATACTCATGAATGAATGTGAAAAGAAATCTACAAACAAATATAATCATCATTATTATAATATTTATTATTATCATACATATATATTTTTATATTTGTTATTTGTAATTTGTTTTATTTATTTATTATTATTTTCTTTTTTTTATCATTCATTCAACTCAACAAACAAACACACTTATATTCACCTCTATCACCTCCTTCCCTTCTCCAGTCTAAAATCACTTGTTAGTGGATAGACGTTAAAAGAAGACACACATATACATATTTTATATATTTTTTAATAAACAAAAACACATCCACAACCTTTTCCACAAGAGGACTAATTAAGGAAACAACCTGCACCTTGGCACCTTTTCATAACATGTCCCAAAAGCATCTTTGCCCAACACAAACATGCAAAACCCCTTTCAATCACAATTTACAGATAATACATGTATAAAAAGAACAAAAATATTAGGCACCTCAGTAATTCAACAGTTAATTGATTTGTTTTTCAATTTTTAAAAAAATTCTCCAAATTTGGAAAAATCAAAGCAACTGAATATACAAAAAACAGATGCAAATAAAACTACAAAATGAGTACCCTGTAGCGAGTTTAAGCTGATTTTGAGTTGTAAACCTTTGCATCTTGTTTAGAATACATGCACAAGCACCCACAAACGCATGTGCATGCATACCAGAAAGAAAAAAAAGAACACCGCATGCATGAAAATGGCCACCAAAAAAAAATCAAGAGTTCACTTCAACAAATATTGACCAAACTATGAAAAAAGAATAAAACAAAAAAAGAAAAAGCAACATTTTCTGCAGTCTAACCAGGCATAATAAGTCAGACAGGCCCATCTGAGGTAAACAGCACTGTCAATAACATCTGTCATGTAGGGCCTCTGAAAATGTGTGGGTGTGCATGCGTGCGTGCATGCCTGTGTGTGCATGTGTGTGCATGTGCACAAGCACATAGACATGTGCAAATAACATCTGTTGTGGAGGGCCTCTATGATAGTGTGTGTGTGTGTGTGTGTGTGTGTGTGTGTGTGTGTGTGTGTGTGTTGTGTGCATGCGCGTGCATGTGTGTGTGTTGTGTGTGAGGAGAGAGAGGGGGGGGGGCAGCCAGACAGACAGACAAAGAGACATGGGGAACACAAAAGAAAAAATGAAAAAAAACACACCTCCAACCCCTCCCCCCCCAAAAAAAAAAAAAGAGTAAAAATGCATATGAATGTGTGGGCAAGTGTCTATATGTCACATAATGTGTGTATACAATAATATGTATGATATATTACAAGCGTGTGCGTGCGTGCAGACAAGCTCATGCCTGCATGCATACGATGAGTGAAATATGTTTCAGTGAATGTAATATTATGCTTACTGTCAGAAAACCCAACCGAACAGTGCAGAACTTTACAGGCTCCACAACAGTGTCTTGCCCTGTGCATGGTCATTTTTACAGGCTAGTTACTCCATTTAGGAGTTGTTTTAGCAAGATTCTGCTGTTGTTACAAATAGCAAAGGACCAAAACACTTTGAATCATCATTACAAATGTGTGCCATCACAAAAAAGGCTTCCCAGTTTTCACAACAATTTTAGCAAGGAATAACATCAATTCACTGTCCTATCTTTTGTATTTCCTGTATTATCTTAACATATAAGTAAATAAATAAATATAATATCTACATATGTGTGCGTGTGTGTGTGTGTGTTTCATATGTGTGTGTGTGTGTGTGTGGTGTGGGGTGTGTGTGGTCTGTGTCTGTGTCTGTGAGTGTGAAAAGCAGTCACTTTAATGTATTTTACTTGTCCAACTGATGGAATTTCTTATTTTCTCATGCATAATTCATCAGAAAGCTGAAGATTACAGCATAACTGTTCAGGACCTTTTTAGCCATTTGATTAAAACGGATCAGTTAGACAGACAATCAGACAGTGACTGGGAGACATAAAGAGTTTCAAAGAGTGTTGAAGAGAGAGTAAAGAGAGAGAAAGAGAGTTCTTTGCATAGATAATCAGATATGTCAGATAGAAATATCAAAATGTGAAAAAAATCTCATAACCATTTTAAGTTCATTGTTTGGCAATTTTTTCCAGAAAAAAAGGATATATTATAATATATCAAGTTGAATTCATCAAAAACTAAACAAAAAAAAGTGAAAGACACAAACTATCACATGTATAAGTCTTTTTAAAGACAAGAATCACATTCCTGAACAAAAACATCTCCTGTCAAAAGACAAAAAAAGTGAACAATATTTTAAAGACTGATGAAAATAGGAACAGAGCTAGTATACAATACGGAAACTTGTCAGAATGCTGCTACCTTCATGGTGGACAAAAACAGTCACATACACAAAATCTCACCATTGATGAATTTTGGAGCTCTAACCGAGGAACAAGACAAATTTTTCTTCCTTTACTTCAAGTATGATGGAATAAGTACTTGTGTGCTTTTTTTTTTTTTTTTTTTTTTTTTTTTTTACATCCAGCCCTTGATCAGTTGTGCATGCAGTTTTGTCAATTTTGTCATCCTACTTTTCTCATAGGTGAAACAGGTTTTTACGTGTGCGCAAGATGTTCTGCATGTGTCCCCGAACAGAACATCAGTTTATAGCCTCATCCATAATTTTATTCTAATCATGTCATCAAGGATCACAATGCACCTGTCAAACAAGTTTCATCAAGAAAACAAAAGTTGGGGGGGGGGAAATGGGGGGAAAGGGGGGGCTAGGGAGTCTGTTTACCTAGCAATGAAGATAAACAACATCATATCAATAATCAAGTGAACAAACCCCCTGACAGCAGTGCAAAACAGTTTTGCTATAATATATGACAGACAACAATAATTGCTGTCTGAGTGTTTGACGATGAACGTCCACACATCCACTTTGTGATTATGGCATGTTAGCAAGAAATCACTGCTGTGGCAGTAAACTGAGTAATTCCCTCCATAATGATTGATATCACAAAAATACTGAATAATGATAATCGTTTATGAGTGTCTAATATTGTGCATATCTTTCTATTCATGACTTTTTTTTAAAAGCATAATTTCAAATAATCTGTGATCTTGAATTTTGTGCATCTGTCTGAAGACATGATTATTTGTGCTGCATTCATCTCAATGTGGTATATGTGCTTATGTTATAAAGGCTTGTAGCCTGTAGCATGTTTTCTTTGGATAACAATTTTGATTTCTTGTCTTATTTTGGCAAACAAATAAACAGATAAAAGAGAAATAAATAACAAAAATAAGTGTCAACTGGGAAACTATCTTGAAAAGTATCATTGCACACATTTTGGCTCATCACTTTTTTCCCCTTTATTGTTTATCATACTTCATCGAAGTTCATGTCCTTTTAAACTGTAAGTACTAGTCAATGAATCCTTTTATAACAAAATTGGTACAACAGCTGCATCTTTCAAAATGTTATTCAAAACCTGTGCAACACCTGCATCTCTGAAAATATTCATTCTATTTCAAGTCACCGGTGTTCACAGATTGTTATCATGTTTCACTGTTTGACCTTCATTCATTTGTGATTACTCTCAATATTTTGTATTAGATCAGCAAACGATCAGCACACTTAAATGTTCTGCATGATACAATTTATATTCCCACTTATGACTTAACACTAAAGCTATTCCTTACCATGGCTATGTGCATGTACATGTATCAAAAGTCTTAAGATTCTTGAACAGCAATTCAACACCAAAAACACAACACAAAAATTGTTTTTTTAACAAAAATTTACAACTTATCAATGTTACTGCCTCAGGCTGGATCCATATTCTTTTTCGCCAAACTAGATAATGCTTCAGAAAAGAAAGAATTCATGTGTGAGATTTACACAGTTAATAAGTTATATCAACTTGGAATGCAGCTACCTTTGTGGTTGTGGCAAAAATGGTTGCATATTTATATATAAAATGCAAAATCTCACTTTTGGTGAACCTCAAAGGTTCTTGCCGAGAAACAAAAGAATGCAAACAAACAAAAACACACAAAACCCCCATGATATAGGAAGAAGTTTAAAAAAAAGGAGGGGTCTATAACACTTTTTAAAAGAAAACAAATTATGAAACGCTGGATTTGTAGAATAACATGTGTTAAGATCTACAAAACAGGAACCAGTGAGTTTAAAACAAAAGCTACGTTCATTTGTTATTTGATTCATTGACAATTTAAATTAATGAAATGGGATTGTAAATTATCAAGCTGAGTCAGTGGGATACCTAAGGCTAAAATCAGTACAATCTATTCTGTCATTCTGGCAGACATTGATTAAGTTTTGTTTTGTCACATGAGAAAAGTGAAGGTTGAATGAAGCAGCAACAAAATATTTTTCATGCAAAGTGAACATTGACAAAGTATCAGATCAATGACATGAAAAAAAGCTGACATCAATATGTGACATGGTGACAAGTTAATTAAGACTTTCTTTTTCAATGGTGACTATACTATACAGCAAATATTCCACGATTGTAACATGATTCAAACAAATGAAATACAACCACAAGCTTTTGGATGCTGGCTTACTGTTTAATGTCAATCAACATAAACCAGTTTTGTTTTGTTTTTATTAAAAGCTAAAGTAAAACTGTATGATAAATGTCTATTGGCAATGTTCTATACAATAGTTTTTAATTAAATATTACAAAAAAATCTTCTCTTGCTGCAGTATTTTTCTGTTGATTTACTTTTCTTTTTTTTTTTATTAATAAAATCACATAAAAACATGACTCAGTTCTTTTTACAGTTGTGTCTGTGTTGTGTCGTACTGTTGGGTTGCTTTCTTCTGCTGTGTGTGCAGCCATACATTGTAAACTTTGGAAGAAAAAAATGATACTTTACTGTGCTGTGCTGCATCGTATCTGTATTCCTGACTCTTCACTGTACATACTGTTTAGAATTGAGCTGAGATATATTTTCTCACTTAGCTTGAACATATAGAACTTCCCTTGCATGACATGCAAAAAATTATCAAACCTAGCCCTTCTCTCTTAAATAAGAGAAAACGTAGTATGTGCCTACAAGATTTTAGTTACCACTGAAGTTACTCTGAAATAGTCCCAGTGTTCTTTTCTTTATATTTGTGATAAGCTTTTGTGTCACCAGAGGGCATCTCTATGTCACATAATGTGTGATAATTATCTTCTGCACCAGAGTCTTTGGCCTATAAACTGTAAAAAAAAAAAAATTAAAAAAAAAAATAAAAAGCAACCAAGCATGTACCACACACACACACACACACACACACACACACACTCACAGAGTTTCTGTACCCATCAATGTTGTGGAGTGTGCAGACTAAATCTAATTCGTGTTTGATTAAAAAATAACAGATCTGGAATATTCTAGCTTTTTTTTCTTCTTTTTTAAAATTTTTTTTACAAGAAGCCAGGAGATAAGAAGAAAACCCTTTTTATACATGTCTATAATATTAGTAAGCAAGAAATCTGATATGCCACACCAGCTCCCAGCTGGTAAAAGAAAAGAGATAATAATATATATATCAGAAGTGTTAGAATCTCTATGTGACTGTACAAAATGTCCACAACTGATCATGTTTTTGACAGAATCACACTTTCGCAGGCCCCTTGCTCAGGAAATACAGTTCAATGTCTTCCAGAGACTTGCCCTTTGTTTCTGGCAGATACTTCCACACAAACCAGACACTCATGCTACAGCAGAAGCTGAAGAAATAGAAGACACCATCATCTCCAAGCAGTGTTTGAAGTGTCATGAATTCCTTGGTAACAAAGAATGCCGTCATCCAGTTGAAGAAGACAGAAATTGCTCCAGCAGTTCCTTTGCCCTGTGCAGGGAAAATCTCAGACATGAGAAGCGCAGGAATTGGACCCCATCCCAAGGAAAAGCCAATGATGTAGCATGTAAGACAGGCCACTGGAAGCCAAGTGCTCAGGATGCCAGGAAGGACTTTTGCTGCCTGCAGTTTGTAGCTCAGTCCAAAGACAGCAAGGGTCACAGCCATGATGATTCCAGCTATGATCAGCAGCTTCTTGCGTCCTGCACGGTCCATCAGCAGGGCAGGCAATCAACGTTGCAACCACCTGGACGAAGCCAACTACCACAGTTGCTGTATGGGCAAATTCTGGTACTGCTGTGTTGAATATGGAAACCGTGTAAAACATAACAGCGTTTATACCACTCAGTTGTTGAAACACCATGACCATGATGCAAAGAAACAGTGGTTGTTTCAGCTCTGCCCTTCCAAAGAATTCTGCCCATGACATCTCAGCTTTGGTGTCTAGTCCTTCCTCTATTTCTCGAAGTTCATCTTGAACATCCACATGGGCATCACGTACTGCTGTCAATGCTTGCGTAGCATCAACTTTGCGATTTCTTGCAAGCAACCATCTCGACGATTCTGGAAGTGCTAGTGCTGCTGCTGCAGACAGAACGGCTGGGACATAAGCAACATATGCCATTTCTCTCCATTCCTTATACATGCCCAGGCTATAGGCAAAGCTTATCCCGATTACGATGAACAGCTGCACACAGGAACCAAGAACTCCGCGCTTTGATTTTGTCGCAATCTCTGCAACGTACACTGGAGCGCAAACAATGATCATACCACTGCCGATACCGGTGAGAAACCTTCCGATGAACAAATACCTTGTCGAATGTGCGAAGATCAATACACCGTAGCCAAACAAGAAAGGCAGGGAAGACATGAAGATGGCTCGTTTGCGCCCCAACTTTTCAACAAACCAACCCCCAAGTGGTCCACCAAATAGAGCTCCAACCGTCATAAGCGACCCAAACCAGCCCACGTCTTCTTCGCTCAAAATTCCACCTTTTTTCATGCTTGGTATTGCTGGGGAACTGTAGCCAATTGTGTAACCAAAGGTAAATGCACCAAGGCATGCACAAAATGTATACAACATTGCCTTTTTTGCAGATCCTTCATATTTTGTTAGGAAAGCGCTACTGGCTTGTTTCCCGGAAGTTGCCATTGTTGTTAGTGCAGCTAAGCTAAGCTGTCGAATTGTCAAACGTGCTCAGGTTGTTTACGTCACAACTCGGCTGGTTTCGGTTGGTGCAGCGTTCCGGTGTATTTTTAGATCATTCGACAAAACTGGCCAATCAGCTAGGCTAGAGCCTGAGCAAATTCTTAAATATTCATCAGAGGGATGATCCAAACCAGCCCATTGTTATTTCTATCACAAATTAGCCCAGCCCACAAGCAATTTCGTTTAAGCTGCGCAATCATTTCATCCAAAAATGTCGAGTCGGCCTACCATTGAAATCTAACATTACCCCCTGGGGATGCCAGGGACCTGTCAGTATAGATAGCACCCCCACCCTCTGCAACTTCTGAGCTAGAAATTCCTTCTTTTCTTTTCCTCGGATTGTTTTTGCCTTGTTCCTTTTCTGCCTTGTTCCTTTTCTTCTTGTTTATTTTCTACCTTCTCAGTCCATTCTCCTGCTTTTTTTTTTTTTTTCAAGAAAGACTTAAGAAATATCAATTCTTTCCCACGCCGAAGTCGGATACGCTGGGCCTGACTTGTCAGGCGCTTAACGGCAGCGCAACACATTTTCGCTGATGACAGACAAC
The DNA here is from genome assembly GCA_030674155.1 of Stramonita haemastoma. Taxonomy (NCBI): domain Eukaryota; kingdom Metazoa; phylum Mollusca; class Gastropoda; order Neogastropoda; family Muricidae; genus Stramonita; species Stramonita haemastoma. The sequence goes on from CM060317.1 coordinate 60,913,283, forward strand.
ACTAGGCCTACTGCTGTCCGTGCGTTCGACAAGCGAGGAAAAGAACTGATGCAAACTCATCGAGCAGCAGATCGAACACCAAACTCTAAAAGAACTGCTCGTTTTCAAATAGAATAATAGTCCAAGTGGCGGACTGGGTGTGTACGCTCAAAATGTATGAGTTGTAAGGAGAGTGCTGCATAGTCTGTTTGTTATTGCTGTTTCGAGTAATGCAAACGCGCAGTGAAACACACTGGAAAACTTACGACCCTGGGGATGCGACTTGATAATGTAGATCCTTTGGCTGGGGTGAACATACTGAAATGAGCGGAATGGGAACAGCACGACTGCAGGAACTAGGCCTTGTAGTGGGCACCCATCACTCTCGGAAGACTATGGAGTTGCGCTCTAGTCTTTAGAGCGCAAGAGGGCAAGCTGTTACCCATGCAGCAGACCCACCCCCACCCCACCCCCACCCCTCCACGCCACTGGAATGGTCCATTGGAAAGGCAATCGCCCATACGAATGGTTCCAGCACCGTCGCAGGAGCCGCCAGAACGTTGCCATATACAGCCCCGAACTGCCCTGAGGACTCAACTCCCCGATTTTTCCTATCAGGGATGGTGTCTAAACACGACACCTGTGTGCATGCTGGGTTTGGGTTTTTTTGTGTTTTTTTATTATATAAATTTGCCATCTGCTCCTACCGGCACACAATGGCCTGCTCTTTCGAAAGGCGGAACGCGGTTTTAACGTGTGCGCAAGATGTTCTGCGTGCGTTCACACACAGGGCCTCGGTTTAAAGTCTCATCGGAATGAATGAAGGAACTACACAGAAGATAAGGCAGCAGATAACAAAAAAAATTGTTCGTCGTGGGATATGATAAACGTATCAGGCTTAGAGTGGGAAAATGCCCATTGTTATACCATAGGAGTATCTTTTTTAATCACAGGAGTGACTTACTCAACACTTACTATTGCCCCCTTTGGACTTGGAAAATCGAAATTCATCACACAATGTTGACGTGGGCAAGCTGAGTTTGGTGGATGCCATGCCTCTCCAGGCCACACACAAGTGTGCATGCTGCGCTGGGTAGGCCTGTCTGAGTTTTCCATGCCACCAACCTCAGCTGGCCCCCTGCACAAGACGAATGGCTTTTCCTTTCTTTTTTTTCTGTCATGCGTGTAGAAAAGTGTTTTCCTCATACCTTCAACATGCATACATTCTGACACAAGACTTCAGTCTTTTTTGAAGGACTTGTAGGGAAATGTAATCAGAAGCAATGTTTCCTCCAGAGAAAAAAAGAAAAGGCCCTATACATGGTACGCCGCATGATTGTGCTTAGTGACAATTTCAAAATTACGAAAAAACGTGACAAAAGACAATAGTGGAAAGGTTGAAGTCCTAAACTTACAAACTCATGAGCTTAATTGTATAATTCAGTATATCAGAGAACTGATTCCACATCAATCTCAATCATATTGCATCATAGCTGCACAGGCCTACTATGCTACCTTGAAAAAAAAAACCTGGTATTGTACAGGTTTCTTGTTTCAACACTGTTCTCTCATGGATGGGTCTGAATGATTCTCCTTTACCCTCCATCGATTTTTGGGGAGTGGGGGTGGGGGGTAACTACAATCATTCTTGATTTCAGATTCCTAAAAATAAAAAAAAAGGAAAACAGTTAACTCGACTATGATAATTCTGTCCTCATTTAAATAAAGAGAGAGCAATGTCAGCTTGATAATACCTGTTTTAAGTTCTTTTATTTTAAAAAATCATTTTTTAAACTACACAAACCAGTGAATAAAACTGTTGGAAATTGCTTCACTGCATGTATTATTTTAAACTTTACATAATCAAGCCATAGGCATTTTGGGGGGTTGCCTTTAAGACTTTTTTCCTTATGTAAGTCCACCTCCTTCCACGTCATGTCCGAAGAATAGAAGAAAAATGTCCACTTGAGGCTGCACAAACATGAAAAATTTCAGCTTTCTTTGTGTGGAAGCTTTTGCTACTGGGCCATTGCTCAATAAAAATGTAAAGCTTCTACAGACTGAAAAGTGATTGTTACAAACAGATTCAGGGCTCCTAATTAAGCATGTTTCTAGGATTGCAATGAATGACATTCTTTGATATTGACGCATGGAATATTAGTTATTGATACATGTTAATGCCTGTCGATTGCATATATGTTTGTCTGCTCATGGAGTTTCGGGAGTACTTTACAATATTTTAAGAGGTTTTAGAAGTACCGAATCGTTCACAGTATTCTAAGACATTATGGAATCTGTCAAGACGCGTTGCTGTAATCTAAGATGTTTATGTGAAGTTCCCCAAGCTTCCGGGATGGTCTGACAGCGATGGTCTGGCAGCGGGAGAGTAGAAGGGGCCTGGACTGTATAAATGCAAGGGGCTGTTATCGCCTCGAGGAGGGAGGAGAGTCGAGGAGTAAAGATGATACTGAGAAGAGGAGAGGAGGGGGATTCCCACGGCTCTGGAATGGTTAGCGGGCAGTAGAAGGGGCCTGGACTGTATATATACAAGGGGCTGTAGTCGCAACAGCAGAGGAGGGGAGTCCCACGGCCGAACGCCCTAGTGACCGAACAGGGGAGGCAATGCGGACGGTAGATTTAGGGATTTTTTTTATATAGAGGAAGGGGAGAAAACTTGAAGAAATAGGAGAAAAGTTATGAGAACTGTGAAAGTGATTAGCGATTGAAATTTGTGTTTAGTGAGCGTAGTAATAGAGTTTTGGTTAAATTCGTGGTGATGTTAGAAAGGAGTTTTCTTGTTTGTTTTTATTGGAATTTTTGTACTGGAAACAATACTGTTTTGAGTAGATTAGTTGAATAAAAGAAATATAACCTGATCTCTGAGTCGTGTGTGCTCTGTTAGATGTGAATCCCGAGAGGTAGGGGAGCAACTCTTGGCACTTCAGTCAGCGTTATACGTCCACTGGAGTGTCTTTAAAACAAAGAGTTTGTTCCTCAGAACCAATAACGTAAGGGTAGGGGAGCAACTCTTGGCACTTCAGTCAGCGTCATACGTCCACTGGAGTGTCTTCAAAACAAAGAGTTTGTTCCTCAGAACCAATAACGTAACATATGGGGGCCAAGCCGGGATATTTCTCAACTTGAACCATCTACACAGTAGCCTAGCTTCCGACTTCAGATTTCGAGGAGTATTGTATTCACTGCTGCGGTTGTGTTTACAACATAGCTAAGAAATTTCAGTGTGAACTTCGTTGTTGTGATTCAGGGGGTGTACGTCCGAAAGCGTTGGATGCTTCGGAGTAACCTGGAGTTGAATCTGTGAGGAGACTGCGTAGTCACAACGGGTGTGTCTACGACAGATCTCGGAATTTCAGTGTGTGGATTCGTTTGTCTGCGTATTCACAATGGGTGTGTTTACGGCGGGTCTAAGGAATTTGTTGATGAAATTCAGTGTGTGGATTCGTTTGTCTGCGTATTCACAACGGGTGTGTTTACGGCAGGTCTGCGGAATTTACGGAATTTATAGGTAAAATTCAGTGTGCGGATTCGTTGGTCTGTTTTGCTGAGGTAATTCAGACTGTGTTCCTGTAAAGGTGGAAAGCTCTGTGAGCATTGTATATCTAAAGGGACTGTCAGGGGCCGTGGTCTTGCTTTAGCCTCCTGCTGAGTGAGATCTGGCGTCTGATTTAGTTAGTCTGTGGGGCTCACGTGAGTATAACTGGTTTATGTTTTGTGTGTGGCGTCATCACCGTGTAAACAAGGGATTGGAGTGAGACATTATGTCATAACTTTGTAATTCTAACTTATGAAAAAATCAGTTATGGCAGATAGCAGGGAAGAGCTAGAAAGCTTAGCACAACAATATGAAACATTTTTAAAAGAGAAAGATCAGAAAGACAGAGAAGAAAGAGAAAGAGACAGGCAAGATAGGTTGGAAAGGGAAGAAAGAGAAAGAAAAGAAAGAATTGAAAGGGAAGAGAGAAGAGAAGCCCTTGAAAGAGAAGAAAGAGATAGAGAAAGAAAAGAGAGAATTGAAAGGGAAGAGAGAAAGGAAAAGCTCGAAAGGGAAGAAAGAGAGAGGGAGAGGCGTCATGAATTGGAGATGAGAAGACTTGAATTGGAGCATGGCAGCTCTGTTCAAAGATTGAGTAATAATGGTGATCTAGCTAAAGATACGAAGTCGCCAGTGTTGGATGATAAACCAGAGGACCTGAACGGCTTCCTCCTGAGGTTTCGACGTTTTGTTGAAGAAATTGTGGAAATGGGTAAGATGGCATCAGGCAGTGATAATGAGAAAATGCTGGAATCTGAAACCAGAAACAGTTCGCAAATAAGAAAACATCCAGAGACAAACGCCATTGATGACAAGTTCAATGATGAGGAATGTGCCGTGACCACAAGGGCGCAATCGAAGAAGGAGGGGGAGAGCATTCCCCTGAAAGTCACTGATAGTTCCAAGGCAACTATTGTAGACAAAGGAAAATTGATCGAGCTTCAGAGAGCTGACCCTTCGCTTGATAAACATCGTAAACATGAGGAGGCTGTCATGACAGAAAGTGGGGAGCTTCACTTTGAAGAAAAGGGGGGTGTCCTCTTCAGGGTCTTCAAGAACCATGGAGGAGTGGTTCGCCAGGTGTTGGTGCCACCTCAACTACGTAACTCTACAGTGGAGCTGGCACATGACTCTATCACAGGGGGTCATATGGGCATGGAATGGGAATCCTCAGGATCTCAGTGTGCTACTCTGATGATTTTCATCCGAAAGAAAGATGAGGTAGGCGGCATGTGTGTGGACAATAGAATCGACAGGATTACAGTGTTCGATCCAGGAGGAGGTGTACTAGAGACTGAGCTGTCCCAGAGACTCCATCAAGGATGTCCACATCGGGAGTGATGGACAGGTGCCAAACCCAAAGGACATTTGTGGGGAAATTTATGTGGCCAGGGATTCTGTGAACACTGACTTTTGGCGCCCGAGGGAAGGATGGTGCAGACAGCATGTACGTGGACTACAAGAGGGTTGACAGGATTACGCTATTTGATCCTGGAGGAGGTGTCCCAAAGACGGTAACACATCTGCTCAGAAGTGACATTTTAGTAAATTCATTGTTTTGTCATGAAGAATCATAATCTAAATGAGTGTGAAGTTCATATTTTTGGTCATTTGGTCTGTTGATGGTTTCCTAGCTGCTGAGTTTGACATGTTTGGTCATACAACATCATGAACATGGTTATCATTTTGAAATTGTTGGGTATTTGATGGTTTTCTAGCTGTTGAGTTTGACATGTTTGGTCATACAACATCATGAACATGGTTATTATTTTGAAATTGTTGGGTATTATTGATTTGGTTGGCCTAGGCCAGGGGTTGTGTCAGTTGTTGATGTCAGCTCATTGCCAAGGCCTACACTAGAATGTTGTAATGTTGTAAAATGTTGTGTTTGAGATTGCCTTCGGCCATGACAAGCTCTTAACAGAACAACCTGCACTCTCCTTCAAAGGAGAAAAAATCCTCTGAAGTCGGAGTATGGCTGCCTATATGGCGAGGTACATGAAAGTAGTCATACATGCAAACTTCTCATTCAGTGTGCAATTTCAGTCTCACAGTGATTCCCGGGTGGGATTAGTGAGTCAGAGCACTGCACATTCTGGGTGACCCCCCTTGGGTGTTAAGCTGGGGAACAACAACAACAACATTGATTCGGTTTTGGTACAGTTTTGATTGTGTGGGGTTTTTTTTTGGGTATGGGCAAGTGCTGATCCCAGAAGACATTTGTGTAGCAATATGTGTGTCTCCTGATAGAACTTAAAATAGCTTGAATTTTATGGTGACAATATTGGAACTTATTGCATGAACATTTTGTGGACTGAAATGTGGTAATGCTGCATGTTGATTTGATTTGATTTGATTTAATTTGTTCTTTTGTATCGAGGGTGATGGAATGGGCACTCTTGTGCTTTTCCTTTACATCCAGACCCAGTGTGTGCGGTTTGTGGATGTCGTCTGTTCCCGCTGGCGCACGATGGCCTGCTCTTGCGAGGGGCGGAACGGGATTTGACGTGTACGCGGGGTGTTGTGCGTGCGTTCGCACACGGGGCCTCGGTTTGAAGTCTCAAGTCTCATTCGGGGGGCTTTTGGGGAGAGTGGAGTCTGCACTGATGTAAACTCCAGGAGGAAAATATCCCCGACCGGAATCGAACCTAGGTCGTCAAATTGCCAGCGCAATGTTCTGACCACTAGGCTATCCGTCCCCTGAAATGTGCTAACGCTGTATGTTGAACTTGAGTGAGCCACTATGAACCTTGAGTTTCAAAGTTGAATCTGTTTGTTGTTTTGGAAACAAATGTTGGGAAATTTGTTCTAAGTGGGGGGTAATGTTACAAACAGATTCAGGGCTCCTAATTAAGCATGTTTCTAGGATTGCAATGAATGACATTCTTTGATATTGACGCATGGAATATTAGTTATTGATACATGTTAATGCCTGTCGATTGCATATATGTTTGTCTGCTCATGGAGTTTCGGGAGTACTTTACAATATTTTAAGAGGTTTTAGAAGTACCGAATCGTTCACAGTATTCTAAGACATTATGGAATCTGTCAAGACGCGTTGCTGTAATCTAAGATGTTTATGTGAAGTTCCCCAAGCTTCCGGAATGGTCTGACAGCGATGGTCTGGCAGCGGGAGAGTAGAAGGGGCCTGGACTGTATAAATGCAAGGGGCTGTTATCGCCTCGAGGAGGGAGGAGAGTCGAGGAGTAAAGATGATACTGAGAAGAGGAGAGGAGGGGGATTCCCACGGCTCTGGAATGGTTAGCGGGCAGTAGAAGGGGCCTGGACTGTATATATACAAGGGGCTGTAGTCGCAACAGCAGAGGAGGGGAGTCCCACGGCCGAACGCCCTAGTGACCGAACAGGGGAGGCAATGCGGACGGTAGATTTAGGGATTTTTTTTATATAGAGGAAGGGGAGAAAACTTGAAGAAATAGGAGAAAAGTTATGAGAACTGTGAAAGTGATTAGCGATTGAAATTTGTGTTTAGTGAGCGTAGTAATAGAGTTTTGGTTAAATTCGTGGTGATGTTAGAAAGGAGTTTTCTTGTTTGTTTTTATTGGAATTTTTGTACTGGAAACAATACTGTTTTGAGTAGATTAGTTGAATAAAAGAAATATAACCTGATCTCTGAGTCGTGTGTGCTCTGTTAGATGTGAATCCCGAGAGGTAGGGGAGCAACTCTTGGCACTTCAGTCAGCGTTATACGTCCACTGGAGTGTCTTTAAAACAAAGAGTTTGTTCCTCAGAACCAATAACGTAAGGGTAGGGGAGCAACTCTTGGCACTTCAGTCAGCGTCATACGTCCACTGGAGTGTCTTCAAAACAAAGAGTTTGTTCCTCAGAACCAATAACGTAACAGTGATACACCCATAGCATATTAAACTGTATTCATATAGGCCTACTATCTAAAATCTTTTCTTTGAAATCTTAATTCTGTTTTGCCGAAGTTAAGCAGCATCGAGCGTGGTTGCCAATTGCATGGGTGACCGTTTGCGCGCCTTGGCTACAGTACAGTTCCCCAGTTCACCCAGCTGTAAATGGGTACCTGCCCTCTTTAGGGTCAGGGAGGGTAAAGCAGCGAAGGAGAGGAGATGGGCGCCGCCCTCAACATGCTGGCCCCTAGAGAAGCTGAGGTCTCTGACGCCTCGCTCCCCTACTTCCACACAGGTTATGGGACACCTTTACTTTTCTGTTCTTACTTCTTCCTGGTGACGACTTGTTGTTTCTCGGCTAGAGCTCTGAGTTTCACCAAATGTGAGATTTTTGCGTGCATGACTGTTTTTGCTCATCATTAGCTGCAGTCTGCCTTTGGGGGGTTTTGTGGTGGTAATATGTTTGAAATCATTTTATGTAGTGTTGTCTGCTCCCCACACAATGATAATGCACCTGAAAGGAATGATTGTTTTATATTTGTAGTTTTCTCAAGGATACACCTGACATTTGCCAGGTTCTGTTTGTGTTTTCTTCTTGATGCTAGCTATGCATATTTCGTCTTGGAGTGATGTTCAGAAACTCCCTTGTAGCTCAACACACACACACACACACACACACACACACACACACACACACACACTCTCTCTCTCTCTCTCTCTCTCTCTGTAAGTCTCTCTGTGTCTGTGTGTGTGTGTGTGTCACTCAGTCTGTCTGTCTGTCTGTCTGTCTGTCTGTCTGTCTGTCTGTCTGTCTCTCTCACACATCCACTCACACCAACACCCACCCACTTACAGAAGTCAAGATTAAAGTTTAAAACAGATCAAGACCTCAACATGAATAATTCAGATTCTTTATTATTAATAAAGTGCATACATCATAAATGAAGCCCAAGTGGACTCAATTGTATAAGATCATCTTTAACATTCTATTCTTGTTTATAATATTGAGATAAGCATTTATTTTTCCTTCCCACCATTTCTGTCTGGTGGATTAAACAAAATTGATAACATGATGTTTGTTGTGAAAAAAAAATCCCAAAATGAGCATGCCAGCTCTCAGTAACACAAAGGACAACAAACTTATATGGCTGAAGCTAAGTGATTATATGCCAGTTTACCCTTTCATAGTATCATTTTCATTCTTTTTCTGTTGTTGCTGTACATATTAAAGTACAAATATAATAAAGACAACACACAGTTGTAGAGTATTTTATTTGTTCAAATCTGAATATGTCAGTGACTGAAAAAAAAAGTCTTGGTACCTTAATGCAGTTCAAAGAACTTCCTCTTTGTTTCTGTCTCTCTTCAAAAAAAAAAAATCAAATTTGCATACTGGCATTTGCATTTTTTTCTATGTCTGATGAAATAAGTTTTTCTCTCTGTTTTTACTGATATGATAAACAGCATGTTGCCACATTTGCATCAGAAATCAGTACATCCACATCAGCTATGTATGACACACCATTTGGAATCATCTTTTTGAAAAAATCCCCCCCCCCCCCCAAACAAAACAAAACAAAAACAAAAAAACAAGTCCTTGGTACACAAACTGAAAAAAAATCACACAAATGTAAAAGTAGACACAACCAAAGAAGTACCGACATGATTACACAAAATCTGTACACTAAATACAAAATGGCTCATGATTATGAAACTACTCAGCAACAATGAAACTGAAGCTCCACAAACAAATTCCATCATCAACATGTGTGTTTAAGACTTCAACATAACACCAGTCTGTACCTGTGTTAAAAATAGTATTTGTCTTTCAACAAGTCCTACCATCAACAGAAATCTGTCTGTATTTCTGGAAGACTGGTTTCTTTAACTGATCGTATCATCATCACTTGCTTGACAATTCAACATAACTGAAGTCTAGCTGAAGTCATGGAACAGTTTTCTAGCAATTGCTATCAACACATATTGAACAGCTCAACAGGTCGTTCAGTGCTTGAGAAAGCAAGTTTGTAGTTTCTGCACTCTTAAAACATTAATTCTACCACTGAATACAAAACAATTTCAATAATGTGAATCTCACGATAGAAATGTTCAGCTAAAAGGGACAATATTTCCACTCTAATAAAGTTATTCGCTTGTTGTTTCCTTTTCTCCTCACATAAATAAGTCCATATCACTGTAGGTGACATAATCATGCAGCGACCTGTACCTCAGTTATCTTACTCATTACTCATGCACAGCCAAGTCAAGAGATTTCTGAGACTCTAAATGCATTAGATACTTTTTAGGTATAACTCATCAACATAGCTATATGCTGGGGTGGGTGGGGGTGGGGGGTTATCGGTCAAAATTATATACAACAATCTAATTAAAAATACATTTCATTCTTTAGAATTCATAAAATTGTGTCTCAGAGTCAAGCCCCTATGGAAGTTACCGATCTTAAACATTAATTTCTAAAACTGGTTGAGGATTTGAACTGCCGCAGTTGATAATAAATCTTAGACAAATGGAGTATTTGTATAAATTTCCATATTCAAAGTGATGGGGCGGTTTAAAGGAAAACAAAACTGAACTTGTCCTCATTTATTTAAAACCCAACAGGACATTCTAGTCAATTACAACATACAGGTCTACTCATTCTTTAGTAGTCTGAGCAACAAAACATTAAACAAAATAAGTTATGTGAAGAGTGACTACTTTACCTGCCATTTTTTTTTAATAACCAAGAAGGAATATTTGGCAAATACTATTCAACACAATATAACAAAACAAAGACAAACCAATAAATTTCATAAAACAAAAAAAGCCCCATATTATGTTCTGCCTACATGGAAACTGATCTGCCCAACTAAACTGAATACATTATGTCTTTTCAACTGTTTATGGACAAGGGGGGGGGGGGGGGGGGGGCAGGCACATCTAATTTTTCTTGGTTACTAATTTCTTTTCATTTTTGATAAGGTGCTTCTTTGTATTGTTATGCTGTGAACAAGTCTTTCAGCTATTTAGATTTTCTCTTGCTACCTGTTTTATTACAGGTAAAAAAAGCCCCGACTTTCCCATCTCTGTCAAGTCTGTGTTTTGGGGTTGTTTTTTTTACAACTGCAGTAACAGCATTTTAAGGAAAAAAAAAGATATTTTGAAATAGTTTCCAAGGCCTTCTTAAAGTGATGTGAGCTTGTATTAACATACACACACATACAAAAAGCATCCTATCTGATAATTTTTGTTTTACACTTTCACAGTTGTATATCAGTATGATTCAACAATCTTCATAAACAATCTGGCAGTATTGACATATCAAGTCATGCAAACTCAGGTGAAGTCTGTAACACACAATGTAACCAGGAACAGTTACTTCAGAAATTTGTATGCAATATATGTCTTAGTACAAGAATAAAAACACAAAAAAGCAATATGTACACTGAATACACAATATCTTTTCTTTGTACAAAATGTGTAACCAAAAACCAAAGTCCAAATGCTAGGTTCATTAAGAAATGCTATGTACAGTTTACTATGGACTCAAGAATCCCGCAAAGATGGACTATACATGCAAAATAAAAGCAATTTTGAATTTTTACACGATAATTATGGACAGATCTGAAAGTTGTGTGTGTGTGTGTGTGTGTGTGTGTGGGGGGGGGGGGGGGGGGGGGTGGTGTGTGCGTGCGCACGTGCATGCGCATGTGTGTGGATACTGTAGTTCTTAATTATATAGTATACTCATGTTACATGTCTCAGAATGTAGACATGCAGACAAATACAAACAGGCAGAGATGGACAGACAGAGATTCACAGAGATACATACATGTATTATTCATGCAGGTAAACAAAAACATTGACATATTCCACAAAAGCACAGTCCATACTCCATATCTGAATATGCCAAAAGTCACGACATAACATTTCCTGAAAATCAGACGATTAAATTGATTCACATATTATAAATGATATGTCATTAAAGCGAATCTGCACCAGCTGATTTGATATGTTTATATATTATATGTATATGATATGTGTTTTTGTCCCAAAACTAGAATGTGTATTTGCTGATACACAGTATTGTATGTACATAAACCACAACAACAACGACAGTAGACCCCAAAGAAGGTGAAAGCATCAAATGGTCACGACTGAGGTGTATGATCACAAATCATTTCTGAATCCAGACCAACAACAAAGGGGGGTAACCGTAACACTGGCCAAGCATCAAAGCGTAAGACAGATGCAAAAAGCTATTACTATAAATTAAAGAGTTATCTAGAATACCAACATACTGATATGTAAGGTTTTGTATCACAGTCAAATTTGCACAAAAAAGCCACTACTTTGGAATGTACAGAGAATGAAAACACATTTGCAGAGCAAATATTTTTCAATGCCACAAAAATTTGAGGCCTTTTTTTTTTCTTTTCCCTTTTTGTAAGAAATGGTCTAAGCCATACACTTATCTTACTGAAAAGAATGATGCAATAGGTAGAAGGTATACAATTATACATCTTATTTTGTTTCATTAATTTTTTTTTTTTTTTTTTAAAGAGTAGCGAGATAGGGGACTAAATTCTGTGAAAAACACTAAGATGAAAACATTTGTTTTATTATGCTTATGCAAAATGGAAGAGGTGTGTGTGCTTTATTTTGATTATATGATGATCAAACAAAACAAACACTGTACAACGCAACAAACTCATTTACATGGTGAAAAAATACTGTGAGCTTTGATCAGCCATTACCATTATTCTAGATTTACGATGCTTCCAGAACTGACAATACTTTCCATTTATTCCAAGAGCAGTTTGCAGCATATTATGGTATGTGAATTGGGGAGGGGGGGGGGGGGGAGGGGGGGCAGGGACATCATTTCTCAAAATGAGTGAATCCAGAAACCAAACATTTTTTAGGTCCTCTAAACACCAATAATCTTCTTCCTGAAATTTTATTTCCATTCCAAAAGTGGTGGAAACATTTTCTAACTACTCACATGTTTTCTAATAGCCCTCCACATACACATGATGATGATGAATATACTATGAACAAGAAATCATGCAGTCAATCCTTATCTTCAGCATAAACAGAATGATTAGATATATTTCTTTTTCGTATTTTAGAAATCATCCACAAATATGGAAGATGGCCACAGGAGATGTAATGGTACAAACCTTAATTGAATCACCTAACAGTGTATAACATTTGTCATGGATGGTCCAAGAATTGGTAAATATTGTGTTCTTTTTCAGATTGATGCCAGTATCCTTCAGTAAATCAGATTCCTTGACTGGAGGATACTGACCACTGCTCAGAATGGAGTATGCCAAGCCTTGCTATCCTGTTCTACAGATAGCCATGTTTCAGAACTGAAGTCAGCAACTTGAACATGCATCAACTTTCCATACACATAAAAAAAAATGTGGGGATTCTGAAAGATGTTCAGCCCAAAATCTACACAGATCTGCTCTGCTATGGTCTCCCATTCTCTTGAGTTGAGAATGAACTCTGAAGTCACACCTCCATGCCATGTTCATGGGGGTGTTATCTTGATGGGGACATGGGGCAGGGTGGATTAAGCTGTGGCAAAGCACTGCATGGATGTGGATAACCAGCACAATAACAAATCCAGCTCTCAACATCCTCCACCAAAAGGAGTCACAGGCTAGACTGACCAAGAGCTGCTCTGACACTGGAATGTGTTGGTAAAAGCCAGGGGACAGAGCTACTGCCGAGTCACAAGCACAGGAGAAGACCAGGCACTACGCATCCCATCCAATATGGCCATCTACATCCCAGTACATGCCCAATGCCAACAACTGAAGATGGTACAAATACTGTCATCAAGAGAAGCAGATGAAGACACATTGGGCATATAAACACCAAAAAAAGGCCTTCACAGAACAAACCAGACAGACAAGGCAGAGAGGAAGACTTAAGAACAGCACTGAGCAGCTGAAGCACATCTTGCTCCAGATCTATATCTGAATCCCTGAAGCACACAATTATGAGGTACCACAGACAGACTCCACACAGATTAGAGTGGAAATCCTTCACTGCTGCCCTGTGTTCAGACCGACATCAAAGCAAGGCGATAACATAACTGCAAAGTGTATCCGTTTAGTGGTTTTCCATTGTTTTGTATTAAACATTTAACCCACCACGATCATCTTTTACAATTTGTCAAGAAAGAATAATCCAAATGTTATTTGCTTTATCTGGTCTTACACCAACTGAAACATTTCAATGACAATAACATCAATCCCAACTACAATAACAACTTCAACCAAGAGAGTCTAAAAAAAGAATCCTCTAAGGAAAGTTAAAGATACTATTACAATGTCTATACCACCTGTGATTATAAATATTTTATCTGAACAGATTGCACCAGCTTATCTCCACAGACAGATTAACCTTTAAGCTGATGATAATTAGACATCTGCTGAGGTAGAGAAGTTGTGATATCAACACACTGTATTCATGATGACATGGGATATAGAAAGAAATGCATGGTTTTATATGACGATATTTATTAGAGAACATATCTGCATGTAGCTAATCTGCTGGATATTGTTATTTGCTGACTGGTGTGTGTGTGTGTGTGTGTGTGTGTGTGTGAGTGTGTGTGTGTGTGTGTGTGTGTGTGTGTGTGTGTGTGTGTGTGTGTGTGTGTGTGTGTGTGCGCGCGCGCGTGCGTGCGTGCGAGCATGTGTGTGTATGTGAGTGTGAGTGAGTGAGTGTGTCTTGTAAGCATGTGTATCATGGACAGGATGGAATAAGACAGTGCATGTGAACCATGTGTACTCTAGTAGAAGAGGACAAAAAGCATTGGAGTGTGTCTCTGTAAAAAGGACATGTACACAAAAAGGTATCAAACTGATCATCATGGTGATGTAACTGCGATAAATTGTTTTCTCCTGTGGGGATGCCGGGGGTCTGTCGATATAAATAGCATCCCACCTTTTGGAAATTCTTTGCCAGGAATTCCCTGTTTTGTATCCCTCTCTTTGTTTCTTCCTTGTTCCTTGTCTTCCTGTCACCTCCTTCTTGCCTACATTCTACCTTCTAGGTCCATTCTCCTGCCTTTTTTCCCAGAAAGACTTCAAAGATAACAATTCTCTTCCAAGCCAAAGTTGCATGCATTGGACCTGACTTGTAAGGTGCATAACCACAGTGCTATGCAATTTTGCTCATATGACAGACTACAATAGTTGCTGTCTAAGCGTTTGACCAACAAGAAGAAAATGAACCGTTTAACATTGCGCATCAATATTCTACGAAAGCCAAACTTCAATCATCCTGATCAAAGAAGCTACACACCCTCTCTACAACTGTACTGAAATATATAATACACAGTTTTTGTACAAAATATTTAATCTCTGAGGTACACTTAACGAACATTTAAAAAAGTGATGTGGCCTTTTGAGTGCCATGTTTTACCCTTTTAGAAGACCGAACGCTGAAGCACCGGCTATACAAATACAGGTAATTATGATCATGAACCAGCTTAAAAAACATGCATACATAACAACTGGAAGCATGAACTCATGTAATACAGCATGCGTTATTTAAAAATTCTGACATTAAAAAATCTTAAGCGAATCTGCACAATGCGTGTAACTGGATTATATGAGTAAAACCACTGTAACTAGTAAGCTATGAATATACATATTTTATTGTTTAACAAGTCAAAATGCAACAAATCCATTGCGATCATTCAGTGTGAATGCGATATGATCTTTGATATAAAGCTATGAGAAAAAGTGTGCAGGGGACTGAGAGAGAGAGAGAGTGTAAGGACTGATGGTGGAAGCAGTACGAGATAGCTGAAAGGCAGACTGAGAGAAAAAAAACAACAACAGATATCAGACTAAGATCAACCTGTTTTGATTTTTTGTTTATAACAGAAAGATTTCTGCCAGACTGTCATGTTAGGAAAAACTTGTCATCACCACTTACCACAATCATAAAAAACAACTACCACAATCACTATTCTAGGCCATGTTCAGTCCAACATTTGGAAGCCCAATACTCAACAAACTCCTCAATACTGAGACTTGAGTTTTTACTTTCTTTGTTGAGCTGAACTAACATTGTTTTGTAACTGATGTACTGGAGTCAGGTCATTTCACAGATTATATATATATATATATATATATATATATATATATATATAATATATATTATATATATATATATATATATGTGGCAGGGGTAAAAATGATCCATACTGGGTAAAGTCTGATCATAAAAAAAGCCAGACAAACAGGAAGGTCAGTGTTTATTCCCCTTCCTTCGCTGGGTAAAACAGTTTAAATTCTTTTTATATATGTTTAGTATATAACATAACACAAAGAGGACTTGTGGTATGCATTAAACAATCAGAGGAAGACAAGCTTTAGACATACAAAAATGTCTCTGTGGTGAGATGGAAATCCAAAAAAAAATGTGACCCCCCCCCAAAAAAAAAAGACCCAAACAAACAACAAAAAAAGTCCCTCCCCCCCCCCCCCCAAAATAAAAACAACAACAAAAAACCTGACAATAAACCCCACAAAAATTATAAAATAAAAACACAACCCATGATCAAAAACAATCTTTTCAGATTAAGGAAATAAAGTATTGTAATTAATAGTGTAAAAGACAAGCTGAAAGCCAGGTATCAGTTATTGGTTCAGAAAGGATCTTTTTGTTTAACACATACCACAAAATCTGTTCCTTATATCTATAAATAATATAAACTAACATATAGGACTGCTACACCAATGACGATTCCACTTAAATGATATCTGACTAGCCTATGAAGCTGAAACAATAAAAATAGGATGTTCATTGTTATGCATACTCCTGTGTAAATACAATATTAATCCAATAGCACAACGCAGACAAATACCTAACAGACCACTTATTTCTGAACAGTGAAACCACACAACCACATGAAACAAAAACCAACATTAAAGGTATGCAATGCACTCAAAGCAGCTAAATAGAGACAGCAGAAGTATGCACTCAGAGCAGCAGAAGAATGCACACAAAGCAGCTAAACACAGACATCAGAGGTATGCACTCAGAGCAGCTAAACAGAGACATCAGAAGTATGCACTCAGAGCAGCTAATCAGAGACATCAGAAGTATGCACTCAGAGCAGCTAATCAGAGACATCAGAAGTATGCACTAAGAGCAGCTAAATACAGAAATGCACCAGCGGTATGCACTCAGAGCAGCTAAACAGAGACAGCAGAAGTATGCACTCAGAGCAGCAGAAGAATGCACACAAAGCAGCTAAACACAGACATCAGAGGTATGCACTCAGAGCAGCTAAACAGAGACATCAGAGGTATGCACTCAGAGCAGCTAAATACAGAAATGCACCAGAGGTATGCACTCAGAGCAGCTAAACAGAGACAGCAGAAGTATGCACTCAGAGCAGCTAAATACAGAAATGCACCAGAGGTATGCACTCAGAGCAGCTAAACAGAGACAGCAGAAGTATGCACTCAGAGCAGCTAAATACAGAAATGCACCAGAGGTATGCACTCAGAGCAGCTAAACAGAGACAGCAGAAGTATGCACTCAGAGCAGCTAAATACAGAAATGCACCAGAGGTATGCACTCAGAGCAGCTAAACAGAGACATCAGAAGTATGCACTCAGAGCAGCTAAATACAGAAATGCACCAGAGGTATGCACTCAGAGCAGCTAAACAGAGACATCAGAAGTATGCACTCAGAGCAGCTAAATACAGAAATGCACCAGAGGTATGCACTCAGAGCAGCTAAACAGAGACAGCAGAAGTATGCACCCAGAGCAGCTAAATAGAGACAGCAGAAGTATGCACTCAGAGCAGCTAAATAGAGCACCAGAAGTATGCATTCAGGACAGCTATAAATGAGGGTCATTACTGATATTATTTAAATTAGGGGAATGAACACAACCAGAAGATCTATATACCTATACAAAGATGGAGCACCATGTTTTAACCTGCTGTGCTCTGTATTTCTAATGCAAAAAAAATTGCTTGAAAAAATGCACTCGGAACAGCTAAACAGAGACATTAGAAATGTGCACAGAATGTTCAGGTTTAAAAGAGGGCTATTTCTGTTATTAATCAATAATGGGAATGAACACAACCATAAGATCTGTCTATATATATATACTAGTATAAGATGGGGTAACATGTTTTAATTTGCTGTGCTCTGTATTTCTAAAGCAAAACTATTGCTCAGTCAAACAAACTAAAAACAACAACAAAATCTAAAACTGCACTGAAAACATTAAGCATTACCTCAATACCTGTTGTAAAGGATCAGTGGTCTCATACCATGCTTATGATAACAGACCATGAGTAATGGAAGGGAGGAAGACTTTAAAAGTAGCAAAGATGTAAAATACAGAGAGAAGACAGAAAATAGCTGGGCAGAGAAATGGGCTGGTCAAACCATGAACACTGTCAGTTACATTCATCTTGTAAGTTTCTGCTAGGCCAAATTCTTTATAAAAAAAAAATCCCACTCTAATGAACATCAGCGATCCTCAATGATGAACGTTAGGATCAACTAGACACTACAGCAAAATCAATAAACTCATAGATAGATTCATGGAAAAAGATTTAAATGAGAAACAAGATGAATGATCTTTCTTAAACAATATAACTGTCAACAAGACAATTTATTAGAGTCATTCTATGGGAAGGTCCTTCTCACTTGGATGAAAAAATGGAAACCTCACCAGTTTGAACAAACTCCATCAAACAAGTACATAAGCTTACCTAAGGTCTTTGGTTGTTTTGTTCTCCTATGAATCTATCCAGCACCTGACATCTGATTAAAAAAGAAAAGAAAAACCCCCACCTCGAAACTTGAGTAAATGATCTAAATATTGTCATACTAATGTGTTCAGCTGTGACTGCTGCCTTGTTAGGAAGAAAAGTGGACTAAAAGAAAAAATTAAAATCTAAATATCATGAATGATGAAGGGCCAGCAGTTTTAAGTTCTGTCAGTTTGCTGCCTAGGATGATCTTTTTCTTTCTCTGATTAACAATCGACAACGTTTTGCTTGTTAGCACTGTAAGAGAGTTAAGATGCAGGTAAAAAAACAGCCAGCAGTTAAATGAAGCTTTCTTCCACAGGTACTCTCGGACTTTGTGCACTGGGGCTGTAGGAGGTTTGGCCATAGTGTGCGTTCCTGCTGTTTGAGGAATCATAGTGCTGTCCCTGCAAAGCTAGAGGAGAAGGCACACCCCCTTTAGCATGGAGAGGGGCAGAGGTGTTCCTGCTCCCGTAACCATCAGCGTACCTCTGCTGTGGACTGTCCTCGTAGCCATATTTCTGTCCCACATGAACACTTTCAGCAGCCTGCTGTGGAGCACCCCCCATCATTTTTGCAATCAGCTCCTTGTGCCTGCGCAGGGCATCACCAACATCTCCCTCGTCGTCATGGTAGCCGTGATTGTCCATTGCGTACCGATGCCCAGGACTGTTTTTCTGCCCCGAGGGCGGGAGGCATCGTAGCTACCTTCCCGCACGTGCCCGTCACTGTCAGAACACACACCGCTGTCGGCGACCCCTGACCCCGACTCTGAATGGGAGGACCGGTCACTGCCCTGCATGCGAAGCCGCGTGAACTGGTCTTGAAGCGTGCTGTACTCGTGCTCCTCCTGGCCTGGGGAGGGGCGTGCGTAGGGGTTTGTGGTCTGATTCCTTTGAGGTGGGCTGGTGTAGTGGTTCGGTATCCGATCCCGAGGGTCGTTGGAATAACTGTTTGTGTATGGGGGTGAATTCTGCAAAGACCCAGGACTTTGGCGATCTCGACTTTGGGGCTTGCTGGACTGCCTAGAATTCACCTTGACCTCAGGATATATATGTCCCTGGGTATCATACTGGGGGACCCTTTTGGGTTTGGCACCCTGCCCCTCATAGAACCCATCGTCTTCACCATGCTCCTGCCACTGCTGAGTATTGTGCTGCGCTCTCCTGGCGTCGTAATCCGTCCTGTCAGGGTAACGGCCGTCACTGTACTGATCCGGATGCTGCTCAAGATACCGGCCTCCACCAGGACTGTGCTGCTGCCAGTTCTCCCTGCCTTCAGGGTCCATCACTTTCAGCTCAATGCCATCAGTCACCGTGGGTTTGGCCACAGGGGGAGCTCTGCCCTCTGCCTGATCCCCGACCTCTGCCCGCGGTCGACGTTTCTTCTTGCGAAAGCTCTCGTACAGGCGGCCAGCCTGGGAGTAGGAATAGTTTGCTGCTGGCGCCTTCTCCCCAATGTTCTCCAGCGGGGACACTCCGTTCACTGTCCAGGCCGGCAGGCTGTCACGAAGTTCGTCTGCAATCAAACAAATCTATTTGTAAGCTGGTATATTCAATAGATTATTTCTGAGTGCATGTAAATTTTGCACTTTTTATCCTCTTTTTGTTTTATTTTACCTAGTCTTCCCTGAATTAAGAATGCACATACTTGATGGTGGGTAAAAATGGTCACATGCACAGAATCTCAGTATTGGGGAACCTCAGAGCTTGCAACATCCATTTCTTAGCCTTGAAATGATATGTTCATTTGTGTATTCAGTTTTCTGTTTCAAAAAACAAAAAAAGCATGAGAACAAACAGATTGTGTAAACTAATTTGTCAATAATTAAATAAATTCTGTCCACATTTCTGGTTACCTGGCAATACAACGACTTGCTTTGGTACTTTCATATTCATTAAAACAGGCCTCTGTTTCAGAAAAGAAAACACAGAGATCTCACAATATCAAATGGACTGACCTTCAGTAACAGGTGCCAAATGTGGTTTGGGGTAGAACTCTGCACCTGCATTTTTCCAGCTGATCTCTTGGGTCATGACGTCTTCAAACAGAAATGTCAGTTGCAGGGTCTGCAAAATAAACACACAAAAATACTTACACTCAATAATGAACGCCAGAAGTAAAAATGAAAACAGGAATACCAAGAACACTGCTCACCTTGATTAAAACAACAACAGCAGCAGCAACATACGGCTGTCTTCAAAGATAATACTGAGTAACCTATTTCAGTATTTGCCATGCCAGTCCTGTGACTGTCTTGAGATGCAGATTAAAAATAAGTTGATTAAAAAAGGTGCCTTCAATAAACAGAGACATTTTATTACTTTGCAACAATAATGTCACTTACTTCTTTGCTAAACTGAAGAAGTTGAAATAAAAGAAATACTTTCTTTTTCTTTCTTTTTTTTTTTTTTAAAAGGACAATTCAGAACCTTACTGCAGAATTTCCCTGAATGCTTAATGTTAAAAACTGTGATGTTGAAATTGTCTTCAGCCATGACAAGCTCTTAACATAACAACCTGCACTCTCTTTTGAAGGCTAAAAAATTCTTCTAAAGCTGGATGCCTATGTGGTGAGGCATTACAAAACAGTCATACACACTAATTTCTTGTTCATTATTTACTTTCAATCTCAGTGATTCCCTGTTGGGGTGAATGAATTTGAGACTGCATATTCTGGGCGACCCCTTTGGTTTTAAGCCTGGGAACTGACAGCATCAACCACAACAACAATAATTGCTCTTCTCTCTCTCTCTCTGTGTTTGTGCGTGCAAGCGTGCGTGCATGCATGTGTGCGTGCGTGACAACAATGTAAACAATTCTTTTGCATGTTTTGGGTTACCTGGTAACAAAACTATATTTTATACTAAAAAATAACTGTAATGAACACAGACACACACGCACGCGCGCACACACACACAACACACCACACACACACACACACACACACACACACAACACACACAAGAACACCAAAGAAACAAAACAAAAAACAACCCCCAAGCAAACTATCTTTTATACGTGTATAGATCTATCTACAACAACAAAAACAACGACACTAAACCAAAAAGCACTGAACACAACAACTTACACTCATGTCTCTGAGGCCCCCGCCTCGTCCAAAGCGAGCAGCGTATCCATGGTACCTGATGATGAGGTCTCCGTACTCCCACTCAGAGTAGCGAAAGTAGCTCTTGAGGAGGTCCATGGTCTTGGCAGCATTCTCCTGCTCTGTGCGGGTCAGGTTGTCTTTGTACAGCTTCTCCACCAACTGGCAGAAGGCAAACTGAAAAAAACACCCCAAATAATAATAATAATAATGATAATAATGATAATACATTGAATTTATATAGCGCTATATCTTGCAAAAACAAATCAAAGCGCTTGCATTTGACCTATACAACACACCTCTACAAATAAGAATGATTAAAAAAAAAGAACACTCCAAAAATGAAACAGGCATCTGAAACATTAAGGTAAGTGTGGATGAGATAAAACACACACACACTCATTTACTTGATGATTCATGATGATTCTTAAAGCAGTTAGCTAAGACTGGGTTTGAACTTTCGGTGATGTAACCTGATGTATGTGTGTGCACGCAGACACAGATATGGAGGCAATGCACACACAAATATACATGCCCACACACACAATACTACATATGCATGCATGGACACATATGCACGCAGGCACACACACGCACGCAGCACACACACACACACACACACACACACCACACACACACACACACACACCACACACACACACACACACACACACACACACACACTACTTCACTTCTTGTTTTAAACCTTGTGCAATTCAAAAGCCCATAATAAAAAAGAGTGAGCATGTTTCCATATTTCTCAAAAACAAACAACATAAAACCACATACAAAAAACAAAAAGTCCACATCAAGTTTTAACCCAAACAAATATTAGGAAAACCAAATTGCCTGTCCTACACTTTCCACAGGCATACATCAGAGAAAAAGAGCCATACCCTGATTTCACAGGACTGCCCACGAGCCATGGCGTTTTTGGCCGCATCCAATCCAATCTGCAGGCGTCCTAGGATCTTGGGATGTGTTTGGTTGACCAGCATTACCCATTTATCTGAACAAACAGAACAAAATCATTTTAATTCTTCACACATACGTGACATTAATAAAAAAATTGTATCATCTACAGGCCATGTTAGCTTTTTTTATAGCCCAAAACACAGAGATTTTAGAATAACCTTATGTTATAAACAGACAAATTATGTAAGCGCATGAAATGACAAGGACTAACTGAAGAGACATCTTTACCTGATCCATGAAGGAAAAGTGCCTGCATGGATTCACCCAGGAATGTTAGTGGTTCATGGGTGGTGGTATACTGGTAGATCTTAAATGAGTATTTTATTTATTTTATTTTATATTTATACCATTTCATGTCACAGCAGATTTCTCTGCGTGAAATTCGGGCTGCTCTCCCTGGGGAGAGCGCTTGCCCCAAGTGTAGTGCCACCCTTTATAATTTTTTTTTCTTTTTCCTGTCTGCAACTGTATTTGTTTCCCTATCAGAATGGCTTTTTTCAACAGAATTTTGCCAGGAACACCATCTTGTTACCGTGGGTTCTTTTACGTGCACTAAATAATGATATGAAACACATGGGACGTCAGTTTATCATCTCATCCGAAAAGACTAGCACCCAGACCACTACTCATGGTCAAATGGATGGTGGAAAAGTTTTGGGCCAAAACGGGATTCAAACCACTGCACACTCGACCCGGACTTTTTGCTCTCTAAGCAGGCGCGTTTACCTCTAGACCACCGATCCATTTAAGTTTTAAATTTATGAACTGGAGAGTTTAAAAAATCAATAACAAATAAAGAAAGCAAAACAAAAAGAAGAGAAAAATGTTTAATTTTTTAAATAGTTTTTTTAACCATAGAGTACCACACCTGTGCACCCTAATAATACTACTGATTTCAGCATTTTTAATGACAATTTTCAGTATTTTCCACAAAGTTTCAGTATTGTTATGCCCAGTATGTAACATGCCTTTTGGAAGTAAAAAAAACAACCCTCCCCCCCCCCACCCCCAAAGACATTTTTCTCTTCTCTTCTTCTTGTTTTTGCTTTCTTTATTTGGTTTTGATTCTTTGAACTCTCCAGTTCATAAGTTTAAAACTCAAATTTGCAAGTTCATGAATAAACTTCTTTGTGATTCTCTGAGTTCATGACTTTAAGCCTCAAGTTCTCAGGTTCAGAAGTTCATAAACCTTTTGAGTTCTCTCTCTCACCAACAAGTAAATCTTGATAGATCGTTTCACAATGGAAAATGGATCAGAAAGTTCTAGTTTTTTTTCTAAAAACTTTAAAAGGAAGATATATATAAATGTGGTGTGTGTGTGTGTGTGTGTGTGTGGTTGTGTGTGTGTGTGTGTGTGTGGTGTCGTGTGGTGTTGGTGATGTTGGTGGTGTGCGTGGGTGGCATGTGGATAGACTGAGACAATGGTGAGGGTGGTGGCACAGAGAGACAGAGAGAGATGAGAGAAGAGACAGGCAGACAACAGCAGTAAGAAATGAAGAGACAGAAGGCAGCAGAGAGAGATAGAGAAGATAGAGAGAGGATGACAGAAGAGACGAAGAGAAGGGAGGAGGGAAGGGGGAGGAGAGGAGAGGAGAGGAGAGAGAGGAGAGAGAGGAGAGGAGAGGAGGAAGAGAGAGAGAGAGGAGGAGAGAGAGAGAGGAGGAGGAGAGAGGAGAGGAGAGAGAGGAGAGGAGAGGAGAGGAGAGGAGAGGAGAGGAGAGGAGAGGAGAGGAGAGAGAGGGAGAGGAGAGAAGAGAGGAGTGAGTGGTGGTATGAGGTGTGTGTGTGTGTGTGGGTGTGGTGTGTGTGTGTGGTGTGTGTGGTGTAAGTGTGTGTGTGTGTGATGTGTGGTGTGTGGGAGTGTGGTGTGTGAGTGTGTGTGAGTGATGTGTGTGTGTGTGAGTGGTGAGAGTGGGGTGTGTGATGGGAGGGGGGGGGATGGTGAGAGGGGGGAGGGGGGGGGGAGGAGGAGGAGGGAAGGGGAGAGAGGGAGGGGGAGAGAGGGGGAGGGGAGAGAGAGAGAGAGAGAGGGAGAGAGAGGAGAGGGGGGAGGAGAGAGGGGAGGGGAGAAAGACCGACAGAAGACAGACAGAGACAGAGAAAAGAGAAGACAGACAGAGAGCAGACAGAGACAGAGAGAAGAGAGAGAGAGAGAAGAGGAGAGAGACGAGAAGAGGAGAAGAGAGAGAGAGAGAAACCCCCTCCCCCCAAAAAAAAACAACTAGTCAATACAAATGTAACACAAGTTTTCTTTTTAATCTGCATATATAATGTGATCTTTTACCTATCAGTCAGCACCTGTTTCTCATTTCATGGTGTTCTTTTCACCATTAGTGTCACAGCTGGTCAAAGCTTTTTTGGCACAAAAAGAAAAAACACTGAGAAGGGAGTAACCTTCAATGAGACTGTGTGGTCTTTAGGCATGCTAAGCTTGTGCAGAGACATTAGCTTTTTTTTCTAAGAAGCACAAAAACATTGTTTGCTTTAATCACTGATTTATGAAACAGTTAAGAAATCACAAACGGCTGAACATTAAAGTAAAGTTAAAGTCTGCCACCCTAAAGCCATAGCGTGCTATCCGTTTCTTGCGTTAGATGAGAGTAGACTCCCTGAGGACCTTTATCGAGTAACCCCAAAGTGGACCTTACCTGTGGGTGAGAAAATAGCGTAGTGCTTCAGACACCCATAGTCAAAGCTGACACCCCGCAACCTTAGATTAAAGCCCAACCCTAAACTAGACTACAGCGGCTGAACACATTAAAAGTGCTCATCAAAAGAATGGACAATCAGAGAAACAGAAACAATTGAGTTACTAAAGTGCATATAGAACTTCTAAAACTTGTAAATATTATGTCCAAGATGTACAACAGAAAACATTGTTGCTATATAATTCTTATGTGCAATGCTTTTTTTCTATATATATATAAATGCGCAAAAGACAGATAGAGAAGTACTCAGGAGCTTACTTTAAAAAATTTACAAAAAGTTACAAAATGAATTGATTATAACAGTTAAGTCTCAAAACGAAAACCATAATGACAAGTTAAACATCAGCTTAGACTGTTACTGTGTTAGAGAGGGAATGGTACTTCTCAGAGAAAGGGGGAAATAATAATCTTTCATTCACATATATATAATGTAAATTCAATGTTTTTTTGTTGTCCTTTTAGCACAACTATTGAATGAATTAAAGGGAGCAAAAGGTATACAAATATGAACACTCTATCATCTCAGAAACAGAAATAGGTTACAAGCATTCACCATAATGAACAAATTTTCCTCATACTCACCATCTTTGTAGCACAGCCCGCAGGTCAAGGAGCCAGAGCCCAGCCTCGCCCAAAGTGCACCACTGGTTGCAACACTAGAGGACGTTTCAACAATTCTGTGGCAAATTCATTCAGCTCCTCTTTGCGATCAAACCGGTACACCCTGGAACACAATGGGAAAAAGGAAACAACTTTGTTAAAGCATATTTTGAGAAAAAACTTGTGTTTGCTACTTATACTGTTATTGCCTGCTGCTGTGCTGGATGGTAGAAATGGTTTAAACAGCAAATGACTAGGTTAAGTGCATCCATCATGCATTCAAATCTTTTTTTCCCCTCACCTTTTTGGGTGAATTTTTTTTTTTTTAAAGATCTCTTAAAATATAAAAGAGGAAAACAAAAGCTTCTGTACAGAATAAATGGTGATGAATACAATCTGTGAATGAGGTTGTGTACTATTCATGTGTGTGTGTGTGTGTGTGTGTGTGTGTTGTGTGTGTGTGTGTGTGTGTGTGTGTGTGTGTGCTGTGCGTGCTGCGTGCGTGCATGCCTGTGACATTATAACTCTGACTAGATTAAGGGGTAGGGAGAGACAGAGACAAGACATATGGACAGACACAGACACAGAGACACACAGACAGACAGAGACAGAGACAGAACAGAAACAAACAGAGACACAATACACATGAAGACTGCAGCTTAGTAATTCCGTAGTAAGTACTACACAGTGCTTACCTTCTGTAAGGCACGACATTGACCATCTTGTTGACGGATACGACTTCAGTGCCCTGCTCTGTGGGCTGCACCAGTCGATACAGAACGTTGTTGTTGAACGCTACGTCTGACAGCCGAGCCAGCACAACCGCTGAGGGAAGTCGGCTGGCGACATGGCCATGGGGATTGACTGCATCTGCATCATCTTCAAACTGAACAAAAAAAACACAAACAACAATAATATTATAATAAGAAACAAAATGAACTGCTCACAGTAGTTAACATTTTCCCTACATTAAGAGAGAGTAAAGTTTCTCCTCTTTCCCTGTATATATGTGTGCACAGTGCGCATTTGTATGGTTCCGTAATCCAGTAGTGGGTGATACGTAGGGAAGGGTTAGTAGCTGGTTGGTTGCCCTATAGGCTATTGCGAGTTACCCATACCGGCCGTAGGGAAAAGGTTAAAAAAATATCAATTTAATGACCTTATCATAAGATTTTTTTTTCTACAGTCTTGGTGTACCAAGATCATAGCAATTGTATTTCTGTGTGCCCCCTATAAATGCATAATGGAAAAAAAAAATCATCATCAATGAGTTCCTCCTTTTCCTTCTTTCCTTTTCATTAGCAGTTTTCTTTTCACATACTCGATACTGTTTTGCCATAGAGATAGATATGAGTACTAATCAGAATGAAGATTCAATCACAATCCAAAATAACTTAATAATAAGCATTAAGCAATGGTTTGTTGTCGCTGTTTCATAACCCCCACCTCCCATCTCCAGACCAAAATCTCTTTGGCAAATTTACATTACACGTCAGTGAGTGTACAATGTGTGTGTCAGCAAAGGGGTTAAGAGGCTAGCTTATCTGAGTCATCTCTGGCAATGTGTTCTGGTGCTTACAATCATCGATCACTTTCCTCTCCACCCCCACCTCTTCCCCAGGTTCCTCCTGACTGTCCTGACAAAATTAGTAGGTTCAGTTCCCAACTCAGAAACTTGTCAGAATGCTGAACATTGCCTGAAGTTAATGGTGGGAAAAAGAAATGGTTGAATGATATATAATATATATAATATAATACACAATTTTACTCTCAGTCTCACCAGTGGTGAACTTCAGAGCTCTAGCTCAGGAATGAAAAAAGAAAAGAATCTTTTTTTTTTTAGAGATGAACTAAAAAAAATTTTTTTTTAAGGTACATTTTCAACCATTCCAAATTTTAAACTTCTGTTCTTCTCCTAGGCTTCATCAATTATTCAGACATCAACTAATGAACTATTGACTATAGTATTATTGTCTCAGTATCTCATCTGTCATGTGCTATAAACCCATGGCAAATCAGGCCCAGAGCATGGGAGAAAATTGGTATAATCTTTCAAGTCTTTCTGGTAAACTACTAAAAGGCAGACGAATGGGTCAAGTCGGCAGGAAAAAGTCAAGGAGGAGGTGGCTCAAAGAGAAGGAACATCTTCAACAAGGCAGAAACAGAGAAAGGGATAGAGAAGAGAAAATTGCTAGTACAAAATTTTTAGAAGGTGAGGGTGCTATTTATGCTGATTAGGCGCTGGCATCCTAAGATCCTTGTTTTTGCTGTTTGTTTTTTGCTTTGTTACTGTTAGCTTGTTCTTTGATGTTTATAAATTTGTTTTGGCTGTTTGTGTTGTTCTTTTTGTGTGTGTTTGTTGTTATTGTTATTGTTGTTGTGGTGTGTGTTTATTTATTCTTTTATAAATATCAATTATAATGGAATATGTGTGTGTGTGTGTGGGGGGGGGGGGGGTTCCTTCTTAAGTGGGTGCATTTTTAAAAGGTTTTTTTTTTTTAATGTTTGTTTCCTCACTGAGTCACTCAGATTCTTTCTGGTTATTTTCTTGTTTTGTTGTTGTTTGTTTGTTTGTTCCTTGGTTAGAACTAGAACTCTGTGGTTCATCAGTGGTGACACTGACAGCCCTAAGCACACTGCAGAGAGAGAGAGAGAGAGAGAGAGAGAGAGAGAGAGAGAGAGAGAGAGAGAGAGAGAGAGAGAGAGAGAGAGAGAGAGAGAGAGAGAGAGAAGAGAGAGAGAGAGAGACACACCACACACACACACACACACACACACACACAGGCAGGCAAACAGACAGACAGGCAGGCAGGCAGGCAGACAGAGTAGAAACTGAAAGTGAAACAAAGGGAGAGAGCATTTCTTGGCATCAAATTACTTGTAATTAAATTTATTTAACAATAAGAACAAGTTGAACAACACACATACAGTGATACACAGTCACCCCCCCCCCCCTCATGCACACACACACACACACACACACACACACACAGTGACATACAATGATACATGACACACACACACACACACACCACACACACACACACACACACACACACACACACACACACACACACACACTGACACAGAGCTGGGTGATCACACACGCATGACACAGTAACATACAGTGACACACACACACATGTATATGAACATGTATACACACACACTGAGACAGAGAGTCACAGTACTGACACACACAGAGTCACACCACACACACACACACACACACACACACACACACCACACACACACACACACACACTATAAGATTAGCCATAGTACAAACAAAAGTATTATAGGCCTATTTTAGTCCTGGAGATTATATTTATTTTGATTTATGTAGCACAGCACTTCAACCTAAGAAACAATGATAACAACATACAGACTGAGTTGTCTGACCCTAAATATAGGCCTAGGGATAATCTTATACACAGCAGGGTGAATTTCAGCACAGGAGCAATGATAACATTTAAACAAGACTAAACTAAAACTGACCCACAAATGGAAAGTGGGCTAACTTATCACCAGGGCCCAGGCTAATATCAGTAGGCTAGCTGAATATAGATCAAGTTAACTTCAAACTTCTGATTTCCCCAGAGCTAGAGCTGTGAAGTAAAAATGCTTCAAAAATAAAATCATGGAATAGAATACAAGGTCACTCAAATTATTTTTACTTCACATCCTCATCCAAAACTTAACGTAACGATTCATACTTCATGCTCACGTCTTGACGTAACGGTAATCTGGGTAAGCTAGCCTGTGCATGCAGGCAGCCCTACGACAGTAGGCCTACGAGTTTTTGAAAGTTTGAGGAAGTGAAGTTAAAAAATCATGCACTTGATTCAGTTCTACAACCATACAGGATAGAAGAAAACTGAACTGATTCATAAAACATTTCACGTGGTCGATGAAAATATTCTCCATACTGAAGAAAAAAAACAAACAGATTTGAATCACTGTCTCAGTGTCTGGCCCGAATGTTAACAGACAAGGCTGACACCAGTGTCACCTGAACGCAGCGAAGGTGTTGTCGATTCAAAATTACCACAAGAAAATAACTGACACATTTCAAAATACTAAAGGATTACACACACTTTAGTTTAACAGACCAATTCACATGACAATGTTGACAACAAACTGCAAACCTTTGCTCAGTTTTCCACAGCGATTTCAAACAAATTTGAACGTACACGCAGGGACACTTCCGTATACGGTCGCCATATTGGTCTTAAATATAGGTCAGACACCGGTCCCACAGGTAAAAACAGTCACTGGATTCGGTGACACATACCTGCGCGCTTATTCACCTACTCCTCCACAGTGCCTCCCCTGGGAAAATCTCCAAAGCAATTGTTCTGGTTCTCAGCAATCTTTTATTGCAGGTTTTGTCTTCAACCTGTAAACCGTGAACAGGTGTTATTTTGTAATCCCTATCCTTTTTAAAACTACAGGAAAACTATAATAATGGAAGGTCTGCAATGAGCAGTTAAAAGGGGGGGGGGGGGGGGGGCTTGAAGAGTGGGTGGGATACACATTAATTTTTTTTTCTTCTCAACAGTGCCCTTCTATTCTCCGGCAACTGTTAAGCTTTTATATCACTGTGAAACATCTTAAGTAGATCTTGAAGCATGCTAGCATGATAAAAGCACGCAGTTTACTGATCATATATGTATTTATTTGTTTTTCCTGTCTTTTGAGGTGGCAGAAAGTATTGTTACTGTCCCAGTGCTTGGCAACTGTTTGACATCTTCATTCAGGCTTCTCTAGTGTGAATGTTAGATGAGTTTTTAATAAATTACTTTCATAGTTTTAACTGTCAGTGACAGTCCCAAAGTCGAAAATCTCCGCTGGGACGTGAATATGATCAAACAAGAAGAAAGTTTTAACTGAAGGTCTTTACAGAGAAGAGTCTGATTAGCGTGAGAAACGACTCTCAAGCAGACAGCTCTCCAGGGGCTCGAACGTAGGTAGGCTAATTCTCCCTGT
Organism: Stramonita haemastoma; assembly: GCA_030674155.1. Classification (NCBI taxonomy): domain Eukaryota; kingdom Metazoa; phylum Mollusca; class Gastropoda; order Neogastropoda; family Muricidae; genus Stramonita; species Stramonita haemastoma. The sequence goes on from CM060317.1 coordinate 60,943,886, forward strand.
GACGAATGCAGGTGGTTCAATCCAATCCAATCACGTTGTTTATAGCTCCGCCGACCACAGAGGCCATACCAGGGCTGTTACCTCGTAAAAATTTAGATCTTAGAAGTAAGTTGGCTGCTGAATAAGAGGGTAACAATATCTCGCTGCACGTCAGCTGCAATCCCCGAATTCAAAATGTTTGCTGGGACTTTGATATAGCATCACTCAATCATTGATCAATCAGACTTGAAACCACACAATCAAAGAATCTTAGTCTACACTTGAAGTCGTCTGTTGAGTCGTAAAGTGGCTATGCCTATTGTAAAGTGGACAGGCTCAACCACTGAACTCCACAGTGTCAACCACAGACTTAACCACTGCCCCCAGCCCCTACTCCCCGTCCCTAGTCTCTGTATAAACACGGGGACTGGATGTAAAAAAAGCACATAAGTGCTTATTCCATTATCCTCGATATAAAAGAATAAATAAATAAATAGTCACTACTTGCTGTCCTTCACGACTCCGAATCACGGCAACGCTTTAACCACACATAATGAGTAATTAACAGAGCCCTTGCTGTTGATGCAGACACGACATCTATATGACACCAAAGCGTGGTGAATATAGAGCACCCGACACATTTTACTGTCTGTATCGGCTCTGCCTGGTCCTCACCACCCTTGCAACTTCTTCCTACTGGTTCTGTAGATGAGTAACTCACACGCAAGACATCTTTCAGACAGTCCCGTTCCTCTGACCATCCTACTGCCATCTTCATTTTAGTCGAATTATAGTCCTTTCCATTGCCGCCACCTTCCTAGAACCTTCTCCATATAGGCTATAGCTACACTATAACAACTAATCACAGTCCCTCAATCGGAAATCTCCGCTGGGACTTTAATCTTATCACAACAACAACGCATATTGAGCGTTTCACATCTGTTCCGTGGGCACCTCGAAGTCCTGGGTTCAAATCTTGGTAGCAGTGTCTGGTGAATGAAAAGTGGGGCTTATACTAATCCTAACCTTGACACACACACACACACACACACACACACACACACACACACACACACACACACACACACACACACACACACACACACACCAAGAGTAGGAATAAAATGTTGAAGGACCGTTTACTAGAAAGATATAGAAACATATAGAAGCATATATATATATGCCTATATACAAACATTTTACCTCTTCTTCCGCCCCTCTATGCCTAGTTCGACCTTCCTTCAGTCCTTTCACTCCATCCATTCCTACCCTGCCCCCTTCTTTCATTTCCTCTTCCTCTTAATCATGTTCTCCTTCCATTTCTTCCTTTCCTTCGGGTTTCACCTCTTTTTCCCTCCCTCCTTCAGCACTTCCTTCTTCTCTCCACGGTCTACACTGTCTGTAGCCTATCTGCTTTGCCCCTATCTTTGGCCATGCTCTCTCCACTCTTTGCTCCAATCTGGAAGAAATCGCTGATCTATGTCTGAATTTTAGCGCCTCCAGATGCTTTTTCCAGCAGGTCAGTGATTACACGGAACGACTTCATAATGGCACCATCACAACCTGACTGCAAACGATACACATCAATTTTCTGGACACAGTCCACAGTGTCTTTGCTTGAAAATCTTGTTTTGTCTTTCTCCACACTCTATCTGATGAAGCATCCTTGGCTGAGCAGAAGTTTCCTACAAGCATTTTTTCTATGGGAGGGAAATCCTGTCGGGGGCAATAAATCGTTTTTTTTTTCTCTCGATGTTTTTTGTTGTTTTTTTTGTTTTTTTGTTTTGCTTGTTTGTAGACAATGTTTCTTGTAACAGAGTTTCTTATAGGCTATAAGAGATTTTGTAACTGGCTAATCACAAAGAACAACATTGGCAGGGACAATTTTTAAAATCTTTTTTTTTGGTATCAGTGGAGTTTTTTGTAAGGAGTGGATAGGCCTATGACCTAGTTGTTTTTCTGAACAAAGCTTTTTTCAGGCTGAGGCTTTTCCTTTTGTTCTGACCAAAGATGCATATTTAAATCAGTGACCCTTATGATAGACTAAAAATGTCGTTTTTGAGGAAAAAAGAATAACTGTATTTTGCCAGTCAGTCAGAACTATTCTAAGTAGTAACCTAACTCTGTAGGCTGGGCTCGTGAAGACGGAGTGAAGAAGTGTTGACAGTGACGTCAACGGGTCCAAGATTGACAGGCAGTGGGAAGTAGTGACGTAGAGCAAAGGCGCTTGATGTCGGTAGCAATGATATTGAAATGTATAGCGATGTCGACAGGAGGCCTACTTGTCCTTTTTGACAACATATATGACGACAACAGACACAAGTACACTGATGACTGACTCATATTTATAACTTTCACACTCGTATGAATAAACAGTCTCGTAGTGGCTGTGGGATATGGTTTATTCATTTTACTTAAAATATGTATGGCCTATGGATAAAGTTCTCGACTTCTGCGGTGACAGTAAGATTGATACAGGTCTAGATGGTAAACTAGATAGAAAGACATGAAGCTTTCTGTTCAAGTCATACCTGAAGGTGACATCTTGCTGTTTTTCGTCACAGGACAAGGGGAAAAATATATGGTAATCTGGGGGAAATGGGACTTATCGGAGAAAAGATTGTCATGCTGCGAAAACAATAAACAAAAAAATAATTCGCGGTGACGTTTTGATGAAACTCGATTGAGATTTTAAAAGAAATAAACTTCAATTAGAAAAAGCTAACAATTACACAGTTATATACATCTGGCAAAAATACAGACCACGAGGACGGTTAGGCCCTTCACAGCTTTTTTTTTTCTTTTATTTCTCCATGCCCCCCCCCCCTCCTCCACCACGAATGATCAAATTTATGTCCCTTGGTTGACTCTTCCGGAAGTGCTGATTACCATAGAGACTTAGCTCATTCTCGTCAATGGACACTTGAAAGATCAGCGATTTGGTATCACAGATTGCAAGCGCCAGGGTTGAGATTTTGTGTTTAGGCCGGAAAGAATTGTGGCATAGAAACTACACTCAAACTTACCATGAGTGCGAATAGTGCCCCTCAGTCGGGAAGGTGAGTGCAATAACTGTTTCAGCATCATGAAATGTTTAATTTTTTTGTAGGTTTCTTACATCTTATTCCGTCATTGTTGGCATTTTATCTGGTATCTGTGATTAGTTAACGTCACTTCAAAACCATGTACTGTGTTGTATCTTACTGTATCTCTATTCAAAGTCTGATTTCTTCTTTCAGATTTTCGTCAACAAAGTGATGGCAGTCCACAACAATATATGTATACACAAAATCATGTATAGATTCGCACATGTGCATACCTAAGACTGGCATCAAATAGTGTGTGTGTGTGTGTGTGTGTGTGTGTGTGTGTGTGTGTGTGTGTGTGTGTGTGTGTGTGTGCATGCGTGCGTATGTGCGTGTGTGCGTGTGTGCGTGTGGGTGTGTATGTGTGCACATGAATGTATATCAACATATGATTGGTAGTCTTCAGTTTTTGTTAACTTTTGTACTTTTGTATCAACTTACTTCGTAAGTTGCCACATAACATGAAAAGTTTATAGAATCCTTAATTTTGTGGCATTTAGGCCAGACCACTCTTGTTCATGGAGTAATGTTCCCTGACTGAATGCTCCCTGACCAAACCAGCTTAACTCCAGCAAAGATTTAACATGATTTTAGATTTTTAGGAGAATCAAAGACAGAAGCTGAAAGAGGGAGTTGTAATTTTTAGTACTAATGTGGTCTTTGGCAGAGATCATTTCCATTTTGGGGGGTGGGATAGCCTAGTGGTTAGAGTGTTGTGCTCAGGATCTGATGGCCTGAGATCAAGCCTTCGTGAAGGTGGCCCGTTTTAGGAAATTTTACCTTGAAGTTAACATCAGTACTGACCACGCTTCCCCAAGTCTTTCAGATGAAAATACAAACTGAGGCCCTGTGTGCAAATGCATGCATAACAACATCTTTACAGTTGCACATTAAAATCATGTTCCACCTTTTGAAAGATCAGTAGGCAGTGTGATATTTGGCATTTATATACAATCATTTTACCCAAATTAATTACCACAATCTGCTTCAGGAGTGAAAGCAATAAGAAAAGTGACTGAAAATAAATGGTTCAGAAATAGGGTGATGCATTTGCTCAGACAGATGGAAACATTAACTTTTTTTTTTTTTATTAGCAAAAATTGTACTGACAAAAGTTTATGGAAAACATGTGCTATTTTACAACAATACAAGTAACAAATTTCAAAATGGATGTTGAAATAATTATTTTCTATAGTTAAATATTATGACAATAGTATTTAAATGCCACAGTTAAATATTATTGCAATTCAGAGTGCCATTTCAAAACACGAACAGATGCACAAATGAGTGGATATATGATATGAGAACAACACTGTAAATAAGAATTCAATCTAGTTAACACAATAAGATGTCAAACAATTAAACAGAATTAAGTATAATATAAAAATTTGTTTTGTGATCTGTACAAAGGTGGGTACTTCAGTTAACTAAAGGATGTTTATTGTAAATTCGTATTTGTTATATATTGAATAATTTTTGTTATCTTCACAAGAATCAACCATTAATGTCAGATTTTTTGTCTGTTTCATGTTTACCTATGAGGTATTTAGAGGCTATGTCAGTGTGTTTTGTTTTTTTAAAATCTTTTTTATCAAAGCATGTGAGGTTTATGTTTCAAAAGTCATATTCTACAATTGCTCACAAAATTAATATGATGAAAAAGAAACTCTTTACAACTGAAGAAATACTGATTGAGAGAGAGAGGAGAGAGGAGAGAGAGAGAGAGAGAGAGGAGAGAGAGAGAGAGAGAAGGAGAGAGAGAGAGAGAGAGAGAGAGAGAGAGAGAGATAAAGGCAAATGTAACTGCTTGGGTTTGTGTGTATGAACTGTTATTGGTCTTCTTGATTTATTCATTGTGTTAAACTGTTGTATTTTTTTGTGCATAAAAGTAACAAATATACTTTTTTGACAAAGAAAATGTTTGCGTAATGATATGAAGATCTACAAATGCTGCTTATTGAATGTTTGTAACAGAAAAAAAATGATCTAACCCGTGGCAGTGTTCATCTAATCTGGCAGTACTGCGACAAGTGGGGATGAGGAAGCTCAGGCAACTCCAGCCACCGCTGACCTCCCCAAAACCAGTGAACAAGCTCTGGCCTACATCCAGTCTTTCGGTAAGTTGCCAGTCTTCACTTCAGCACTGATATAGTGAATTGATTGGGTATACATCTTGATAATGTGTGGCAGAAATTTTTTATTAAAAAAGAACATTTCATCTTTATTTTCATTTTATTTTATTATTATTGTTGTTGTTGGCAGAAATACTTTAACACTGAAAAGTTAGTAATGATTAAAACTAGCCATATTTGACCCCCAAAAAGTTTTCAGCAGGAATTTGTGGCCATTCATCAATCTAGAAAATTATACGCAAGTTTACGGTATAAATCAAGGAATGAGCATTGAATGGTTTGACATGTCTATATAATTACAATTTAACATTTTAGATGAAATTATATCTGAATTATTATTATTATTATTATTATTATATATTATTATTATATTATTAAATTTTAATTATTATTAATTTTTTATTTTTTAATAGATTCTTGGCAAGTATAGTTTGAAGACAACTACCGAGCTAGAAACAATTCTGTGTTGATGGATGTTTTCTTCTTTTTTAGAATTTGATATTCAACACTGTAAGAATAAGTACTGCAAATGATATTCATACCAAATTCTAGTGAGTACAAGAGATGGAATATATCATTTATTTTTTTACATTATCAATGTAAATTAATATATGTTCAAGTGTTGATTGTACAAAGTATATATATAATATTCAAGGAAAAAAGACAGGATGTCAAGAATCTTGACGCCTGAGGTAAAGGTTGATTCAGGGAAAGATACTGTGAAAGAATGACCAATGTTGTGACCAAAATTTAAGTTTTATATCCTTATCTATATTGTAGTTGAGCGTGTAGTCTATGTTGGGGTGTTGGACTGTAATCAAGTTGCTGGGTTCGATCCCAGCTTTGGCTATGGTTGTGCCTTGGAAAAGGCACTTACAGCTATTTTCTCACCCCACAGTTAAAAGGTACAACTTGTTGGGTTAACCTACGATAGACTGGTCCTATCCAGGGGAGTCTATGACTTCAGTCTAACCACAGAAACAGGATAAGCACGTCCTATAGAGCTTAGGCTTGGAGACATTAACTAACTATATTTTAGTTGAATTGATTAGGATAAAGTGTGTATGCATGTGATCTAATCCGGCAAGATTTAGCTCCATAAATGTATTTCATCACGACTAAAATTAAACATAAACCTGAGTATAAACTTGTTCTCAGGAAAAAAAAAGACTTACAGATAATCTAACTGTTTACATAACACACTTAGGACTTGATCATAAAAAAACCACAATTTTCTTATTTAAGTAAAATACACCATTTTCTCTGTTCCGTGCAGAAACAGACTCAGTATGTGTGTTGACGAACTGGTGACTGTGCGACCTGAAGGGCTGGTGAGTTCACCGTGACCATCGAGCCCTCCAAGTTCCGGGGTCAGGAGTGTTTTCTGATCCACGCCAACAGTCACGGGGCCATCGATGGGGTGCCCTGCGGAACCTCCATCACCTGCCACGTCTCTAAGAGCATGGAGACCCTGGAACAGAACCATCACGAGTATGTCAAGGTGAGTTGTTGTTGTTGTTGTTGTGACCTGGAACAGAACCATCATGAGTATGTCCAGGTGAGTTGTTGTTGTCATTGTTGTTGTTGTTGCTGGAACAGACCCATCATGAGTATGTCAAGGTGAGTTGTTGTTGTTGTTGTTGTTGTATTGATGATTGGTTTTGTTGATGATGATTTTGTTGATGATGATGATGATGATGATGATGTTGATGGATGATGATGATGTTGATGGATGATGATGATGATGATGATGATGATGATGATGATGATGATGATGATGATGATGATGATGATGTTGTTGTTGTTGTTGTTGTTTTGTGTATGTGTATCACTAATCACAAAAAAAGGAAGTTAAGCAGTAACAATTCTTAGTTGAATGAAGTAAATTTTGATTGCAGTTTTTTTGTATTATCAAGAGTCACGGTTCATGAATCAGTGCGTGGCATTTTTTGCAGCTGGACAACTGCCCATTGGACAGGAAAACCATCATCATCAGACAGGGGGACAACTACGTCATCAACAGGGTCATCACACAGGGGGAGGTAGGTTTCTTTTGAAAGTGAATGCAAATATTATAGCCCCCCTCCCGTCTTTTTTTTGTTCCCTCTTATCTTCAACTTCTCTTTCTGTTGCTCACTCTTTGTTCTCTCTTTTTGTATGTCTGTCTGTTCTCTCGTCTCTGTCTCTCTCTCTCTCTGTCTGTCTCTCTCTGTGTCTTCTCTGTATCTCTCTGTCTCTGTTTCTGTCTCTGTCTCTCTGTGTCTCTCTGTCTCTGTCTCTCTGTGTCTGTCTCTCTGTCTCTGTCTCGTCTGTCTGTCTGTCTGTCTGTCTGTCTGTCTCTGTCTGTCTGTCTGTCTGTCTGTCTGTCTGTCTGTCTCTGTCTCTCTGTCTCTGTCTCTCTGTCTCTCTGTCTCTCTGTCTCTCTCTCTCTCTCTCTCTCTCTCTCTCTCTCTCTCTGTTTCTGTCCCTGTGATTGTTGTCTGTTATTGCGTCTGTCTCTTTCATGTTTAGTTTATTGAGTTTTGATCCCTTCAGATTTCACATTGAATTGGACCTTCCAAAAGTTACCCGAGTTTCAAAGATGGCAGGCTGCAGACAATGTAGAAATGACAGTTTCAGAACTTACAGTCTGTATATATAATCGCTCAGTAGTACAACATCATAAATCTGATATAATGATGTCTAATATTGTATTTAGGTTTTATAGTTTCATATTTTAGTTTTTGAAAACCAGTATTTCATATGGCTGAAGAAATGTAACTTTATTAAAAAAAAAAAAACTGGAAGATATCTGTTTTGAATGCTTCAGATCTTGTTTACTTTCTTAAGTATGCTTTAGATGTTTTTGTTGACTTTAAGACATGTATCAAAGACCACAACCAAGTCTTTTTCAAAGTTTCTCCCTACTTTGTGTCTCAGTTACAGTTGTTTTTTTTCATTTTGTATTTGCAATAGTTTGGAATAAAGCAGTTATAAATGACAGTGTAGATAGGAGTGAGGAAAAAAGACCTGAGGTTTTTATGTCTGTAATGAAATAGTTTGCATTTGGCTATATTCAAGAAAAGATTTAATGTTATGATTCGTAATCTCATTTTTCTGGAGGTTAAAGGATTGAATAGTGAAGAATTTACATTTGACTTCATTTAAGAAGATATTCAGAGCTCTACACCTGTAATCTCATTTTCTGGAATTAGTGCAGACATTTTGAGAAAAAAATTAAGAGATCAGATGAATCCCTACTTTCTTTGCTTTCATTGATCATTGATGTCAAGATAACTGGCATGGAAACAAAAGTGTTTAATTCTTTTGACCTTTTCAGTCATAGAATGGCAAAAAGCAATGTGAACAGAAATAACCCCACAGGTTTGTGTTTTTTTCTTCTTTTTCAGGATGTGCAGCGCACCTCTCGATCAGTCTCACTGGAAACAATGAAAGGCTTTATATCAGAAGGTCAGTGGAACATTCATTTTTTATTTTATTTTTAAATTTTATTTTATACCACTTTATGTCACAGCAGATTTTCTACGTGAAATTCGGGCTGCTCTCCCCAGGGAGAGTGCATCGCCACAGGTGCAGCGCCTACCCATTATTTTTTTTCCCTCAGGGATGGTGTCTAAACACGACACCTGTGTGCATGCTGTTTTTTTAAAAATAATTTTGTCATCCGCTCCTACCGTCACACGATGGCCTGCTCTTCCGAAAGGCGAACGGATTGTAACGTGTGCGCAAGATGTTCTGTGTGCGTTCGCACACGGGACCTCGGTTTATAGTCTCATCCTTAATGTTTGAATTAAATAAAAAGAAAACACTCGTTTCATTCCAAAAGAGATGGTTATTTTTGTGCAGGTGAAACACATTAAAGTGTTTTCACACAAAAAACCAAATCAAACTATATCTCAGTTTGTTGCAGATTAAAGGGATTAAGACATTTTTTCAGAACGGTCAGATCTTACTGAAATGAAACATTTCTTTTAAGTGTTATTGCAAACATTGTCTTCATTCCTGTAAGTATATCAATACCCAAAGCTTAGTTTTTTTCCAAGAAGTGTGAAAGAAAAAAAAAGCGTGTCATTTTTTTGTAGTTGCAAAGTTTCTAAGACTGCATGTCTTAGTAGTTGCAAAGTTTCTAAGACTACATGTCTTTGTAGTTGCAAAGTTAAAAAAAAAAATTTTTCTTCTTATTTTTGGCCCCTGTTCCACAGCAAGAGCTCTGAGGTTTATTAGCGGTGAAATTTTTGTGTATGCAACCATTTTTGCTCACCATTAAAGTAGCCGCATTTAGACCTCAGGGATGCTGCATAGTTTTGACCTGGCTTCAATTCATTGCAAAATGACAGTTATCATGGTTGGCAGGGCTATAAACATCATGGTTGAATTGGATTGTAGTGCCCTGCTTAACTCATTGGCACTTTGTTGTAGTCAAAAAAAAACACTTGCCATGCTTTGAAACACTGAGTCTTAGCTATAAAAATGACATCCCACCAATTTTTTTTTTAACACATTAAATCATGTTCAATCCAAGGGAAACTACTTGAATTTGTCACCTTTCAATCAAGTTACTTCCCATTAATTGTCAGGTACCTGATGTGTATGCCTCTTGACTTATTGTTACATCACCATAAGTTGTGACAATTTTTCATGACAAAAAAATGGTGACAAAGAAGAGGTACATGCTGAAAGAAGCACTATTGGCAAATTTTACTTCAAAGTGATTCCTGAGCCTTAGGAAACGCTACTGTGTGAAAAGTCAGTGTGATCATTTTTTGTGGATTAGCTGATGGATACTTACACCTTGTTGAGGTAAGCCTGTGTGTGCATCAAAAGTTTTTTTATTTTTTAAAATTTTTTTAGCAATCACTGACTTAATTTAAGGAAACACACACACACACTCACACTCACACACACACACACACACACACACACACACACACACACACACACACACACACATACACACACACTCTTAAACACACACACACATACACACACTCTTAAACACACACACACACACACACACACACACACACACACACACACACACACACACACACACACACACACACACACAATGGGGAGATCTGTGGACAAATATCTTTGCTATTCCTAAAAGTATTTCAAATAGCTTTGTTTTGATACAGGGTATGTTTGGTTTTATCAATCTGAGAGTGATACATATATATATCATTTTTTGAAGTAATGGCCAAAAGAGCGCATATGTCCCAGTTTTGTGGAGATGTGAACTAGACTGTGACTCCATGGAGTTAATGAAATGTGTGTTGTGTGACTGTTTTCAGGGTCAAACTTGCTGCTCCACAGAATCTTCATTGGAAAAGGGCTTCCTGAAGAGCTACAGTTTATTTCCTTCGACTCCGAGACAAACCTCTGTCCTGTCGTTTATGTATGTATGTTCGTGTATGTGTGTGTGTGTGTGTGTGTGTGTTGTGTGTGTGTTGTGTGTGTGTGTGTGTGTGTGTGTGTTGTGTGTGTGTGTGTGTGTGTGTGTGTGTGTGTGTGTGTGTGTGTGTGTGTGTGTGTGTGTGTGTGTGTGTGTGTGTGTGTGTGTGTGTGTGTGTGTGTGTGTGTGTGTGTGTGTGTGTGTGTGTGTTTGTGTGTGTGGTGTGTGTGTGTGTGTGTGTGCGTGTGTGTGTTTGTGTGTGTGTGCACGTGTGTGGTTATGTGAATGCATACATGTATGTGTGCATGCATGTATTTGTGCATGCATATGTTAGAGATTGTAAGAGGGAGGGGGTGGGGTGGAGAGGGAGATTGAAAGGCTTCAAGGATATTTTGAGAAGTTATTTGCTGTATGTCTTGGATGTGCATACATCTGATGCAAATGTTGAAATTCAGCTGATGCTGTTTTGTAGTGGAGAAACCTGGAGGTGACAGATCATGAGACAAGTTGAAGATAAAAGGAGATGGGCGAATATGATTATGGAAGACAGCAATATCAGCAAATAGTAATATCCAGTTCATAATGTTAATTTCATTCTGGACAGTGTATGCCACTTTTACTGATGCAGTTTACAGATTCTGCTGAGAAAGTGAAAAATCCAGGTTGGAAGTCTGCGGTGGTTCAATCCCTGTTTGGGCCCAAAACTTTTTCCCTATCTGTTAGACCATGAGTGGTGGTCTGGGTGCTAGTCTTTTGGATGAGATGACAAACTGAGGTCCCTTATGTTAACCATAATCATTTAGCACACATGAAAGAACTCATGGCAAGAGAGTTGTCCCTGGCAAAATTATGTAGAAAGAAATCAATCTGATATGGAAGCAAATACAGTTGCTGACAGGAAAAGAGAAAAATGGGAGGCGCCGCTCCTGTGGGGAACGCACTCTCCCTGGGAAAGCAGCCGAAGTTTCTCAATGAGAAATCTGCTGTGACTTAAAGTGGTATAAAATAATAATACCGTAAAATCCCTAGCATACGCCCACCCCCCCTGTGCACTGATTTAGGGCAAAATTGGGGGGTGGGCGTTTGCTAGGGATAGACCCCCTTGCACAAAGTATTTTTTGTGCTCAACCGTGTAATTGGGTGAATACAAACCCCAAAAGCATGTAAGTTAGGTCGTGTGAGTGGAAGTGATGGAAAATAGAAAAAAGGGACTTTGAGGCAAATATAGCCAACGAGTTCCATGGCTTTCAGTTGTAGGTCCTTGTTTTGCAATACCCTGCCTTCAGATCTTTCATCTTCCAGATAATGCAGCACACCTTGGTCGACATGTTCAGATCTAACTGGTGGTCCTTTAGACATTTTCCATTTTTGTTTGTCTTTTCCGTACTGCTGTTCAAGTCTAGACTATCAATGTTTTCACTCCATTCCCTGATCCTCTTCCTATCCACAGAAAATTCACAGGCACACACCGAAACATTCCCACCCGCTTCGTTATCCAGATACTGGAGGGCTTCCAATTTGAAAGATACAGTGTAAGACTGGCACTTGGGCATTTTGCAAAAATGGCACAGAGAGATTCAAGAACAAACTTCCAGCCATCAGGAAGTGTGGTCAAAGTACCTGAACGTCACTGACAGACAAAAGACGTCAGTGGAAAAAGCATGACGTAATTTTAATTCACTTTGTTGGGGATGGGTGGGAGTGCCGAGAGGGGACAAAGAATAAGAAAAAAGGAAACACGAAAAGGTAAAGAAGGGGGAAAAGATGACTTTCAGAACAGTCTGCACAAATCCTAGTGAAAGTGAGCATAGTCTCCTTGAAAAAGCAGGGTGGGCGTTTGCTAGGTAGTTACCCCTGTGCACAACTTTTGGCCCAAAGTGGGGGGTGGGCGTTTGCTAGATGGTGGGCTTATGCTAGGGATTTTACGGTAATAATAAAAATTATATAACGAATTCTGGTCATTAGATGGGGATGGGATAGCTTAGTGGTCAGAGCACTTGCTTTCCCCCAACTAAGGTTAAGTGGCATTGAGCGTGGTTACCAATTGGATGGGTGACCATTTGTGTGCCGTGGCATCAGCACAGTTCCCCAGTTCACCAAGCTGTAAATGGGTACCTGCTCTCTTTAGGGTCAGGGAAGGTAAAGCAGCGAGGGAGAGGAGATGGGCACTGCCCTCCATATGCTGGCCCTTGGAGAAGCTGAGGTCTCTGATACCTTGCTTCCCTACGGCCATATAGGTTATGGGACACCTGTACTTAAAAATTTTTTTTTTTTTTTTTTACCTTAGTCATTAGATGGAAGGTATATGAACGATCTAATAATGGCAGAAGCGTTAAAATGGAAGGTATGAAGAGAGCTGGTGGCTAGGCATGATTGAGTGAGGGGCAGCTGGTGCATTGCCGGAGGCGTGTTTGGTTTCAGAGGTCGCTGGAAGAGCGGACCCAGACGATAGAGGGAGTGGAGCTGCGTGTGTTTGGTGTGGAGAGAACCATCAACTCCAACGTGGACTTGCCCACCACCTGGCAGTCCTATTTCCTTAATGACGGGTATGGATGCTTACTTCATGGCAGAAGTCGGTGGTATTGATGAGGGTGATGATCATGATTATGATAAAAGATTATGTCATTTTCAGTGAAATAGGATTTTCTTTAGTTCAAAGATTGTGTAGGCTTGGAAAAAATTGTACAGAGTTGAATATTTTGAGCATATAAGTATAGTTATTTGTTCAGACATGTTTAAGATCTGCTTGAGAAATAAAGGATTGGTGAGTTTTCAAGTCAATGAAAGTGTTTTTATTTGTTTTTGTAAGATAATCCAATTTATTTACTGCTTATAAACAAAACATTCTGTTGAATAAGGTAAATATAAGATAAGATAGCAAATGAGATTACATGTAATAGACATTCTGTAAACAATCTGTGTAGATTGAAGATTTTTCCATATTTCACACACACACACACACACACACACACACACACACACACACACACACACACACACACACACACAACACAACACACACACACACACACACACACACACACACACACACACACACACACTTATTTAGAGAGAATGTCTTTGGGGGGAGGGGGGGGGAGGGGAAGGAACATATTGTTAAAAAAAACACAACCATAATGAACCCTTTTTTAAGAGCTAAATGGATTTGCAACAATCAATATTTAACCAAATTTTGTTTGACCTGTAGATCTATACCTCTTTCATTTGTAAATTATTGTTCATTGTCCCATTTCCAGGCACTTGTCCAACAGAGTACAGGTTGGGTCGCCTGTGACCATGAAACTGCAGAGAATACCCACCATGATAGAGAGAGGTGAGCTACTCTGTCTTTCAGCACCTGGCCTTTCACACAAATTGGCGCAGGTTCTGTTGATGGGGGTGTCTGTCATGTCAGTGTGTCTTTGAGTCCTCAGTATTTGGTGCAAGTTACAGGTGTTTTAAAGATTTTATCTTCTTTGATGATATACATGTAAAGTTTTCGTGCTACTTAGTCTTTCAGCACCTGGCCTTTCACACAAACTGGCGCAGGTTCTGTTCATGGGGCTATCGGCCATGTCAGTGTGTTTTTGAATCCTCAGTGTTTTGTGCAAGCATGGAAGTTACAGGTGTTTCAAAGATTTTTTATCTTCACTTCTTTGATAAAATAAATGTCAAATTATCTTGCTACTCAGTCTTTCAGCACCTGGCCGTTCACACAACTGGCGCAGGTTCTGTTCATTGGGGTGTCGGCCATGTCAGTGTGTTTTTGAATCCTCAGTGTTTGGTGCAAGCATGAAAGTTACATGTATTTTTAAACTTTTGTCTTCTTTAACAATATACAAATAAAATTTCCTTTTCTCTCTCGTACTATTCAAATTTGGGGCCAGCCTTATGGCACGGTAGTATTTGGAGGTGACTCTATGGCATAACGGTAGTGTGTCTTGACTCCAGATCAGAAGGTTGCGTGTTCGTGTCACGTCGGGGTCACAGATTTCTTGTATCCCCAAAGTCGGAATACGGCTACCTTTATGGTGGGCAAAAATGGTCACATACCCCAAATCTCACAGTTTGGTGAACCTTGGAGTTCTTGCTGAGGAACAGGGGGAAAAAAAATGGAGATAATTTCTTTTGGTGTTAAAGGTGTCTGTTTGAGAGGGAGGCGGGGGGAGGGGGGGGGAGGATATTTTACGTAATGTTTGTAGAATGTGTACAAATGGCAGGCTGTTGTATTTGAATGTGAACATTTTGATATGAACACTCGCATTAGGTTTTATGAATGAATTCCTCTGCTTTTTTTATGTGTGTGTGTGTATGTGTGTGTGTGTGTGTGTGTGTGTGTGTGTGTGTGTGTGTGTGTGTGTGTGTGTGTGTGTGTGTGTGTGTGTTAAGTGAGTGTGTGTGTGTGGCGCGTGCACACGCGTGTGAGTGTGTGTGTGTGTGTGTTTGTGTGTTTGTGTGTGTGTGTGTGTGCGTGTGTGTGTGTGTGTGTGCACGTGTATGTGCGTGTGCATGCGTGTGTGCATATGTGCGTGTGTGTATGCGCATGTACATGCGTGCGTGCGTGATTATAAGTATGAAAAAGAAGGGTTTTTTATATATATTCAGCGAATTTTTGAATGTTTAGAAATCCAGAAAGTTTAACATTTCATGTGCTTATTTCATATTGAAAGGACACCATATCTCCTTAAAAAGTGAAAAAGAATGTTTTTGAATGGACCAGTTCATTTGTGAAGCTGATGGCTTGTTCATTCATCTTTGTTTGGTTTGAAAGACATATTCATTTTGGGGGGGTTGTGTTTGTCTGTATGTCCATCTGCATATCTGTGCTGTGTGTATGTGAGTATCATGTCTGTGGTATGTATGAATGTGTGGATATGTGTGTGTGTATGATATCTATATCATATGTGTACTGTGTATGTACTATGTGTGTACTGTGTGTGTGTGTGTGTGTGTGTGTGTGTGTGTGTGTGTGTGTGTGTGTGTGTGTGTGTGTGTAAAAACTGATTTTCAGAATCTAAAAAGCGGAACTGCTGTTGGTTATGCTGGAGAGCAATGGCGTCCTGTGTAATTGATTTATTGTTGGATTGCTTTGTCATTACTTCTGTTGGATTGGATTGGTTCTTTTTTGGTTTGCATTTTTAGCTAAGTTTGCATTTGCATTTTTTGTTGATGGATACAAGAGTTCGGCAGACACGTTAACTCATTTCAGACAGCATATAAGATCTTGTACCTAGATTGCTGCCACAACTGATTTTGGGGATGGCTTAATGTAGGGAGTAGTTCCAGTGTTCCAGCCCATTATTTCTTAGTGAAGATATGTGTGTTGATACTTGACCTTTTCCCCCCCCCCCATTCAGAATACTGAATGTTCATTTTTTTTCCTGTTTTGAAATTTGGAAAGAGTTGAATGTTAATGTTGTGGCTGCATCTGTAAGTGAAATAATGTTGATACAAAGCTGTTTGTTGACTGAAGTGTTTGAGGGTCTTTTAAATGATGACTACAAATTTTGGGTAAAACGCTGTTGTATTACTTGTCTATTTGATATTCATTTACCCTATGACATCTTGACTTACAGGATTGTTTCCATTCTCAGTATAAATACCGTGAATTTAAAAAAAAGGAGAAATATGCTATTAATTTTAATCTCTGCCTAACGTGTTCTTAAGATTTCATACAGTTTTGCCTCAGAAAAATTGAGTTTCAGTGCTTTTTCTGAGTGTACTGTTTTGGGTTTTCAGTTAGCCTGGGCCACAGAGTTGAATTTGTTCAGTATGCTGAGTCAGAAATGGGTTAAGGAGATGTGCATGCATGTGCTTTATGCATGTAACATGGTGGCTTAAAGGTAGTACGCCTTTTAGGTAGAGAGAGGTTTCATGTTTAAAATCCTATCTGGAGTCGGGTTACTGTGCCCTGAGCAACTACACCCTGACTTCTGTTTAGGGTACTAGTCTTTCAGATGAGATGATAAACATGGGTCACCTTTGCATCATGCGTTTACTGCCTGCAGGACACATTTTGGCAACAAGAAAGTTGTTCCACTCAAAATCATGGAGAAAAAACCTCATAGTTACATGCAAGTAACACTGGAAAATATCTGATAGCGGTATGCTCTCTCTTGGTCGATAACCAGAATTTTGACAGCAGAAATATTTTAGGAACTTAAAAAAAAAAAAAAGTAAAGTAGCACAATCATACCAATTCAAAACTTTAACCAAATACACAAATACCTTTTAGTAAAGTATTAAAAAAAGCAAATGTTGTTACCAATGGATTGGGGGCAGTAGATTGCAGGAGATGTATGCTGCAATAGAAAGCATGCAGCTTCAACGTATCAAGGTTGTTAGAAGCCACTTACGCTTGTTGGCAGATAATGGGTCTTCAGTTTGAATAGAGTATTATCTATGCATGAATGTGAGAAAAAACATGGAATAGTGATGATTAGCTTGATTGACAGTGTTAGCCTTCTCTTGCTTGTTAGATATTAAATGCATGCTCTGCATTGAAAAAAGGGCAAGTTTTTTTTTTGACTTGTACGTATAACAAAAAATTCATCTTAAAAATGAATGTTAGTCCTGCTGTTTAGGAAGACAGTTAAACATTCTGAATAAGAGAGTCAGTCTGTCAAGTGAGAGACATGTTCCAGTAAAAAGGTACACTGAAGAAAAAAAAAGTTATGATATTCACAGGCATACTATTTGTGTTTGATCTTTTTTGTCTTTGTGGAAGTCTCTCCTATTTGGGGAATCTAAAAAGTGCTGGATGTAGAGTTTTAAACCCAAATAGTTTAAGATAAACTCATTTTCTATTCCTAACCCCTTGCCGTTCAAAGTCCCCAAAATACTACTACAATCAAACTCAGAAAATACACACACATACGCACACACATGTACATGATAATGCCAAACAAAAAATTGGTATGGAAGATAAAAAACCAAAAGTTTCAAATCTGGCTGATGAGAATTTAAGACTCACAAATTTGCATCATTGGAGCGTGTAAATACATTTTATGTAAATGTAGAAGGTAATTCACATTAACTTTGCAAGTACACAATTAGAAGTAATCCATTAACTTTGAAGTACACAATGTAGAAGTAATTCACATTACTTTGCAAAGTCACAATCAGTGTGTAAAAAAATGTTGTACGAAACAGTTACAAATTTCCAATGGTTTCTGTGTGTATGAATGTGAGATCTGCCTTAAAGACGTTATTACATGACTTTTTGTGGGGCCTGAGAAAAATCTCACTAGAAGGAAAAACTAAATGTCCACTGTGCAGCAGTGAGGTTGGCTTCTGCTTTGTGAATAGCTCTGTGCTGCAGGGGAAAGAGAATGATCTGTTGATGTGTATCATTTCCTCGCAGATTAATTCTGCATGGTTGGTAGTGGTACTTCTTTTTTTGAGATTTTTTTTTCTCAGGAGAGATATGCATATGTATCGCAGTGTATACTTTATGCATGAAAAATTGTGTATTTCTATTTTATGGTTAAGCTATTAGTAAATTACTAGAGAAATTGAAAACAAACTTTTCATTGGATGTTACATATTCTTTCAAACAGTTTGAAGTTCAAAGGATTTTACAGTTTTTTGCCTTTTCCATCGCAGATGAAATTGTATGGCATAGGAATTTGGGATGGGATTAAAAATGGACATGACCTCGAGTGGGTTAAAATTAGGCATGAATGATAAATTGTGATTACCAGCAACTTTTGCGGCAATTTTAGAAAAAACCTCTTTGTTTTCATGAAAGCATTTTTTAAAGTTCAGTTTCATGTATATGTTGGTTCAGTGGTGTTGTAGCAGTATTATGATGTGAAAATGAAGTCATTGGTTGGATTCACACATGAACCAGGTTCCCCATCCCACACTGTCAGGCATTTTAGTGCAATTTAAGTGTTAGTCTTTCAGACTAGGTCAGCTGACAAAGAGATATCAAGACTAGTGTGTGTCCTGATAACCTTCTGTGCTTGAGAAGAGCCTTCAAGGAGTAAGATGTTCCAGGCTAAGTCCTGCTGAAAGACCCATTTTTGTAACATAGTTAAATGTGTATATATTTATATACAGATTGCAAAAAGGTGGCCTAAGGATTTGGGATTTGCTTTACCTAGGGCTTTGTTTAGTTTAAGTCAGGGTGGAGATGGGGATGGTACATGTTCACAAGTTGATGCAAAGGTCTTTGCAGACGTTTTCCTTGTCGATGACACAGCATCATCAGTCCATCTTTTCTGTTTTTCTTTTTTATCCCTTTGACCTTTTCCTCCCCCCTCCCCCTGCCTTTCCCCATTTTCTACAGAATGATTTTGATAAGTGGACTAAGCCGATTATCCGAAAATGTATTCAGTCATTTCTGTCATGGACATAAGAGTTAATGAAGATACTATCAGTTGTTGACTAGGGGTTTCTTGAACTTTTTTTTTTGTTCTTGTGATTTTTAATCTTAGTTTGTGCAAGCTGGGTGTGACAAGGTTAGCTTGTTCCACAGTCAGTTCTGCCAAGCCTGTGGTGTTTCTTCAGATCCAACAGTGTTCTCATGATTTTACAGTGTTCTGAGCTGACTCTGTCAGCGCTATCTTCAGAGACATTGGTCATGATTTGCTCCAAGATAGTGCGGGAGAGAGAGAGAGAGAGAGAGAGAGAGAGAGAGAGAGAGGAGAGAGAGAGAGAGAGAGAGAGAGAGGTTTCCTTTGAGTATGAAGAAGACCTCATTTCCACACAAAAAACATCAGTGTATGGTGCACATCCTGATATAGAGTAGAGTATGATGTAATAGAATACAGACCTTTATTATTATCATCATGATTTAAATTTTTTTTTTATAGAATACAGACCCAGACTTCTTTGTTTTTCTGTTGATGAAGTCTGAAGGTACAGGTATAGCTTTGGTTGCTAATATTGCCATTGCTATGATCTAAGCAAGCTAGTACGCATTTATCTGAAACAAGACTTTAATGATTGATGGGTTTAACTTCAGTAAGGTTTTAACAAATGTTTTGATTTGATTATTTTTTAAAGAACATGTTTTGAATAGTAGGTCAGAATTTTAGTGGTAATTGCTCTGTAATTTTGTATTTTTGTCTGACAAAATGTTCAAGACCAGTAAATGGTATAATAGTCTGGCGTTTTTGTACTGTTGATTTCTTTTGGGTTCTCTTGCCTTTGATGATTAAGTTTGGCAGAAAATTTGTGTTTTGTTGGAATTGCAGCATGAACATTTGAATGACTCTTAACATACAGGTATTTCATTATGCCTTGTATAGATATATATCTATCCATATCTATATATATTTATATTGAAAGATCCATAATTCATAATAGTCTTGTACTTTATTCTCTTGTTCCTTGCAAACAGCATAACAGCATGATTACTATTAATCACCCCCTCCTTAGACATCAAACTAAAGGTTTTCGCTGATACTTCAAACAGTGATTGGTCGAGTCCTGTGTAAAGGCCGTAACAGCATTTTTTAAGGGAAAAACGTTTTCTGGGACTTAGTGACATAGCCTATTCAGCACTTAAAAAGATACAGCATAGAGCAATCTTGTAAACAGATATGTGCTTTTATCATTTTTAGAAAATGCTCTGAATGGATTTTTTATTTCAAATATTGGCAAGAAATCATTAATTTGGTATAAATAATTGTGGAACAAGGGGATGGACATCTGCTTAGAAATGAACTAAAAAACCCCCAAATGAACCCAATGAACGCAAAAAACAATGAACCAACCCTAATTGTGGAAGCAATCAGAGATCAAAGTCAGAGGAATCAAATTAAGAAGAAATCTCTCATAATTCATTTCTGTACCAAGAAGGAAGGCAGCAGGACAGTTAAGACACTCTGGCCTGAATGTTATGTTATGTGGCTTTGTGTTGTGTTATCAGATGAGGAACCTCCGAAACCAGTGTTCGAGAAAAAGGACCTGAACTGGGAAGAGGACATGCAGATGTACTCCAAATTCTTGGACAGAAAGGTGAGCATTTACATCTTTTTATTTTTATCGGGCTGCTCTTTTCTGGGAGAGCCTGTCGCCACAAGTGTAGCGCCATCCATTATTTTTTCTTTTTCCTGTCTGCGACTGTATTTGTATTCCTATCAGAGGGGCTTTTTTCTACACAATTTTGCCAGGGACAACCCTCTTGTCGCCGTGGGTTCTTTTACACGAGCTAAATAATGATGTGTAACACACAAGACCTTTGTTTATTGCCTCATCCAAAAGACTAGCACCCAGACCACCACTCATGGTGCAGTGGATGGGGGAAAAGTTTTGGGCCCAAACAGGATTGGAACCACCGCACACTCTAACCCAGACTTTTCACTTTCTATGCAGGCGCGTTACCTCCAGACCACCGACCCACTGATCTTCCCTGTTTGTTCTCTGTCAGTGATTCAAGTGGGATGTAATCCACTTCCATTGCAGCTATCTTTTTGTCTCTCTGATGTAGTCGTCCAGATTCCATCCTGTCATTTTCACTCTGGCTCTGTTGTGTTTGTATCTGTTGTGGATTCCTGTCATGTTGTCGTTGGTATATCAGTTACACCGTACTTTCCATGTTTGTTTTGTTTGTTTGGTGGGGTTTTTTTTGTTGCAGGTTTTGTTGTTGTTGCTTGTCTCCCTTCCAAGTTAAACCCCAGTTTTAACACGTTTCCTCCCTCTGTGTCATTTTCTGTCAAAGTATCTTCCTTTTAACCCTCTTGCATTTGGATTCTCTGAACACAAACTGCCCCTAGGTTTCGCATTCCATCACAAAATCAGGTCAGGCACACATGCTCGCTGACCTTTTCCTCCTTCTCAGTACATACCAGCAGCTATAATTACTTCCAGACTCTCAGCAGGGTTTCTGCCTGTAGCCCGACAGAGCTTTGAAATGTGGTAGCAATTAGTGATGGTCACAGCGTGATGGAAATCTACTGTGTGCAAATCCCAGCAAATCCCGTTTCAGGATTCAGGGGGGGGGGGGGGGCAATTATTCAATCTTGGCAAATCCCGGTTTGGGACTAAGAGGGTTAAAACTTGATCTTGGTTCATTGAGGTTTTCTTTCCTCTCTGATGCTGGTGTGTGTTGTCCACTGTGTCATTTTCTGTCAAAGCGTCTCCCTTTTAAAAACTTGATCTTGGTTCATTGAGGTTTTCTTTCCTCTCTGACGCTGGTGTGGTGTGTGTTGTCTGTCTGCTGTGTTTCAGGAGGAGTTGAAGAACGCCCACACTGTGTACATGCGCCATCATCCTGAAGTGAGAGCTCTGCTGGCCGATTTTCTGCAGTTTCTGTTGCTGAGGAAGCCGGACGACGTCATTGCCTTTGCCGCTGAATACTTTGCCGCCTTCTCCACCACCATGCCTGCCCCCTCCCCTACCTGGCCTCTGCCTCCGTCACCCCCTTCCCCAACAGTCGCACCAACACGCAGATAGAGTCTTTAAGGGCCCCGACTCGTTAGGGGCTGTTAGGGGCCTTGTGATCAACTGTGGGGGGTCGGTCGATGTCAAGTGTTTTTGTGCGTTACTGCTGTAAGAGTATTTTATACCAGCCATGGCTGTAGTTGTTTTTTTTTTTTTTTTTTTCAAAACAGACTCTTTGAGGGCATCTGGTTATGTCAGATCTGGTAGGAAACGGCCTTTTAAAAACATTTCTTCAGGTGTTGGAGAGGAAAACTCTGAGCTGAGTAAAGTGTGAACCTTCTTTTAACACAGAGCTGGAAACAAACCTTAGCGAATTCAGGTTTCAGACATATACCTCTGAACATGCATCAATCAGATAAACATTCTTACCAAGAGCGATTATCAACAGTTAGGATCGCAATGACAGCACTGGCTTTGTTCATCTGTGAAAAGTTAGATCGGTGATTTCCCTTTGAAGGGCTTTTGGTTTGAAACCATGAGCTGTTAGTTTCAAAGTTTGTCCATACCTCGTGTCATACCTCCGTCCTATATTTTGTCAGTGGATACCTCCCCCTGTACCCAAGTTCCCTCTTTGTCTTACCAGCTTGTACTCTCAACACTCTCTGTTGTGCGCTTGTATTCCTGACTGATCTGACTTGACACTTGTCAGTGGCAACTGTAGATAGATATGATTTTGTCCCGGTCAAATGAGGGATTCAGGCTGATATGTACAAAGTGAGACTTCTGGTGGATGATCCTTCATTTCTGTGCTATGATACCCGAGATTCAGGCTTTAAGACCATGTTTGTACTCAGGAAACTTGTCATGTTGGAGCAAGTAGTAGGTACAGATAAGAAGAAAGAACATAAGAAGGAAACAACTTACTGAATCATGTCTTTTACAGGTGACATACTGAAAATATGGGTGAAAGTGTCATGATGATTATCGGTTTGCAATGCATTTTTCATGTCTCATTTTTTGTTGTTGTTTTGTTTGTTTCTGTATTTGTCTCTGTTTCTTTAAGATGTCCAAAAGGACATTGAGCTCATTTTTTTTTAAAATTAATGTATTTGTCTATCAATTTATTTGTTATGATTGATTTTTCAAATGCTCAGAATTTTTTTTTTTGATAATTCATATTGTGTGCAAGATTTCATGTCACTTTCTGACAGATTAAGCATCGAAATAGACTGGAACAATACAACTGAGAACAAGAGCTGAGAAAGGAAGGTTGCCTGTGTTAGTCTTTGATTTTGTACTGATTTTGTACTTACTCAGTCTCAGAGCGTTCAGACATTTTGATGAGCCATGGCGCGTTCAGAATTCTGTCAAATCTCTCCAACGTTTGTGTCAGTGCTGTCTGGAATTTTGTGTTGATGTAGGAATTCCAAACAAAAATCAAGTGTTTTAAAGGAGATTCTTTCAAGAAGTTTATATTTGTGATTTCAATGATTATGGTACAAATCAAGTGTTGTGATGATTCAGGCTCTGCAGTGCGTTTGCCTGTTTGGCTGATGCGCTGATGAAGAACTAACGAAGACTGTGTTATGTAAATAGCGTGTACAGCTTGTGTGGACTCCCTGCTCCCTTGTCTCTCTTGTGTCCAAACATTTATTTTCAGTCTCGCTTAACAAGTTCATGTATAATTTTATTGTTTTTTTGTTTTTGTTTTTTTATTTCTTATATCATTTTGTTGAAGCATTTTGTCTCGTTTGTTTATGTTTTGAAACTGAGTAACTGTAAAAAATAATATTGTGCTGTCATGTGGTTCCAACATTTTTGTTTATGTCATGAGCAAAGAAATGGCATAACAGTCTGTCTGCTTAAATTTTTTTTGTATGTGCTGGTAATTTTTGTTGTTTTTTGGGCTGCCTGTTTCTTTCTGTGATCACAGAAACACTTGTACATATACTACTGTGTAAAAGGTATATTTTGTTACTTTATCTGTAATATGTTTGTCAAACAAATGTCATTGTAATGAGAATATGATACAGTTGTAAAAGTGTCCACACAAAAAAGTGTAATTAAGTGGAAAAGAAAAAGGAATTATGCAACAGCAAAATTCAGAATGCTAGTCATGGGCAGCGTTCTTTAGAGGGTTGTATTTGTTTTACTTCTCTGTTTTACATGTTTGTTCATTTATAAGGAGTTAAAAAGTAAGCTCAGTCACCATTTAGGATCAGATTTCATTGATGTCATATTCGCTAAGGAACAGAAATAGAACTTGTAAACATCCGTTAAATTCATATTTTGAATCCATTCAGTAAAGATATTTCTGGTGAGAAAAGTGTAAGAATAACTTAACTGAATAGCAGAGTAGTTAAATTCAAATGGAGAAATGTGCAACAAAAGAGCTGGTCTTATTTTTTGCTTGTCAACAAAAGTCTTGTGTCCTGTCTGAGAAAGAAAAGAAAAAAACAAATAAAACAAAACTGGACTGTCAGTATTGTTAAGTAAATGCATAAATGAACAAAAAAAATGCCATCCCACTGTGATTTTTGACCCTCTGTAAAAAGAAATGTAAATATACAGACATGTGGAAGATAAAGTGTTGACTGTGGTTTTAATTTTTTTTTTAAATCTGTTATGTCAGTCTATCTATCTATCTATCTTTCTGTCTGTCTGTCTGCCTCTCTGTCTGCCTGTCTGTCTGTCTGTCTGTCTGTCTGTCTTGTCTGACTGAATGACTGTCTGTCTGTCTGTCTCTTTTTGTCTCTGTCTGTCTGTCTCTTTTTGTCTTTGTCTGTCTGTCTGTCTGTCTGTCTTGTCTGACTGACTGACTGTCTGTCTGTCTCTTTGTGTCTCTGTCTGTCTGTCTTGTCTGACTGACTGACTCTGTTTCTTTGTGTTTCTGTCTGTCTGTCTGTCTTGTCTGACTGCCAGTCTGTCTGTCTGTCTGGCTTGTCTGATTGCCTGTCTGTCTGTCTGTGTCTCTATCTGCCTGCCTGCCTGCCTGCCTGTCTGTCTGTCTGTCTGTCTGTCTGTCTGTCTGTCTATATCCCCGAAGTCAGAATGCAGCTGCCTTCATGGTGGGCAAAAAATGATTGCATACGCAAAATCTCCCCATTGGTGGACCTTGGAGCGCTATCCTTGAAACCAGGGGGAAAAATCTCTATACACTAACACATATATGTATCTGTTTGGTGGATGATGCTTGACTGTTCTCCCAGTCTTTCTGATGTGCCTGTACCAAACTCACTCTGTGAAGGAATGGATTCTGGTCTGTAAAAACCCTGTGCTGCTCAAGAGATTTGAATCCAAGTTCACCCAGCCAGGAATCGTGTGTGCTAACCACCACAGCACAGTGGCTGTTTCCATTTTTTTTTCTTTTTTCGTTTAAAACATTAGTCTCCCTTCTCCCAATGGCCATTCCATTCATCCCAATTTTTTTTTCTCTCACTCCCTTTTCTCATTTCTTTCCATCCTGCTGTATTTGTCTTCTGTAGAAGATTCATGACGAGGAAATGGTGTTGGCTTCATTGGCTATTGGACCTCAAGATCCTTTAGCAGACACAAGCCCACACCACATGCTGGCTGGTGTGGTAAAGCACACACGTCACATTTTCCACAGATCATATACCCCGATAACAAAGTCAGAATGCCTTATTTAAATGGAATGTAAGGTTACACAACATACCTAAGTCAATAGATAAGTTAAAGTTAAAGTCTGTCCCGAGCCATAAGGCTCATCAGGCCGGTGCTTATCCCGGTTTCTGTGGCGTTAAGCGACTGAGAGTCATAGACTCCCCCCTGGATAGGACGCCAGTCTATCGCAGGATTAACCCCCAACACAAGGTTGGTACCCCTTTTACACCTGGGTGGGGTGAGAAAATAGCCGTAAAGTGCCTTTTCCAAGGGCACAACGCCATAGCGGAATAGCTGGGATCGAACCCGCAACCTTTAGATTACGAGTACAACACCCTAACCACTAGGCCACAGCGGCGGCTAAGTCAATAGATAAAGAAACACAATAATATGTCACTGAAATCCCCCCCAAAAAAAGTCATTGAACCAAAATGCACCCAAGAGCTTCCTTTTACATTAATATCATTCGTTGAACTTTGAAAAAGTGACGAAGGGGAATACATACTTCTCACAGTTTTCTCCTTCAAAAGAAAAGTTGATGTCCACCCAGAAGTATCCACCTTAGATCATGCCATGACATGTTTTTAAAATCAGTTATTTTAACACCACACAAAACGTAGCTGGTTGTAAGTCTTCAGTGACGCCCCAAACGGTCTACTAGACTGCGGGATAGTTGATAATGTTGATGATTGACACAGTGAAACAGAAATTAATGTGATTTGACTGAATATCAAAAAGGAACTAGAACAGCTAAAATACTTGTATGATCTTTTTTTGTGTGTTCAAATTATTTCTCTCTTTCTTAATAGCTGTTTAGATAGGCTTTTAATCATTGCAAACAAATTTCCTTTGATAGAGGACAATAAAAGAGTTGAATTGAGTTGAATTGTGTTTTCTCCTTAGTTAATGAAATCATGTCTTGAAAATATATTCACTCCCCAATGTGTACCCCCACCTTCTTAATAGAATAAACACTCAAAAAACAAATCTTCAGCATGTCTGCCACGTCACTGTCATTGAAAATATCGATGTTCCACAATCTTTGACAGCCTAAGGGTTCTTGCTTGCTTGCTCAAGCGTGAGATCAGAAACCCATCAGCTGATTTTTCTTCTTCTCCATTTTCTGGAACTATGCCGTCCTCCACAGATTTCGTGACGTGTCCGCCCACACGCTAGCCTAAGGAAGCGTGATTGTTTGTTGTCTGATGCATAGTCTCGCTCAGTCGATACCCTGGACAGTCCTTTTCCTTCGTGTGTATCACGCCGTGAAGGTTATGCTCGTGCTTTAGTGTGCATGTGGGCGCGCACGCGCGCGTGTGCACACACACGCATGCAGACACACAGCACGCACGCACACACATGCATGCACAGACACACACACGCATGCACGCACACACACATGCATGCACGCACAGAAACAGACACAGACAAAACACACACACACACACACACACACACACACACACACACACCACACACACACACACACACACACACACACACACACACACACACACACAGAGGCACGCGCGGGCATGCGAAAGAGTGTGTGTGTGTGTGTGTGTGTGTGTGTGTGTGTGTGTGGATCATCATCACCACCATCATCGTCATTGTCGTCAAGGTCGACATCATCGTCATCTTCTTTATAATCATAATCATCATCATAATCATCATCATCATCATCATCATCGTCGTCGTCGTCGTCGTTGTCGTCATCATTATCATCATCATTATCACCACCACCACCACCACCACCACCATCAGCATCATCATCATCATCATCATCATCATCATCATCATCAT
>CM060317.1:60976238-60983738 GCA_030674155.1 Stramonita haemastoma
CCCCCCCCCCCACCCTCCTCCCCTCCTCTTTCCCCTTGCCCAAGGCCAATTTGAGGGAGGGGTTAACAACACGTCATGCCTCCACAATAATTACTATTAGCCAGGAAACGATGACGCGGACAGATATCGATCACCAATAAGAGGAACGCATCACGCGAGAGCATGATCAGTGCAGCAAGCAAATGAATATTGGGTCATGCATGGTCATTGAAAATGAAGGATCACTTTAACAGGCACGGTCTCCCATGACTCATCATTGAAAGTGTTTTTCTCTCCCCCCCCCCCCTTCTGTACAGTGAGTGAAGTGTATTGCGCCATCTGAATCATGCAGGTTGTGCCATTGTATCAGTGTATGTGGCCTGGACCCAAGCAGAATAGTGCAGAATGTCTCTGCTAGCTTAAAAAATTTTTTTTTTTTTTACTTCGGCTGGTTGATGCGCGCCAGGGCACTTCACTTCACTCCACTTCACTTCATTTCACTTCACATCACATCACTTCACTTCACATCACGTCACTTTGCTTCGCTTCACATCACCTCACATCACTTCACTTCACACCACTTCACAGCTCTTCACATCACATCACTTCACTCCACATCACTTTACATCACATCACTTCACTTCACATCACTTCACATTACATCACATCACTTCACTTCACATCACTTCACATCACATCACTTCACATCACTTCACTTCACATCACTTCACAGCTCTTCACATCACATCACTTCACTCCACATCACTTTAATCACATCCTTTCACATCACTTCACTTCACTTCACATCACGTCACTTTGCTTCACTTCACATCACATCACATCACTTTACTTCACTTCACTTCACACCACTTCACAGCTCTTCACAGCTCTTCACATCACATCACTTCACTCCACATTACTTCACTTCACATCACTTCACTTTAAATCACATCACTTCACTTCACATCACTGCACTTCACTTCACATTACTTCACGTCACTTCACATCACATCACTTCACTTCCCATCACATCACTTCATTTCACTTCACATTACTTCACTTCCCATCACATCACTTCATTTCACTTCACTTCATTTCACTTCACATTACTTCACGTCACTTCCCTTCACATCACTTCACTTCCCATCACATCACTTCATTTCACTTCACTTCATTTCACTTCACATTACTTCACGTCACTTCACTTCCATCACTTCACTTCCATCACATCACTTCATTTCACTTCACTTCATTTCACTTCACATCACTTCACTTCGCTTCACATCACCTCACTTCACTTCACTTCACCTCACCTCACTTCACTTCACTTCACACCACTTCACATCTTCACATCACATCACTTCACTCCACATCACTTTACATCACATCACTTCACATCACTTCACATCACTCACTTTGCTTCGCTTCACATCACATCACTTCACTCCACATCACTTCACTTCACATCACTTCACTTTAAACCACATCCCTTCACTTCACATCACTGCACTTCACTTCACATCACTTCACATCACATCACTTCACTTCCATCACTTCCCATCACATCACATCATTTACATCACTTCACTTCACATCACTTCACATGACAACACTTCACTTCATTTCAGTTTAGTCCAATAAATTTATTATTTCAGAGACAGAGAATTCAAGTGGGTTACAAGCCGTACATAAAACAGTAGACATGTAATCATAATACCAAGGATATATACTACAACACAGTATCTGAACATAAGCAGGCACCTATCACAATATCAAAACAGGGGCTAGTGCTTCTTCTTCTTCTTCTTCTTCTTCTTCTTCTTCTTCTTCTTCTTCTTCTTCTTTGTCGTCGTCGTCGTCGTCGTCGTCGTC
This sequence comes from Stramonita haemastoma, assembly GCA_030674155.1. Lineage (NCBI taxonomy): Eukaryota > Metazoa > Mollusca > Gastropoda > Neogastropoda > Muricidae > Stramonita > Stramonita haemastoma. The sequence continues at coordinate 60,978,090 of CM060317.1, forward strand.
GTCGTCGTCGTCGTCGTCAAACGCTCAGCAGCAACTATCATTATCTGTCATATGAGCGAAAATGTGTTGCACTGTCTTTAAGCGTCTGACAAGTCAGGCCCAGCGCATCCGACATTGGTACGGGAAAGAAAACCTTTTGTCTTTCTGGAAAAAAAGGCAGGAGAATGGACCAAGAAGGCTGAAAATAGACGAGAAGGAGGTGACAAGAAGAAAAGGAACAAGGCAGAAACAAAGAGGGATAGAAAAGAGGAAATTCTAGCACTTGATTTCCAGAAGGTGGGGATGCTATTTATACAGACAGGCCCCGCGGGGAACTTTGTATATTTGAAGATGCCTGGACGAAGTTTTCATGATTGGTATAGCTTTCGTCAGAGCCATGATCACCCTATGTTTTGCACAATGTTAGAAGGAGGCTTTCCAAAGCTATGTTGATGGCAGAGGATGTTGTGGTCTGCCTCTTTTCTCTCTGCCTTAGAGAACTGTCATCACTAGATTTGTTTGTGTGTTTCTGTCTGCATGTCCAACATATCTCCATCTGCTTATCAGTTTCAGCCAACATTTGTCTTTGTACTGTGCCGTTTTTGTGAAGAGTAGGCCATTTTGTGCCGTGGAAGGGATGACAAAAAAAAAAATCAAAACCGCATGCATTCAGGTGTGGTATTTCGACACCATGCCCGAAGTCGAAATACGGCTACCTTGATGGTAGGTAAAAATGGTCTCACACACCAGTTTCACCATTAAATTTCAGTGAACCTCAGACCTTTTGTAGTCGAGGAAAATCCCCCAACTTTTTTTTTTTTTAATCAAAGGCTATAAATCTCTGCCTTCAGCTATTTATAGTCTGTGCTTAGTTGAACAGAAACAGATGCAATGTCATACATGAATGTTCGAGCCAGGTTTAGTAGTGAAATCAGTAGCTATTGTTCCTGAAACCAGCTTATGTTAACTGAAAACAAACACAAGGACCACACAAACCTCAACAAACAACCAAAAAAAAACAGGTTCAACAGTTTCTGTCAGATTAAAAAAGGAAAGTTGCTGTATATAGTTTTAACACACAGGCAAGGTTTTCATTTCAAAGAAATGCCCGAAACAGAAAAAAAGTTAACTACATAAGGAAAATCAGTACCCAAACTAAAGTCACAAATGATAGTGTCTTGACTCCAGGGCTGAAAAATCGGACATTTGGGCTAGTGGCCTTGGCGTGGGTAGCTAAATGTGGGAGAGTTTTCACAAAACACGCCCATGCACCTCCCACCTCAAAGACAAACTTGGCACACTGCTAAAACTGGATAGCCATCAATTTCTTGTTGGAGTCAGGGGAGTTTCGTTTCCTCTACTTTTCCCGTTCCCTTTTTGTATGTGCCCACAAGCTATCATTCTCGCCATATGTTCGATCTTGTTCAAGTAGGTTTTTTTTGTCCGTTCCTCGGCTAGAGCTGCCAGGTTCACCAAAGGTGAGATTTTTGCGTATGCGACTTTGTTTTTCTCACCCACCATTTAGGTAGCCCCATACTGACTTCAGGGAAACGTTGGTTAAATTAACGTCCCTTTTTCTGGAAAAAATGTAGATTTTCTTTTTCTAGAGTTTACACAAACTGTATACCTACAAAGGTCAATGACGTCACACCTACCCCAAATTCCAGGCTCCCTGCTTACAGGTCGCTGATGTGAGAATCCTGTCTCCTCCCCCCCCCCCCGTCCCTCCTCTACTTCTCTTCCCTCAATTTTCCTAAACTACCTACAAATCAGAGGCACACGGCACTGCTGCACTAGGGAGTTATATTCCTCATAGACACTAAGCCCACCTTCTCACACAGCCCCTAAAATTGGGAAAACTTCCTCTACACCTCGTGGAGTTCACGTTAAATATCAATTCACATCAACAACACCAACACTGGGAGTTTCACGCAGCGTATTTTGGACAAGTTGATCCTGAGTGTGTCTAACCTTCACAGGTGATGGACCTGCGTGATGAAGACACTCCAGACATCTCCAGCGCTGACCATAGGTGATCCAACTCTTCTAGGTACATAAGGTGAATGGGTTTTTAACGTGCAGCAAGAGATTAGCGCTGCTGCGTTTACATACAGGAAGGAGCACTGATGTACAGTTTCATCCTGAAGGCTTTGCCGAGAGTGGAGTTGTAATCCACGTTCACGTTAGAGTAGAAGTTTGTGTAAACGTACAGCGTTGAGGTCAATTGATTTGCAGCGTCCACACGATTAACTTCAGATGATCTGGGAGCACGTAAGTCTTGTTGTTGTTGTTGTTGTTGTTGTTGTTGTGTTGTTTGTTGTTGTTGTTGTTGTTTCCTTCTTGTTCTTGTTTTTTTCTTCTTCTGTTTGCGCTTGTTCTTCGTCATCTTGTTGTTGTTGTTGTTGTTGTTGTTGTTGTTGTTGTTCTTCTTCTTCTTCTTCTTCTTCTTCTTCTTCTTCTTCTTCTTCTTCTTTCTTCTTCTTCTTCTTGCAATTCCTCCTCCTCCTCCTCCTCCTCTCCTCCCTTCTTCATCCTTTTCTTCTTCTTTCTTCTTCTTCTTCTTCTTCTTCTTCTTCTCCTTCTTTTTCTTCTTCTTTCTATTCTTTCTTTCTTTCTTTTCTTTTCTTCTTCCTTCTTCTTCTTACTTCCTTCTTCTCTTCTTCTTCTTCTCCTTCGCAATTCTCCTCCTCCTCTCCTCCTCCCCTCCTCCTCCTCCTCCTCCTCCTCCTCCTCCTCCTCTTCTTCTTCTTCTTCTATCTTCTTCTTCTTTTCTTCTTCTTTCTTCTTCTTTTTGCATTCTTTGCATTTTCGTCTTCACATTCTTCTTCTTCTTCCGAGTTCCCTTATATTGGGTAGAATTAATAGTATTTGGTCTTTTCCTGCACTAGATCACTTCACAGAATGTCTGCCTGCACCAATCATGAGATTTTGCGTCTGTGACAGATTTTGCCCACCATGAAGGTAGCCGTATTTCGACTTCAGGGATACTGTTACATTCAATCTGACATTGTGAAACAACATCTAAAGTGGTGTTGATACTGTGTTGTAGAAAAAGACCACCATCATGAACCCCCCCCCCCCCCCCCCCCCCATCCCTTAGACCATGAGTGATGGTCTGTGCGCAAGTCTTTTGAATGAGACAATAAACCGAGGTCTTGTGTGTTACACATCGTTATTTAGCACATGTAAAAGAAACCACGGCAACAAGAGAGCTGTTCCTTGCAACATTCTGTAGAAAAAAGCTCCTCTGATAGGAAAATAAATGCAGTTGCAGACAGGAAAATAAAATAAAGTGGGTGGCACTGCTCTTGTGACAACGCACTCTTCCCAGGGAGAGCAGCCCAATTTTCTGGCAGAGAAATCTGCCACGATATCAAGTAGTGTAAAACGAAAACAACAACAACAAAAAAATCATTCTTTTATTTCGAGGATAATGGAAAAAGCACTCATGTGCTTTTATTATTATCATTATTTTTTTTATACATCCCCGTGTGTATGCGGTTTTGTAAATTTTGTTATCTATTCCCACCGGAACACGATGGCCTACTCTTGCAAAACACACACAGAAGACCACAATAATAATGCACGATAAAGATCCTGTAATTCATAATCAGCTTTCGTTGGATTCCCCAGAACGCGTCAAATACTACTCAGTCAAACCCATTCCCGTCTCAGTCAGACGAATGACAGCTACCCTTCATTGGTGAGAAAAATCACGGTTTCCCCACACGCTATACGCATACAATAAATCTACCACGTAGGGGAAAAACTCGTTTAGCCTAGCCGAGGAGAAGGAGAGCCAATCTCCAATCGACCTCGGCTTTAGACCACCCTGACCTTTGAGTGCCACACTGACTCATTTAGCTGGGGGATCGCGGGGTGATAGTACTGAGTCCATGGCACAGTAACGGCTAGACTTAAGGTAAAAAGGTAAAGGTTCATAACCTATGGGCGTAGGGAGCCGGCGTATGGACTTCAGCTTCTCGTAGGCCAGCATTTGAGCGCCAGGGCATCACTCTCTCGTGCTTTCTCCCTACCTAAGAGGGCGGTACCCATTACAGCTGGGGGAACTGGGGGTGACTACTGAGTCAAGTTGCGCCGGCAAACGGTACCCATTCAACTGGTAACCACGCTCGACGCTGCTTTAACTTAACTATGGGGGAAAGCGAGTGCTCTGACCACTCAGCTATCTCGCCTACCCTAGATACTTAGATACCAGCACAGGGAACGTCTTGTTTCAGTACCTAAGTGCTTGCTTATATTAGCCAAGTACTGACAGACATCTCGGTCAATTTGTCCGAGTCAGAAGAGCTTCATTTCCTGGGTTTTGTTTTCACACGTTTCTTCTCTTATTTGTGTGTGTTTGTCTGTTTTGTAGGTTATGGTTAACTGCCTTGAATTCTCTGTGATTTGTGTCCAGTTTTTAACAGAAAACATTGTTAGTACGTGGGCGTGTGTGTGTGTGTGTGTGTGTGTGTGTGTGTGTGTGTGTGTGTGTGTGTGTGTGTGTGTGTGTGTGTGTGTGTGTGTGTGTGTGTGTGCGTGCGTGAGTGTGTGTGTGTGTGTGGTGTGTGTGTGTGTGTGTGTGTGGATGGTGTTGTTTATGTGAATGTGTCTGTCTCATGTGTCTTTTTGCCTCCTTTGTTTCATGTTTTGAGTTCGGGAGATAGACACACACACAAACACAAACACACACACACACACACACACACACACACACACACACACACACACACACACACACACACACACATATATATATATATATATAATATATATATATATATATATATATACATATATATACATATATATACATATATATACATATATATATATATACATATATAATATATATATATATATATAAGAGAGAGAGAGAGAGAGAGAGAGAGAGAGAGAGAGAGAGAGAGAGAGAGAGAGAGAGAGAGAGAGAGAGAGAGAGAGAGAGCTAGCTTATGATTTGATCTAATTATTTACTGAACGTATACCTGATGAAATCAGTGTAAACTTTGCTCCTCAGAATTAAGCTACAGGTCAGACACTAGCAGTAAGAGCAAACTGGAAAGTTGACCAAGTCTGTCTTTTCACAGAAGTAAATAAGCAAAGCAAAGATGGATTACTATGGAAGGAAAAACAAAACCCAGACCTCTATCACGTAATGCATATATCTGGTTATTCCCCTCGTTGGCTTCAGGGCTAAACTGTTGACCTTTTAGGTAACCACAACTGACGTACATAAGGCAAGTTCTGCACGCAGAAAGCTTTTTTCCCCCCATCATTTGTCTTTTGTGACGTATCCCTCCTGCTTAGTTTGATCTCAGTCACTACCCCTCCCCCCCCCCCCCAGCTAGATCTATATATATCGGGGCTCGCTATATCGTATCATGTAGGCCAGAAGCTTACAGGGAGATTACCGATGGTAGGTTGCAACTGGAAGGGTCTTGCACTGCTGACATATAGACATCCGTCAGTCTCGGAAGACTATTGAGTTGCACTCCTGGCTCTAGAGCGCAAAGCCTGGGTAAGTAAGTGTGGAGGGCACGCTGCTGTTACCCATACAGCAGACGACCCCCCCCCCTCTCCACGTCGCTGGAATGGTCCATTGGAAAGGCAAGCGAATGGCTCCAGTGCCATCGCAGGAGCCACCAGAACGTTGCCATATACAGC
>CM060317.1:60987161-60998236 GCA_030674155.1 Stramonita haemastoma
TCGATATAAAAGAACAAAAAAAAAAATAAATAAAATAAATAAATAAACTACTACTAACACTACTGCTGCTGCTGCTGCTGCTGCTGCTGCTGCTGCTGCTGCTACTGCTACTACTGCTACTTCTACTACTTCTTCTTCTACTACTACTACTACTACTACTACTACTACTACTACTACTACTACTACTACTATACTACTACTAGTACTACTACTACTACTACTACTACTACTACTTCTACTACTACTTCTACTGCCTCACCCTGGTGAAGGGCTCCAGACTGGCCAGGATGTTGCTGAGCACACTGAGCAGAACCATCTCGTCCTGAAAGCCGCTCCACAGCTGAGCCAGATGGATGAACTGGGGCTGAAAACACCATAGCAACAGTTTTCTGTTCACTGGTATTCTAATGGCCAATGCATTTTGTTCATTTGCGTCCTAACAGTATTTTGTTCTTTGGTGTTCTAATTGTCAATGTATTTTGTTCACTGGTGTCCTAACAGTAAATTACATATTCTGTTCAGTGGTATGTGGTTGCAGCCAATGTATTCTGTTCAGAGGTGTTCTAAAAGTCAATGTATTTTGTTTATTGGTGCCACACCAGCCAATATATTCACATCTTCTAGTCATTGGTATCATAGAAGCCAATATGTTCACATATTCTAGTCATTGGTGTCATAGAAGCCAATATATTCACATATTCTAGTCATTGGTATCATAGAAGCCAATATGTTCACATATTCTAGTCATTGGTGTCATAGAAGCCAATATATTCACATATTTTAGTCATTGGCGTCATAGAAGCCAATGTATTCCCTTATCTTGTTCATTGGTGTCGTAGAAGCCAATGTATTCACATCATCTGTTCATTGGTGTCATAGAAGCCAATGTATTCACATCATCTATTCATTGGTGTCAAAGAAGCCAATGTATTCACATCATCTGTTCATCGGTGTCATAGAAGCCAATGTATTCACATCATCTGTTCATTGGTGTCATAGAAGCCAATGTGTTCACATCATATGTTCATTGGTGCCATACCAGCCAATATATTACCATATTTTGTTCATTTGTGTCATAGCAGCTGATGTATTCTCATAAATTTGGGGGCAGAAGAAATTGGTGGTCAGAAAACTGGACTTGTTATGTGACAGTTGGTAAGCTAAAGATATGGGGTCAAGTCACCACTTAGGTGCCCCTTCTCTTTTAGGTATTATTTTTCACTGTGGTATGCGGCAATTTTCAAATGGTTATGAAGTAAAGAACCATGAATTAAAAGTTTGTGTTTAAAATGTCACTGTGTTCAAAAAAAGGAGCTTTCCAAAATAACAGGTATATTAAAAAAACAAACAAACCCAGATCACTGGTGATTGAAAATCAAAGGAAACAGTTGCCAGGAATTCAGTTATGGGAATAAACTGGTGCAATACATAAAAGGACCCCCCCCCCCCCCTTTCCAAAAAATGAAAACAAACCCCAACTATCCCCCTCCCAACCCCCCCCCACCAAAAACCCACCCTAATAATACAATAAAAAACAACAAAAAAGTTGAATTAAACAAACACTACAAAGCAAACCAAACAAAACAAAACAGCTCGCCCCCATCCCCCCCCAAAAAAAAAAAAAAAGAAGAAAGATTTACTCACATAGACTTGTGCAGTGGGGACGGCAGTTTTGGACTGCACGGTGGCCTGCAGTTGTTCCATGCGAGTGGCCAGTTGGTTCTCCAACAGCTCCACTTGCTGAGCACAGCTGATCACATCGTTCTGTCACAACAGCACACACAGCTGATCACACAACAGCACACACACACAGCTGATCACACACACACACACACACACACACACACAGCTGATCACACACACACACACACACACACACACACACACACACACACACACACACACACACACACACACACACACACACACACACACATACACACACACACACACACATAGAGTGCTGATTCCACTCTTCCCAAAAGTCCTTAGGATGAGACTATAAACCAAGGCCCCATGTGGGAACGCATGCAGAACATCTTGCGCACATGTTAAATCCTATTCTGCTTTTTTTTTTTTAAAGTAGGGCATTGTGTATCGGTGGGAACAGATGACAAGATTTACAAAACTGCATGCCCCACAGGGATTGGATGTAAAAAAAAAGCACATGAGTGCTATTCCATTATCCTAGATATAAAAGAATAAATAAATAGATAAATACCCCCACCCACACACACACACACACACCCTAACCCCCGGCACCCCTCCTCACCCCCCACCCCTCCTACACCTTCCATCCCCACACACCCACAGTGACCCATATCAAAGAGAAGGCTGACCAGGATGATCCTGAGGAAGGCTTCGTGCTGACGGGTGTTGATGAGGGCTTGCTTCAGGAGCTGGATGGACGGCCCTTCCTGGGGCTGCCTCTTGTGCATCTCCTCAATCAGAGCTGCAAATGGGAACAAGATGTAGTGGTTCTGAGCTGTGGTGTGTGGGGTGGGGTGGTGGGGTGTGGGGTTGGGTGTGGTGTGTGTGTGGGTGTGGTGTTGGGTTGGGGTGTGGGGGGTTTGTTGGTGTGGGGTGGTGGTGTGGTGGTTGGGTGTGGTGGGGTGGTTGGGGGTGGTGTGGTGGGTGGGGGGGTGTGGTGGGTGGGGTGGTGTGGTGGGTGGGGTGTGTGGTGTGGTGTGGTGGTGTGGTGTGGTGTGATGTGGGGTGTGGTGTGGTGGAGGGTGGGTGTAGTGTGGTGTGGTGTGTGGTGTGTGGTGAGGGTGGTGGTGTGGGTATGTGGTTGGTGGTGTGGGTGATGTGTGTAGTGTGGGTTGGTTAGTGTGGTAGTTATCTGCTGTTGTTCTGTACAACAAAACACTACACTACACTGCACTACACTACACTACACTGCACTACACTACACTACACTACACTACACTACACTACACTACACTACACTACACTACACTACACTACACTACACTACACTACACTACACTACACTACACTACACTACACTATACAAGAGTTCTGTTTGAAACAGGGAAAGAAGAAATGTATGAAAACAACAAACATCAAATACTTTTATTTGAAACACAGTGACACACATTTATTTCCAGTGTGGTTAAGGAAAGATCTGAGAAAAAAAAAAGCAATTTAGAAAAAGGGTGATATGAAGAAGAACTTTAGAAAACCTAATCTGATCCATTTTCAGTGCAATTGTACATACTTTGTTTTTGTTTATTGAGAAAAAGATTAAGTTTGATTCACCTTCACCCTTCACCTGTCCCATAGTCCTGCGGACAGTGGGGGAACCACAAAAGATTTTACAACCAGCCTCCTCCGCTCAGTTTAATTAATTGTCGCTAAAGAATGCTGATTCCTACTGTCTGATTGTGCCCGTGATGTGTATATATATATATATATATATATATAATATATATATATATATATATATATATATATATATATATATATATATATATATATATATATATATATATATTATATTTAGCTCCAGCAGTAAGAAGAGAGTCTGGATTATGTCTTTTTCACTTGCTCTGGATAGTTCTAACATTAGCAACAACAACAACAACAAAAAAGTCTGCTCACTTACCAGTGTATTTGTAGGCACTCTTCAGAGTACTCTGAATCTCAGAATCAACACTCTGGGTTGTGGCTGGAACAGCTTCATTCAGAATGGCAGGCACTGCACACAAAGAAGTAGGTGATAAATACACTGACGACAAACAAAATATAATCCTGAGAAAGTCTGTTTTCATGAAAGATCAAGATGCCAAAATATCAAAGTCTGAAAAAACTTTTGATTGTCAAAAGCCACACCTACATGCAAGATAAGATGATGCTTAAAATTATGCACTCAAAAAAGGATTGCTGATTCTATTTTTTCTTTTTCTTTTTTATAAACCATGAATGATATCGTTAATTGTCTATTTTGGAAATTGGATTTAAGAACCATACCTTTCACACATTACTGAATATCTTTAAGCAATTCTAAGGGCAGGTATACTAACAGAAGACTTGAGTAAAAAAACAACAACAACAACAACAACAACTGCAAGCAAGTGTTACACTGCTAATTCACTCACAATCATCAATGCCCTCTCCACCCTTTCCACACTCTTTGTTGAAGAGCCGGATGCCGGTGACGATCATTGTCAGCTCCAGCAGTTGTCTCTCTTTGTCGCGCTTGGTCAGATTCATGAAGGACCCCAGCTCTGTCTGAGGGAACACCGACTGCAGGGCAGCTGAAAGTGAAAACAAAGGACACAACATTAATGTAACATTTTTGAAAGGATGGAACACTGATTACAGAGCAGCTGAAAGTGAAAACAAGGGATACAGTATTCAAATAAAACCTTTGAAAAAGGTGAGAACACTAAGTGCAGAGCACCTGAAAGGGAAAACAAGGGATACAGTATTCAAATAAAACCTTTGAAAAAGGTGGGAACAACAGAGCACCTGAAAGTGAAAACAAAGGATACAGTATTCATATAAAATCTTTGGGAAAGGGGAAAACCAGCATCTTACAAAATTACCTTAAAAAAGAAGTGGTTTCTAATCCAGTGTTATGCTTATTTTCATCAGCTGTTAACTTCACTCTGAATTGTTTTTTCAAAGCCAGCAGGAAGCAGGGATTGAAACCAGATAAAGCTTCCCGAACAGAAATTTTCACTGATTGTTTATTTTGTCATTTTTGATAAGTCTCAATGTTTTATTTTCTTACTTCTTTACGACAAAATTTCATTACTGAACTGTTTTCAACACACATTCAGCCTTATTTCCACTGAGTTTAGTGACCAAACCAAAAACCAAGTGGTCACTACTCTTCCGCATGGAGCACCTTGGTTTGCATAGATGACAGTTTCCACATTTTTAAGAGTTTCCTGCTAAAAATCATCTATTTCTACACAACATTTACACTGTCATTCTTGTAAAAACTCTCAAAATAAACAATTGGAAAAAAAAACCTTTCATTTAAAACGACTGTTAATACTCTCTTTAACAAACACGATCATAACCTAATGCGTGTGTTTATGAGAGAATTCTGTCAATCAGAGATGTTAGTTAATCAGTGACTTACTAAGAAAAGTTCTGCAAAAAAACCAACCCAGTATAATATTGTAACCCCCAAAACTCTTTACTGATACATACCCGTGGCTTCGCGCACGACAGCGATGTCAGTGGGACTGCCGAGGCCTGACCGCAGCAGGACTGCCGAGACAATCTTGCGATACAGGCTCTCCAGCTCCTCTCGGGTGCGAGCACGGCTGTCAGTGATCTCCCTTACCACAGGCTGCAGACGGGACTCCAGGACACGGCGATGCTCCTCCAGAAAGTCGGCTGGAGAAACAGACAGGTTTCATTTTGGCTTGGTTGGTATTTTGGGGGGGGGGGGGGGCTTTTTTTGGTGTTGTTCGCGAATTGCATATTTGTCTCCTTTACATTGTGTTTTTTGTTTGTTTTTTGTCTTTTGTTTTGCTTTTTGATTTGCTTTTTGTTATTTTGCTTTTCGTTTTTTTTGGTTTTGTTGGTTTTTTTGTTTTGTTTTGTGTGGGTTTTTTTTTGTTTCTTTGTGTGAGTGTGTGGGTAGTTGTTGGCTTATTTTACTATCATGATGTATCCCTAAGGGTAGGGACTGGATGTAAAAAAAAAAAGTATATGGGTTCTTATTCATGAACCTCGAAATAAAAAGAATTTGACCTGACTTGATTTCATTTGACATCACGGCTCAATGAATAGAAGTATTTGTTTGATACAGATGAATAACTAGTTTTATTTCAAGATATAACACAGCTGTATACACTTTCCCCCCTCCCCACCCGTTGCGCACATGTTTTTGTGTGTGTGTGTGTGTGTGTGTGTGTGTGTGTGTGTGTGTGTGTGTGTGTGTGTGTGTGTGTGTGTGTGTGTGTGTGTGTGTGTGTGGTGTCTGTGTCTGTGTGTATGTAATGCAAGATAATGCAAGATTAAACTAAATGGTTTTTACACGAGCTCAAGATAAATGGTAACACACTTACACTCTCTCTCTCTCTCTCTCTCTCTCTCTCTCGGTAGGGGGCTCGAAGGGTGCAGATTCAAGAAAGACGTGTGGCATTTCTCCTCCAGTTTTTTGTGAAATTGTCAAGTCTACAGGGTGTGTATAATTGTAATTTTTTGCATACATATGGACTGTTCGTGGCTTCTTCGTGTGAACTGATTGGAACGACATGATAACCAGTATGTGGTCAGTAATATACCATATTTAATCTTCATATACAATATAAACAAATTAAAAAAAAAAAAAAAGTAAACAAAACTCAGCCTGCCGGCTGACCCGGAACAGTCGTGTGTGGGCTGCACGTGCGTGTATTTTGAAAGTTGTGAACCTTGCACACACACACACACACACACACACACACACACACACACACACACACACACACACACACACGTCCATGCAGAATTCCAAACATTTTGCCGATTTCGAACTTTGAACTTTGTGCTCTCCACTGTGTTTTAGAACTGATCATCACGTGCAGTATTGTGACATTGACATTGGCATTGTTTACACGCAGACACAGGCACCTAAAAGATGTCACAAGAAGGTTTTTTGCACCCTCAATTAAACATGCTACAGTTTATGGACTGGCGATTTGCTCACATACAACAAGAGCTGCAACATCACACTGCCAGTATTAAAACCACCATTGAAGAGAAATTCAAAATATTAGACAACAGCATATCACACATTAAACGAGACATGAGTGAGTTGAAAGAAATGGTTGAAGAAAACAGAGAGAACATAGAGGACATTATGGAAGACAGGCGCACGATTCTGGACAGACTGGACAAGCTGGAAAGAAATGTGCAAGTGATTGAACAAGATTCAAAAGCGTGCAATGTAGTGTTCTTTAACATAGAAGAACATCGATACGAGGACAGGGGTTCTACAACACAAATCATTGTAGACCTTCTGAACTCGTATAACCCAGCAACCTACTGGCATCAAGACGACATCGTCAAAGCATTCCGACTGGGGAAACCTCGGCAGCAAGGCAGTGAACCTCGACCAATCCTGGTGCAGTTCAGCAGGATGTCGGACAAAATGGCTGTGCTGGGAGATTCATATCTGAGAGATGACCTAAGAAAAAGTGGCATTAGTGTTGCTTCTGACCTCACCTCACGGCAAAAGGAGCTTATTGACTTCTACCGCAGTCAAGGCAAAATCGCCTACTTCTACAATGGAAGACTACAGGTCAAGGACAAACAAGAGCTAAGACCAAGGTTTCCTGTGGAGAAACGGATTATAGCAAGGTCAGCTCAGGAAACAGAAGATTGGCCTCATCTTCCTCACAACAGACAGAGAGGTCACGACAGAGGCTGGCCCAGCAAACAGTCAACTGGAAACTCTAGCAGGAGCCAGCCAGACAAAGTTTCCAGGGCACCTCCATTTCAACCAAAGGATGGCGAATTTGAAGTTACTCCACCAACCATCAGACGTCAGTGGCATTCCTACTTCAGTGGAGCCTTTCAAGAGAAGCATGGGAACACTGTCTCCAGGAGCAATGCAGGGTATAGAAATACGTCCTATCCCAGAGACTCTGTTCATGCCAGGAATCCTCAAAGAAATTTTCATGAGGACTCTCACAGACCAGGTGTTCCAGCCCCTCAAGCATACAGGGAGGAGAAAACTGACTTTCCAGCACCTGAGCACAAGCGGTTTGTGTTTTTCAAAAACCAGAGCCACAATGGGGCCACAGCAACCTTTGAAAGACTAAGACGTAACTCTGATTGTGGGTTAGTAAGGTGTCAAGATCAAAGCAAGAATATGGAAGAAACTGACATACATACAGTATGTGAGGCTACTGGAGAGTGTTGTAACAGTCACAATGACTCAAAGAAAAATGCAGAAAAGTGTGGAAGGGATGAAATTGAGGAAGACATTGAAGAAAATGACAGTTTTTCTCCCTTTCCCAGGGATGAAAAACAGAGAGGTGATGACAAAACCACAGACAGCAAGACTGAAGAAATACTGATGAGTGACATGGACACATTTCACCAACATGGTTTTGACAGACACGATCATGGACCTAACATTACAGACTCTGACCAAGACATAACGGTTAATGAGGCACAAAAACCTACTGATGTAGACCCTGACAGACCAAATGACACTGAAGACCAAAGTGACAGAGTAGACAGTGCAGAAAAATATGGTGACCATGAGGTCTCACTGGTAAAAAGCAATGGACGCAAAGTTGGTAAGGCAGTCCACAAACGATCAAACACAGGCAGTGGTAAAAAAGTAGACTCTCACAGAGAGACGGAGGCAACAGAGCAGAGCAAGGCAGGACCTGCAGGCCTGTGTAATGCCCAGCCATCAGGAGCAGGGAGGCAGCCAAGGCCTACAAGGCGTGCTGCCTCTCAGAAACAAGAAGCTCAGAGAACGCATGCAGAATCACGTAGGTCAGTGAGCCAGTCCAGCATCCTGGACTCTCTCAGGAGAGTTTCAGTGGGGGAACATCCCAATGAGAGTGGACTGGCCTCACAGGAGAAAAGGAAGCCTGCTAATTCTGGAGCCTCTATCTCCAAGAAATAGGACATTGGCCGGGCCACAGGAAGAACATCTACATATAAAGATAATACAAGCCAACTGTGTGGCTCAATTGATGAACCCGAAGAGAAGCAGCAACAACAATTTGTAAATAGTGCACATAAACAGCATATTGATTTCATAAATTACAACGTTAATGGCTTATTACAAAAGTTAGAAAATAATGATTTTGTTAACTTTCTTGTGATACATGATTTTGTATGTTTAACAGAAACGTTTATTAGTTTTGATTTTGAATCAACACTTTTCAGTGATTTTGTTGTATTTACATCAAAGGCCAAGAAATTGTCCCATCAAGGCCGATATTCTGGAGGAGTGATTGTTATGGTGAGAAAGAAGTATGCCTGCTATGTTGATAAGGTTGATGTAAAATATGATAATATAGTTGTGCTTAACATTCAAAAGGATCTGTTGAAAACTAATAAAAATGTTCTGTTAATTTGTACTTATATACCTCCTTATGATTCTGTGTTTTGGAAACATCACCAAAAAGGCTATGGTATGGAAATGCTAGAGCAGTGCATATTGGACTTGCAAGAATTAAATGATGATTTTTATGTTCTATTAACAGGTGACTTGAATGCAAGAACAGCATGTGTGAACAATTCTTTTTCAGATGATGATTTTGATGGGGAGTTGAGAACAGAGTATGTCACAAGTGATTTTTCAAGAAGTTCACAAGATAAACAAACAAATGTCTTTGGCAATCAGCTGCTCGAAATATGCAATATGTTTGATTTTTTTATTTTGAATGGTCTGTGTCAACATGACTTTGATGATGGGTTTACATATATTTCATCCTCAGGAGCCAGCACTGTTGACTATTTTATTATGTCTTGTGAATGGTATGCATGTGTTGATATTGTAGCTGTAGATATAAAAAGTACTACAGAGTCAGATCATCTACCTGTTTTTATGAGAATTAATTTGAAAACTGATGTGACCAACCTAAGTGTTGAACAAGCAGACAAAGGGGATCAGAGTGTTGTAGAAAAAATAGTTTGGAAAGATGATAAGAAAGAAGAATTTATTGAAATACTTAATAACCACACTATGCAGAATAAAATTATTAGTGCCTTAAATCTACTTGACAATGACATAGATGATGCTCTAAAGCTATTTACACAGTGTCTGAATGAGGCTAGTAGTTGTATGCTTACTAGACGTCATAACTTTCAGAATAAACGGTCAAAATGGTTCGATGATGAATGTCATCAGGTTAAAAAAGAGACAAGAAGAGCCTTGAATTTATTTAGAAAAACAAAAGATGAAAACGATAGGCAAATTTATGTTACAGCACGGAAAAAGTATAGACAGTTATTAAAGGCCAAGCGCCAAACATTCAGAAAACAAAAGGTAGAATTTCTAGTAAACAATAGTTCAAATTCAGCACTCTTCTGGAAAGAGCTCCAAAGTATGGGATGTGCTAACAGAGATAGAGTTATCAACAATATAAATTCTACTGAGTGGGTTAATTATTTCAAAGAAGTATTTCAAAGCAATGAAGCTATATTTAAAAATAGTATGCGTACAGAAGTAGATTTGTTAGAAGGAAATGAACATGAATTAAACAAAGAGATTACAAAAGAAGAAATAAATACAGCTATACATAAACTGAAATCTGGTAAGGCATGTGGGATTGATGAAATTACAGCAGAAATGCTAAAAAATGGAACTAGTGAAGCTAAACAGTTTATATTCAAGCTTTTTAATACTATCTTCAATAACGGTATATATCCACAAATGTGGTCTAAAGCCATTATTATTCCAATTTATAAAAAAGGGGATCCAGAGCAAGTAGACAACTATAGAGGAGTATCATTACTGAGTATCTTATCCAAATGCTATACTTCCATACTAAACACAAGATTGTATTCGTGGCTAGAAAACAATCACTTGATCTGTGAAAATCAAGCAGGTTTTAGGAAGAGATATTCTACAGTAGACCAGATTTTCAATTTATATTCAATTGTCCAAAAGTGTATGTCCAAGAAAGGTCAAAAACTGTATGTTGCTTTTGTTGACTTCAAAAAAGCCTTTGACTCCGTTAAACATGATAAACTTTTGAACTGTATAAAACGCCAGGGATAAAGGGAAAGTTCCTTGCTTCACTCTCAGCCATGTATAGCTCTTTATTATCTTGTATCCGAATGAATAGCCAATTGTCAGATTTTTTTGAATGTCCAGTAGGAGTCAGACAAGGTTGTGTTCTGAGCCCCACGTTGTTTTCAGTATTTATTAACCAGCTAGCTAATGATGTGAATGAAAAAGGAAAACACGGAGTTCAGTTATTACCCAATATCATAGATATTTTCATTTTGTTGTTTGCAGATGATGTTGCATTATTTTCAACAACCCCAGGGGGTTTGCAGCATCAATTAAACATTTTGAAAGACTGCTGTAATGATTTACAGTTAAGCGTTAACATTAATAAAACTAAGGTGATGGTCTTTAGGAAAGGGGGATA
>CM060317.1:60998336-61000836 GCA_030674155.1 Stramonita haemastoma
AAAGGGGACGGGATAGCCTAGTGTTCAAAACATTGCGCTAGCAATTTGACAACCCGGGTTCGATTCCCGTCTGAGGGGATTTTACCACTGGAGTTAACATCATTGTTGACACCACTCTCCCCAAAAGTCTTTCAGATGAGACTATAAACCGAGGCCCCGTGTGCGAACGCACGCAGAACATCTTGAGCACACGTTAAATCCTGTTCCGCTTATCGTAAGAGTAGGCTATTGTGTGCCTGTGGGAACAGATATTTACAAAACTGCATACACACAGGGGACTGGATGTAAAAAAGCACGTGAGTGCTTATTCCATTATCCTCGATTTAAAAGAATAAAAGAAATAAAAAATAGACATTCACATCAGAGGAGTGCCGTTGTATATTTACCCACCACCACAAGAGCAGCACCACCCATTATTTATTTATTTTCCTGTCTTTTACGTCGAGGTTAACGGAAGCACTCATGTGTTGTTTTTTTTACATCCAGTCCCCGTGTGTATGCAGTTTTGTAAACTATCATCTGTTCCCACCGGCACACAATAGCGTACTCTTCCGAAAAGTGGAACATGATTAAATTTGTGCGCAAGATGTTCTGCGTGCGTTCACACACGGGACCTTCGTTTATAGTCTCATGCAAAATGACTTGAACACATGTCAGAAGTTTTTTTTCGTAGATATCTTGCGCATACGTCAGGAGTTTTGGTAGAATATGTGGAAACATGTTACAGACTTTTTTGTGCATAGAACATCTTGCATGTACATCAGATATTTTCATGGATTATCTTACGCACACTCATGTTAAAAAGGGGGGACGGATAGCCTAGTGGTCAGAATATTGCGCTGGCAATTTGACGACCCGGGTTCGAGTCCGGTCGAGGAAATTTTTCTCCTGGAGTTAACATCAGTACTGACTCCACTCTCCCCAAAAGTCCTTCGGATGAGACTTTAAACCGAGGCCCCGTGTGCGAACGCACGCAGAACATCTTGCGCACACGTTAAATCCTGTTCCGCTTTTCGTAAGAGTAGGCCATCGTGTGCCGGTGGGAACAGATGACAATATTTACAAAACTGCATACACACGGGGACCGGATGAAAAAAAGCACATGATTGCTTGTTCTGTTATCCTCGATATAAAAGAATAACTAACTAACTAACTAACTAACTAAATAAAATAAATAAATAAATAAATAAATAAAAGACCTTATGGCAGGACATCTTGCACACACGTCAGAAGACTTTTTTCATATTTCTAAAAGATCTGCCAAAAAAAAAAGGTAACAAGACAGGATCATGAAACTGAGTATAAATAATGACAACCCATAAATATATACATATATATATATATATATATATATATATATATATATATATATATATATATATATATATATATATATATATATATATATACATATATATATTAGCTACCTCTCACAGTTTTGTCATGGGTATTGTGATACAGATCTCTAGTAGCCAGTTGCTCATGTTGTTTTCCCAGGTCTTCTCCACTCCTCCTGGACCTGTCCACTGCAGGCTGTGAAGACACCAGCAGCACGATGCCGGAGCACAGGGCCCAGTGAACTTGTCCCCACCCACATGACTTAACTTGACCTATGTAAGGCCAATAGGGAGGACGGGTAGACTACTGAAGATAAAAGCAACGCTTGAACAGTCCTGAAGGGTCAAACTTCTGGAGGGCAATGTACTCAGTAAAGTTCTCTGAAGGTCAAAGTCCTAGAAAAATCCCTGAAAGGCAAACTCCTGGAAAAACGAGTCCCTAAAGGACGGCATCCTGCAAAACAAGCTCCTGAAAGGCAGCAACATGCAAAACGGGCCCCTGAAGGACAAAATCCTGCATGCAAAACAGGCCCCTGAAGGGCAAAATCCTGCATGCAAAACAGGCCCCTGCAAAACAGGCCCCTGAAGGGCAAAATCCTGCATGCAAAACAGGCCCCCGAAGGGCAAAATCCTGCATGCAAAACAGGCCCCCGAAGGGCAAAATCCTGCATGCAAAACAGGCCCCTGAAGGGCAAACTCTGCATGCAAAACAGGCCCCCGAAGGGCAAACTCCTGAAAGACCAGCCCCCGAAGGGCAAACTCCTGAAAGACCAGCCCCCGAAGGGCAAACTCCTGAAAGATCAGCCCCTGAAGGGCACACTCCTGAAAGACCAGCCCCCGAAGGGCAAACTCCTGAAAGACCAGCCCCCGAAGGGCACACTCCTGAAAGACCAGCCCCTGAAGGGCAAACTCCTGAAAGACCAGCCCCCGAAGGGCAAACCCCTGAAAGACCAGCCCCCGAAGGGCAAACTCCTGAAAGACCAGCCCCCTAAAGGGCAAACTCCTGAAAGACCAGCCCCTGAAGAGCAAACTCCTGAAAGACCAGCCCCTGAAGGGCAAACACCTGAAAGACCAGCCCCTGAAGGGCAAATCCAGCGCAGAGCCTGGCATTGCTGTCCAGGGATCTAGGACTAAATCCCACTTGGCTGGACATCAAAGTTGAT
>CM060317.1:61005836-61010836 GCA_030674155.1 Stramonita haemastoma
GTGCCTTTGTTTTCCCCTAACTGTGACTCCCTCTGTCTCTGCCTCAGTCTCTGTCTTTGTTTTCCCCTAACTGTGACTCCCTCTGTCTCTGCCTCAGTCTCTGTCTTTGTTTTCCCCTAACTGTAACTCCCTCTGTCTCTGCCTCAGTCTCTCTCTATGTTGTTTTCCCCTAACTGTGACTCCCTCTGTCTCTGCCTCAGTCTCTGTCTTTGTTTTCCCCTAACTGTGACTCCCTCTGTCTCTGCCTCAGTCTCTGTCTGTCTTTGTTTTCCCCTAACTGTGACTCCCTCTGTCTCTGCCTCAGTCTCTGTCTGTCTCTATGTTGTTTTCCCCTAACTGTGACTCCCTCTGTCTCTGCCTCAGTCTCTGTCTTTGTTTTCCCCTAACTGTGACTCCCTCTGTCTCTGCCTCAGTCTATGTCTTTGTTTTCCCCTAACTGTGACTCCCTCTGTCTCTGCCTCAGTCTCTGTCTTTGTTTTCCCCTAACTGTGACTCCCTCTGTCTCTGCCTCAGTCTCTGTCTTTGTTTTCCCCTAACTGTGACTCCCTCTGTCTCTGCCTCAGTCTATGTCTTTGTTTTCCCCTAACTGTGACTCCCTCTGTCTCTGCCTCAGTCTCTGTCTTTGTTTTCCCCTAACTGTGACTCCCTCTGTCTCTGCCTCAGTCTCTGTCTTTGTTTTCCCCTAACTGTGACTCCCTCTGTCTCTGCCTCAGTCTCTCTCTGTCTTTGTTTTCCCCTAACTGTGACTCCCTCTGTCTCTGCCTCAGTCTCTGTCTTTGTTTTCCCCTAACTGTGACTCCCTCTGTCTCTGCCTCAGTCTCTCTCTGTCTTTGTTTTCCCCTAACTGTGACTCCCTCTGTCTCTGCCTCAGTCTCTGTCTTTGTTTTCCCCTAACTGTGACTCCCTCTGTCTCTGCCTCAGTCTCTGTCTTTGTTTTCCCCTAACTGTGACTCCCTCTGTCTCTGCCTCAGTCTATGTCTGTCTCTCTCTCTCTATGTTGTTTTCCCCTAACTGTGTCTCCCTCTGTCTCTGCCTCAGTCTATGTCTGTCTCTCTCTCTATGTTGTTTTCCCCTAACTGTGACTCCCTCTGTCTCTGCCTCAGTCTCTGTCTGTCTCTATGTTGTTTTCCCCTAACTGTGACTCCCTCTGTCTCTGTCTGTCTCTCTCTATGTTGTTTTCCCCTAACTGTGACTCCCTCTGTCTCTGCCTCAGTCTCTGTCTGTCTGTCTCTATGTTGTTTTCCCCTAACTGTGACTCCCTCTGTCTCTGCCTCAGTCTCTGTCTTTGTTTTCCCCTAACTGTGACTCCCTCTGTCTCTGCCTCAGTCTCTGCCTCAGTCTCTCTCTATGTTGTTTTCCCCTAACTGTGACTCCCTCTGTCTCTGCCTCAGTCTCTGTCTCTATGTATCTGCAGGCAGGCCTTTAATTTTGAATTGTTAGTTTTTGTGTGCAGAATCCTCCTGTCATCGAAACTGTTCCCGTCCTAGGTACTTCAACGACTGAGGATGGATGCGACACGAGCAAGTGAAAGCACCCGATAAGGTAAAACCAGTGTGTGGTCTGTTGCTGTTGGGCATTCTACAGCTGAACTTTCAGAGAGTACTCAAGAATATACTCTGTCTCATACATCCTATTTAGGACTATCACTGACCGCAGGGTAGGCAGACTTCTGAGTGAGAAGTTTGTGTGTGTAGCCATCTTCTTCATGCACCTTGCTATATAGGCAGCTGTACCCAGCTTCAGATGATTATGTCCTTTCCTGGAAAGTACGATGCATGCTAAGACTTTGCCATGGATGAAAACATATCAACATACATCAAAGCTTAACAGAAATCGGCATGGGGTCTTTGTTTACATCTGTATACCTCACATCTATCAGCCCGACCATGTTTTTTGTTGTTGTTGTTGACCAGTTTAGAGACCCATGCTGAAGACATCTGGAGAGGGAAGTCAGGACTAGTACTAACCCTTGGAGGGAGGGAGGGGGAGTGGTCAATCCTTTCGAAAGGGTGTTTTGAGGTGTACCGAGTGAAAACTTGAGCTTTGTTCACTGCATGAACATTCGATGAAATTAGATCTCCAGTCGGAATGCAGCTACCTTTTAAAGTTATTAAAAAAGTTTGGAAACACAAAATCTCACCATTGGTGAGCCTCGGAGCTCTAGCCGGGGAAAGATAAAAAACAACAACCCAGAAATCAAAACCATAAGCTTTTATTCTTAAGCTAAACCTTACCTTTTCAGGCTTCTCTGATGCCATGGAAGTACAAAACCAGTGCAGACCTGACCACAAAAGTGTACACTAGGGATGACTTCACCACGGAAAACAGCATACACCATTCTACCATGGAAAACTTCGCCACATCACGGAAAACACCATGCACCATTCTACCATGGAAAACTTCGCCACATCACGGAAAACACCATGCACCATTCTACCATGGAAAACTACGCCACATCACGGAAAACACCATACACCATTCTACCATGGAAAACTACGCCACATCACGGAAAACAAAATCACGGAAGATTACGCTACACCACGGTGGTAAGAAACTCGCGTAGAGCATGGCAGCAGCGAGTCCTCAGAGGAGAAGCCCCCTTCAAACAAGTGTTTCGGGCCTTTAATCTTCCTTACACTCTAGGGAGGCCGGCCCACATCCAGTTCATGACTCTGGATGTCTCTCTGCTGCCCCTTCATGTATATGATGAGTTCTGACTCGGATTCGAACCCATGATCTCTGGATATGCACACCTTTTTTTTTTGGGGGGGGGGGGCGGCGATTAGCCACCAATGGTATTATGGGGTCATCTAGGCCTTATGCAGTTGGCTTTTGTTCCTCCTTGACCAGATCCAACTTGAACATCTCTCGGCTGCTTCTGTCATAGCTTTCAGGGCTCTGGCTTTTTCCCTCCCTGCAATCGAGAGCTGGTTCATGAGGTTGTAAGCCGATTCTCCAACAAATCCCCCAAGGAATAGAGCAACCCGGAAAACTAAACTACACAACGGTAAACACCGGGATAGAAGAATTCGCCACACCACGGTAAACACCACAGAAACTACGCTACGCCACAGGAATCGCCACCATGAAAAACTACCCTACACCACAGGGAAAAATACTAGGAAGGCTACGTTACACCAAGGAAGACTACACTACACCACAGAAAACACCACCAAGGAAGACTACGCAACACCCAGGAAGACTACGCAACACCCAAGAAGACTACGCAACACCAAGAAAGATTACGCCACACCACGGAAGACTACGCCACACCACGGAAAACACCACGGATTGTTAAAGCACAGAAGACTTCCCTACACCAAGGAAGACTTACCTACACCACGGAAGACTTCCCTGCACCAAGGAAGACTTCCCTACACCAAGGAAGATTTCCCTGCACCAAGGAAGACTTCCCTACACCAAGGAAGATTTCCCTGCACCAAGGAAGACTTCCCTGCACCAAGGAAGACTACCCTGCGCCAAGGAAGACTACGCAACACCAAGAAAGACTACGCCATACCAATGGAGAACACGCCACACCAAGGAAGACTACGCCACACCAAAGAAGACAACGCCACACCCAGGAAGACTACGCTTCACCCAGGAAGACTTCCCTACATCCAGGAAGACTTCCCTACACCAAGGAAGACTTCCCTACACCCAGGAAGACTACGCGACACCCAGGAAGACTATGCGACACCCAGGAAGACTACGCGACACCCAGGAAGACTACGCGACACCCAGGGAGACTACGCTACACCAAGGAAGACTACGCTACACCAAGGAAGATCACGCTACACCAAGGAAGACCTCGCTACACCACGAAAAACACCATGGACTATTAAACCACGGAAAACTACGCTACACCAAGGAAGACTAAGCTACACCAAGGAAGACTACGCTACACCAAGGAAGACTACGCTACACCACAGAATACTACGCTACAACACAGAAAACACCACGGATTGTTAAAGTACAGAAGACTACGCTACACCAAGCAAGACTACTCTAAACCACGGAAGACTACGCTACACAACGGAAAACACCACGGACTATTAAACCAGGGAGACACCACTGCAGAACTTTGAAACGAGGGGGGTGGAGTGGGCATTGATAACTCCAGAGGAAAACATGCCCTTGAACGGCATTCAAACCCGGGTGAGCAATGCCCAACGCTCTACCAATCGGACTATCCTGTCCACCAACATTAATAGAATACCATTTTTCAACGGTTTTGGTTTGTTTTAAACTGTTGGGAGAAACATAGCCCTCAAATTACTCAGCTACGCCAGTTTTCTTCCCTACATTTTATCACACCCCAGTTAGTTGCAAGGACAAGTAAAAGAAAAAAATAATTACTGCAAGTTGATGTCATTTTAGAAACGGGTTACTCCATGAAGCTAACTCTAATCAACATATATTTTCCCTTCCGTACTGAATTCGCCGACATAATGTAGTCATTCTGCTTTTGCTGTATTCACTTAAAGTCAGACTACAAAGCTGGTGTCCCCATATTAAGTTGTTTTTTTTCCTTCATATTATAGTAGTGAACAAAGGATGAAGTCTCTTTCCTATGTACTGAGGTCATTTATGCAAAATGTAAAGCTTATTTCGGTCTAGTCAGTTAGTTGGTATCTAGGTAGACATTTTATTTCCTTCATGTGTAGTTGGAGTCAAAGTATAGAGTCGTTGCCTTCATATTGAATTCGTTATTATCAGGAATAAAGTTCTTCTTTTCCCATTGAGTTAGCCTTAAAATATTGCTTGTATTTATATTGAAAAAGTTGGTAGCGAAGTACAAAGTTCTTGCATTCATACCGAGCAAGTATGAATCAGGGTGCACAGTTCTTTCTTTCATACTAAGTGTTGAGATACGAATATCTTTCATTCCTCTATAGTTGGTACAAAAGTATGTTTTTCCCTTCATATCAAGTTGGTTGGTACATATGTAAAGTTCTCTCCCTTATTTTGAGTTGCCTTTAAAGGTACGACATTTCTCT
>CM060317.1:61013336-61020836 GCA_030674155.1 Stramonita haemastoma
AGCTGGTATAAAGTAGGCTATAAACTGTTTCATTCCTTCCGAGTGAGCTGGTATAAAGTATAAACTCTTTCATTCCTATTGATTAGCTATCACGAAATAAAGCTCTTTATACTAAACAGCTGGTCACCGTTTTTTGTTTCTGTAATGAACCAATGCAGATTTTTGCCTAAGACCAATGCAGATTTTTGCCTAAGAGCAATGCAGATTTTTGCCTAAGACCAATGCAGATTTTTGCCTAAGACCAATGCAGATTTTTGCCCTAAGACCAATGCAGATTTTTGCCGTAATGTTCCAAAATATTTCCTTTGACTTAAAAAAGATTAGTATGTCTACCATTAAAAAAACTCTATAAATTTGATGCTTTGTCTATCCCCACCTACCATGCAGATAGTAGAACTATTAGCACCTTGGCATTGTCTCTCTACTGAAGGATGTAGCCCCCCGTAGTCATCCTCCATGGGTTCCTGTCTTGTACCTCTCTCTACCCTGTCCCCCTCATGTATTTCTGAATGTCACTCATCCATCTGGTGAAGTCTGCTTCAGGCTCTAGGGCCATATCTTGGCTGCTTTGCTGTGCACCTTTGTCCAGCTGTCGTCTTCTTGTCTGAAGATAATTTTGACCTGTAGTCCTCCATTGCTTTAGCCAGAACTTGAAGTCTA
The DNA here is from genome assembly GCA_030674155.1 of Stramonita haemastoma. NCBI lineage: Eukaryota > Metazoa > Mollusca > Gastropoda > Neogastropoda > Muricidae > Stramonita > Stramonita haemastoma. The sequence goes on from CM060317.1 coordinate 61,013,997, forward strand.
CCAGCTCTGTTCTTTTTCTGCTCTCTTGTCCTGGTTTTCAGTCTGAAGTTTCTCAGTTTGAGGCCTATCAGTGAGCAGGATTTTCTCCTCTAAACTCTAGTTCGGGATCGGGGACTGCTTTTGTACACAGTATGGAAAGGGGCAAGCCATGGTTTGTCAGGGAAAAGAGTCTTGTGCTATTGGGTAGGATTGAAAAGATCAGTTTTGATTTGTGTGTATGCGTGCATGTGTGCGTATGCCCACGAATGTGCACATATGTTTTTATACACAGGTTTCGTTTTTTATAGAGCTGTTGAAAAAAATAAAAGTACTCTAATGTTGATTATTGGTACCAGAAGATTTTTCTTAATTTCAAAATTTGTCACAATCCTATAAATGGGTTTCATTGGTAAGAAAGTTTTCCTTTTTTCTATTGAAATAATCTGTGGAAAAGTGTCGGGGTGCCCAGATAGTTTTGTTAAGTTTATTAACTATAATTTACCGGTTCCTCTCGTTTTATTATGGTAGTATGATCATAGAGCTGTATAAAATTCTCAGATGATACTTCATACAAGCTGGGCTAGAGGTTATTTGAGGGCTTGTTTCCCAATTTTCTGATTGGATAATGACTTTGAAATGATTTTTTGAGTGTGTGGGAAACTCCAGAGTTTTTAGGGGCTGTTTTTTTAATTTGTGAATTCAAATGAAATATTTGTCATACATTTAATACGAGCAAAATGTTGTAATGTGAATACAAGAATGATTATCCCCTCAGAAAAAACCCAACTAGGCCCAGGAAAAACAAAAGCACAATATTATGTCAGGAAAGCGTGCAGCAAGTCGAGAAAAATAGAATGAAATGATAAAAACATAACACTACCACACACACACTAGAGCAAAAATAAACCCAGACAAATGTAAATCACTCGTTTACACGTGTAGTAAAACGCATGCAGCAGCCGCACACACTAGAGCAACAATAAACCCAGCCGACTGTTCACTGCCGCTGAACATGAATAGGCGCAGGCAGCAATTCACACTGGGGCAGTTAGTGCTCCGGACGTAGGTAAGATGAGAAATGCTAATTCGGGTTCATGGGTGATAGGAGAGAGAGGGGAAGGGAAAGGGACACATTTCCCTTCTTTTTTCTTGATTTAAAAAAAAAGGCCAATGAAGAGAGACGTGTGAAGCACCTACCAAAAAGATATAAGATAGATGGTGCTCCATGATCTGCATGCAACTGAGGCCTAACACACACACACACACACACACACACACACACACACACACACACACACACACACACACACACACACACACACACACACACACACACACACACACTTTGTGTGTGTGCCTTATTGTTTTCTTAAAGATGGATTGACTGATTTAATAATGAAATATTTTGGTCTTGCTGTGATGGCCAGTAATGTTAAGACTATGGTAGGTTTTTTGTCATTTTATTTTTTGTTAAAGTTTTATATGTAATAGTTTTGTGTGTGCTTTGTTAGTAATTCAGTAAAACTGAATTGACTGATGTGCTCAAGAAACATTTGTGTGGCGCTATGACCATGTGTAATGTTATCATGACTGAAAAATTAGGGTTTTTTTTTTGCCAATGAAGAAAGACGTGTAGAGCACCCACATACAAAAGAACAAAGAAATAAAATAAACAAAAAGATGGTGCTCCACGATCTGCATGCAACTGAGGCCTTTATAAAAAAATGTAATTATATATATATCGCTGCTTTACCTTCCCTGACCCTATTGAGGGCAGGTACCCATACACATACACACACATATGTGTGTATCTATTTATTTTACTTATTTATCTGTTATATTTTACATGCAAATTGTAGTCTGTGTAATGTTTTGAAGACTGAAAATTATTTAGTTTTTTGTTTTCGTTTTTTTTTTTTGGCCAATGAAGAAAGAAGTGTAGAGCACCCACAGGAAAGAGAACAAATAAAAAAAATAAACAAAAAACAAAAAGATGGTGCTCCACGATCTGCATGCAACTGAGGCCTTTAAAAAGAGAAAAAAACGCGCGCGCGCGCGCGCGCGCGCGCGCGCGCGTGTTTGTGTGTGTGTGTGTGTGTGTGTGTGTGTGTGTGTGTGTGTGTGTGTGTGTGTGTGTGTAATAAACATTTTGCTCTGTTCCTCATGTTGGTTAGCCAGACTGTTGATGTGTGCGCGTAATTATGGTTTTTGTTTCTTTGTTTGTTTAAAGGAGAAAGAGCAGTTAAGTAAACAAACACTGCAGTTGAAAAAAAGTATGTTTTTGTGATCACTTTATTATATACATTGAGAGAGAGAGAATGTTTGTGTGTGTGTGTGTGTGTGTGTGTGTGTGTGTGTGTGTGTGTGTGTGTGTGTGTGTGTGTGTGTGTGTGTGTGTGTGGTTTTTAAGTGTACATTTTCTTAGGTAGTAGCCGCTGCTGTGGTCTAGTGGTTAGGGCGTTGGACTCATAATCTAAAGGTTGCGGGTTCGATCCCAGCTTTCGGCTATGGCGTTGTGCCCTCGGAAAAGGCACTTTACGGCTATTTTCTCACCCCACCCAGGTGTAAAAGGGGTACCAACCTTGTGTTGGGGGTTAACCCTGCGATAGACTGGCGTCCTATCCAGGGGGGAGTCTATGACTCTCAGTCGCTTAACGTCACAGAAACCGGGATAAGCACCGGCCTGATGAGCCTTAGGCTCGGGACAGACTTTAACTTTAACTAACTTTCTTAGGCTGTCTGTGTGTGTGTATGTATTTAAGTGGCGTATGCATAGTGCATCAACCCCCTCCCCTAAACCTAGGACCAACATGTTTTGTCACAATGTATCCCCTTGCCACCCCACCCTTGCCACCCTTACCCCATGGCTGTAGGATATAGGGCATTGGAATATCCCTTTAGGTTGTTTGCGCTAGTCTGTTTGTTCGTGAGTCGGTCAATTAGCCAGTAAGTCAGCTGATTAGCGTGTTAGCTTGTTAGCTATTTATTAGTGTGTTCATCTCTGTAGGTGGTTATTTAGTTCATCAGTTTGTTAGTGGTCAAGTCAAAATGATCTTTATTGAGGATAAAAGATTAAGGTTACACACCTTTTTTCATCTTGCCCTCACATTAAAATCAAGAAAATTGCTTTCTAAAACAAAGACGAATATCAACCTTTGTTGAGGAAACTGAAAGGGGTAATTTAATTGAGTGAGTTAGTTTTGGTTTAGTTTTTTTGTTTGAATTATTTTATTACGAGGGTAAGGGAATAAGCAATGGTGTGCTTTTTTGTTTACATCCAGTATCCCTATGCATGCAGTTTTGTAAAGTTTGTCATCTGTTCTCACTGACACACAATGGCTTACACTTCCGAAATGCGGAACGGGTTTTAACGTGTGCGGAAGTTTTATTTACATTCGCACACGGAACATCGGTTTAGTAGAGTCTTAACCAAAGAACTTTCGGGAAAATATCTGTCCATCAGTGGATTAGTTTGTTTGTTTTCGTTTCGTTTGTTTTTATGTTTATTTTGCAGTTGTGGAACAGCAGAATATTCGTTAAACTTTTTACAGGTTGGGGGTAGTAATATTGAATATATCAGAGTTAAGGTTTTCTTTTGTTTATCGGTGCGAGAGCACTGAGGTTTATTAGTGGCGATATATATATATATATATATATATAATATATATATATATATATATATATATATATATATATATATATATATAAACATGATTAGGCAGCCATTTACTCAACTATTAAGGTTGCCATTTTCCGATTTCTGGAATTATAGAACTGTTCTACATTAAAAGGTTTTCCTTTATAGAAACAAATGTCAGAATGATAGTTTTAAAAGGTTAACCCGCACCATGAGAGTGCTATACAGTATACATACACACTTTACTATCATTTTCCATATACAAGGCACCGGTCTTGTGGCGACACCACAGCCCCAAAGAGGGCAGCCTGTCTTGAATATAGCAAGTTTGTTGGAACAAAAGCTAGTACAGTGACACAGTGTACGCAATAGTACCCAGTAGTACACACAATATTCATGAAAATATACAATATGATGTACCATAGCAAAGTTTAAGCCAGCCGCTAGATGCACACAAGCTAAAAAACGCACACACAAACACCAGCGCGCTTGCAGCGTGCACACACACCCACAAAGAATAAGGGGCATTAAGAAGAGATGTGACAAAGGGCCGGTTTCAATCCCGTCCTACCCCGACTTTTGCACTGTAACAGAGCCCATGGCACCAAGAGAAGTGCTCTGCTGTTTGCATAGTCACTTTACTAGCCTCTTCCATATGTGTGTCACCGGTCTGGTGGCGAAACCACAGCCCCGAAGAGGGTAGCCTGGCTTGAAGATAGCAAGTCTGTCGGAACAAAAGCTGGTAGGTGTACCCCGAAATACCCATTAGCACACATAATAATGATAATATACAATATGATGCACCACAGTCAAGTGCAGGGCCGCCGCCACATGCACACACAGATAAAATGCACATACAAACAGGAGAGCACACATGTATACCTGTGCACAACCCCCTCCACCCCCCACAATAAGGTGCATTTCCAGGAGATGTGACACAGGGCCAGTTTCAATACAATTCTATATCTACACCGACTTTTGCTCAGTAACAGAGCATGTGTGTGCACAGAAAAAATGGAACACCAACACACACACACACACACACACACTATACACACACACAAAATATACAGACACACGCACGCACGGACACACACACTGTTCTGCCATTGTGTGCTGGTGCAACAGCACCTATTGACTGGATGCAAAAAAACAGCCACATAATAATAATAATAATAATACATGGAATTTGTATAGCGCTATCTCTTGTAAAAACAAATCAAAGCGCTTTCATTCGACCTAAACAACACACAATCAACAACTATTTACAGTTTTAACAAATTCAAATATACACACACACAACACGCACGCACGCATGCACGCAGCACGCCCGCGCTGTGTGCTCATTCCATTAACCTTGAAATGAAAGAATAGATCAATGAATAGATGAATAACGCACGCACGCACGCACGCACGCACGCACACACACACGCACGCACACACGCACGCACGCACGCACACGGGAGTTTTTTTTTTCTTCTTTTGGTTGTTTTTGCTGTTATTATTGTTGCTTGTATTATCTATAGGCATAATTTATTTTAAAGCTGTTGAAATCATGTTAGCTAATTAATTTTGGTGAAATGTTTGTTGTTGTTGTTTTATTTGTTTGTTTTTTTTCCCTTTTCTTTCTTTTGTTGGTTTTATTGTTTGCTAGGGATTTTCTGCTTTGTTTTTTGCTTGTTTTGTTTTGTTTTGATTTTTGTTGTCGCTTTGATTTTTTTTCTTTTCTTTAGATAGATGGCTTGATGGAAAAAAGCAAATCGATGCTTATTCAATGTACCATCTGGAAATAAAAAAAATTGATTGACACACGGAGTGAAGGACAAATAAGCATATCGACTAATAGATGTAGACACAAACAGACAAGAGCCACACAGACAAGCACGGTATTCAGTCAATGAAAAACATCCCTCACTCCCCTGATGAACACAAATTAATGGGAAGATGGCCTGGGAACACACGGAAGAAGGGTGCATGGAGATGACACGCCACACTGACAAGTTCAATGGCCTTCAGTGCTAATGGGGACTAGATAGCCTGGTGGTTAGACTGATGCGCTCGTCATCTGCTGAGCCGGGTTCGAACCTCGTTCAAGAGGATTTTTCCTCTGGAGTTAACATCAGTGCCGACTCCACTCCCCTAAAAAAAAATCCTTCTGATGAGACTATAAACCGAGGTCCCGTGTGCGAACGTACGCAGAACATCTTGCGTCCACGTTAAAACCCGCTCCGCTTTTCGGAAGAGTAGGTCATTGTGTGTCGGTGGGAACGGATGACAAAAGTGAAAAAAGTGCACACACACACGGGGAGTGGATGTAAAAAAAACAACAAAAAAGCACATGAGTGCTTATTTTATTATCCTCGAAATAAACGAATAAGTAAATGAATAAATAAATAAATAAATAAGCACAACAATGAAAAGAACAGTTAATGCAACAAGTAGTGTCCATACATTGTGCACTATGGGAACGATGATAAGAAAAACTAACAAAACAACCTTCCCCCAAAATGAACAAAATTGTTCAAACAAGGACTGACTGTCTTTATACTGTGCACTATAGGATGTGTCTGTATGTCTATGTTTTTGTGTGTGTGTGTGTCAGCCTATGTGTCTCTCAGCCTCTGTGTGTGTGTGTGTGTGTGTGTGTGTGTGTGTGTGTGTGTGTGTGTGTGTGTGTGTGTGTGTGTGTGTGTGTGTGTGTTTGTGTGTGTGTGTAAGTGTGTGTGTATGCGTGTGTGTATATTTCTGTGTGTCTGTATGTGTGCGTGTGTGTGTGTGCGCGCATGCGCACGCGCATGCGTGCGTGCGTGCGTGCGTGCAGGTGAGCATGCGTGCGTGCATGCATGCGTGGGTGCGTGCATGTGTGCGTGCACACACGCGCACTCGCGAGCATAATTGCGCTCAGACGCCACTCTGTCTGTGTGTTTTGTATGTGTGCTCGCCTTTGCCAACAGCCATTTCTCAACACCCTCCTGACTGTTCTCTGTGGATGAACAATGGCTACTTCACCCACACAACAGAGCCTTCAGAAAATGGACTAAGCTGTGCGGCTTGCTTTTAGCGCTGTGGGAAAGAATAAGGGACATGAAAATTGAGGGGTGGTGGTGGTTGGTGGGTTGGGGGGGAGTGTTCCATCACTTCCAGTTGATTATTGTAGCAACGAACCCTAACCTGAAGAGAGTGCTTAGCCCTGTAACTGTATGATATGACCTCATTTTAAAGGT
>CM060317.1:61025836-61058336 GCA_030674155.1 Stramonita haemastoma
TATTTATAGCTCCGCTGACCACACAAGCCATATCGGGGCTGTCACCTCAAAAAAAAAATCAGAATAAAACTGTGCAGCTATGTACATATTAAAACGGGGATATAAAACCAGCTCTACTGGTCCACAAGGACACCAAGAAGATTGGATTGTTCTCGATCTATAATTACAACATCCAACATTTCCTTTGACATGTGACATTGTTTTTGTTCTTTCCGCGGGTAGAGCTCCGAGGTTCACTAATGGTGCCATGTTTGTGTATGCCCCTGTCCCTGTCCCTGCCCCCCCTCCCCCCCCCCCTGGCACACACACACTATCATGGTAGCCGCATTCCGACTTCGGGGAAAACACTGTATGTCCCCCAGCCTTAACTGCGAACACTTTGTGTCCCCCAAACATTAACTGCAAACACTTTGTGTCCCCCAAACATTAACTGCAACACCCTGTGTCTCCATCCTTAACTGCGAACACTTTGTGCCCCCAAACATTAACTGCAAACACCCTGTGTCCCCATCCTTAACTGCGAACACTTTGTGTCCCCAAACATTAACTGCGAACACTCTATGGCCCCAGCCTGAACTGCGAACACTTTATGGTAATAGGCAATCCTTCACCAACTACACCCAGGAGACAACCGTTGTCTACTGGCACAAACATAAAGCGGTGATAGTCTGGTGGCATGTTTCAGCAGACATTGGAAGAAGGACACAGGCAATGGAGATGAGATGCTTTCGCAAACTCCTTGGCATTTCATACAGAGATCCATCACTAATGAAGAAGTGAAAACTAGAATAAAGAATGCCATCGGTCCATAAAAAGAGCTTCTAACTACAGTGAAAAAACGCAAGCTAAAGTGGTACGAGCACGTCACACGATCATCTGGACTGGCCAAGACAGTCTTACAGGGAACAGTAATGGGAGAGAGACAAAAAGGCAGACAGAGGAAACGATGGGAAGACAACATCAGAGAGTGGACAGGCCTCGGGTGGAACGACCTACTACGGAGGCGGAGGACTGTGGGGAGTGGAGGAAGCTGGTTGCAAAATCTTCAGTTGTGCCCCCACGGTCCACGAGGCTACGGACCCGTGAAGGTGAAGTCAGGTGGTAGAAACATGAAGCAGGGATAGTCTGGCAAAAACATGCAGTAGTGGTAGTCTGAACACTCTTCTCCTCACTTCTCTTTCACTTCCATGTTCAGAATATCTCTGAAGTGTTTAACATCAGTGCAGCTTTTCTGGCATGAAGTATGCCAGTGTGTACATGTGTCTATACCTGCATGTGTATAAATGTGTGTGAGGGGGGGGGGGTATGTGTGGTGTGTGTGTGTGTGTGTGTGTGTGTGTGTGTGTGTGTGTGTGTGTGTGTGTGTGTGTGTGTGTGTGTGTATGCATTCTCGTCAAGCATTTTCACTTGCATACATTTTCATCAAACACTGTGACAGACATACTTTCTTATCAAACAGTCTCATTTGCATATACTTTTTTATGTAATGTATGTAATGCATATATATATTATTATACACACACACACACGTATACATATATATATTATATATATATATACATATATATATATATATATATATATATATATATATATATATATATTATATATTATATATATATATATATATCTCATACATATAATGAGTGCAAGTGAAACTGTACATTCCCTTCAAACAGTTTCACCTGCACACATTATCATCCAACATTGTGACATACCTGTATTATCATCAAATCTCTTTAACAAGCATTCCCATCAACCCACCACCCAAACCATGCATTACTATTAAACAATTTCTCCATAAACTGAAAGGGCTTTCACTTAACTGCTTCCACCAGCAGCAATCGCTTCAGATCAGTTCACTTACTTCAAGGTAAAGGTTCCCATAACCTATGCGGTTGTAGGGGAGCAGGCGTCAGAGACCTCAGCTTCTCTAGGGGCCAGCATATGAAGGGTGGTGCCCAACTCCTCTCCCTCGCTGCTTTACCTTCCCTGACCCTAAAGAGGACGAGACACCCATTTACAGCTGGGAGGATTGGGGGACTTGTACTGAAGCCATGGCGCCAAAGGTTACCATTCCACTTGGTAACCACACTTAATGCTGCTTAATCTTAGCTTGGGGAAAGCAAGTGCTCTGACCACTGAGCTATACCGCCCCTCTTACTTACTTGCATTCCCATAATCAGGCTACTTCCAGCACACGCATCCCACCCTAATTACTTTCCTTCACAATGCCATGAAAGAGATAGACAGAAGGCATCGGCTTCACTGGCTTCATGTCATTCTGTCATTCCTCATTTCCCTCCCTTGAAACAGTTTTTTTGCGCATGCGCGCCAAATAGCGAATGGTAACCCTTCGCGCATGCGTACTTCATTTGTGAAAGGCAGGTTGGCAAAAATGAAGGTTGAAGAGACACAGACAGGGGGAGGGGAAGAGTGTGTGTGGAGAGGGAGGGGGTGGTGGGGGGGGGGACTGCAGGTTATTGGAGTGTTTGATTGAAGTAGGCTTTGTCACTTTCCTTTTTTCCAGAATTGAGAATCGGTCTTCCATAAAAGATGACTACCAAATCACATTACTTCATTAAGCTTACTTTAAGGAGTCATAAGAGAGAGAAGGAACAAATAAATAATCTTTATTTTTCAAGGGTTACAGAGAAGCTTCACATCATTGTTTTCATTGGGCCCTTGCCTGATTAGGGACTACCAAGAAAAACAAAAATTAAAAAAACAAAAATAAAACAAACACCAAAAACAAACAAACAAACCCCAAAACCAAAACAAACCAAGACAAAAATATAATAGCAACCACCTCCCCTACAAAAACCACAACAACAACAAAAGTTCAACCTGTGATTTTTAAAAACAAATTATTTTATTCTTTTATATCGAGGATAATGGGATAAGCACTCGTGTGCTTTTTTTATATCTAGTCCCCGTGTGTATGAAGTTGTGTAAATCTTGTCATCTGTTCCCACGGCACACAATGGCCTACTCTTACTGAAGCGGAACAAGATTTAACGTGTACGCAAGATGTTTGCGTGTGCGCGTATGTTTGCATGCGTTCCAAGGGGGCCTCAGTTTACAGTCTCATCCAAAAGACTTTTGGGAGAGTGGAGTCAGCACTGATGTTAACTTCAGGGGAAAAATCCCCTCCAACGGGAATCGAACTCGGTGGTCAAATTGCAAGCCAATGTTCTGACCACTAGGCTATCCCGTCCCCCAAAGGGGATTGAAAGAAAGGAGACATATATATTCAACGAATAATTTCCAACTAAATACATTTATAATTATTTAAACTGAAGGGATGGATGGTGGTGTATTCAATAGACAATCCCCAACTGACACCCAACATTAATGTTAAAACAGATGCACTGATTATGACAAGTAAATCAAGAGAGAGGGGCTGGAGAGATGGAGAGATAGTGGGTTGAGGGGATAGAGACAGAAGAAAGAAACACTGAAGAGTGAGGGTGAGACAGCGCAATAGATAGATAGATAGATAGATAGAGTAGAGATAGAGATAGAGATAGAGTAGAGATAGAGAGATAGATAGATAGAAGAGAGAAGAGAGAGAGAGAGAGGAGAGAGAGAGAGAGAGAGGAGAGAGAGAGAGAGAGAGAGAAGAGAGACAGAGCAGAGAAGACAGAGAGAAGAGACAGAGATAGAGACAGATGTCAGCAGTTCATGAACTTGAAACCAAAACAGAAAGAATTCATGGAATAGTGGAATACAAAGATGCTGTTCTAAAATACCACCTTGATTTATTCCTTTACTAATGTCAAAAAGGTAAAGGTGTCCCATAACCTATGTAGTCGTAGGGAGTGCAAGGCGTCAGAGACCTCACTTCTCTAGGGTCCAGCATATTGCGGGCGGCGCCCATCTCCTCTCCCTGCCGCTTTACCTTCTCTGACCCTAAAGAGGGCAAGGTACCCATTTACTGCTGTGAACTGGGTGAACTGTACTGTGGCCAAGGCAGCGCAAACGGTTCACCCATCCACTTGGCAACCATGCAGCTGCTTAACATTGGCTGGGTGGAAGCGAGCACTCTGACCACTTAGCTATCCCGTTCCTTTACTCACTCACCATCAATCCTCGTGCGGGCTGGGGGGGGGGGGATAGCACAGACAAGGCTCGCAGTCTACTTGCGACAAGTCAGGCCCAGTGCATCCAACTTCGGCATGAAAGAGAATCTTGTCTTTAAAGTCTTTCTGAGAACAAAAAAAGGCAAGTGAATGGACCAAGAAGGCAGAAAATAGACAAGCAAAGGAACAAGGCAGACACAAAGAGGGGGATAGAAAAGAGGAAATGGCTGGCACAGATTTTCCAGAAGGTGGGGATGCTGTATATACTGACAGACCCCCTGGACATCCCCACTGGAGAGGGTGAGGTGTGAAGGAAGAGTGATGGTGTGGGGTACCCCCTCCTGTTCTCATGAAGAGTGATGGTGGGGGGTACCCCCTCCTGTTCTCATGATGAGTGATGGTGTGGGGTACCCCCTCCTGTTCTCATGAAGAGTGATGGTGTGGGGTACCCCCTCCTGTTCTCATGAAGCAAAGCTACAGTGTCATTAGCGTTCTCTTCACTGAGCGTCTCTCAGGCTGACCACCTTTGCTCTTCAAACTAATTGATTTGTGGATGAAGGGGGAAAATAGCAAAAACAACCAAGTCTTGTTGAGTGGCATTTAGTGTTATTTGTATACACATACACACGTACGCACATGCACGTATGCACACACACACGTACGCACGCACGTATGTACACACGTACACACACACATACACACTCACACACACACGCTCACACACACACACACACACACACACACAAAACACACACACACACACATACACACACACACACACACTTCTCTCCCATGCTGAAGCCAGATGCCTTGGGCCTGATTTTTCAGCCGCTTAACAACGCATTTTCGTTCCTATGACAGACAAAAATAGTTGCTGTCTGAGCATTTGATGATGGAGAAGAAGAAACAAGCGATATGGTGAAACAAAGACAGACAGACAGACAGATGGACAGACAGAAGGACAAACAGGTGGACAGACAGACGGACAGACAAACAGAGCCAGAGACAGAGACAGACAATCAGAGACAAATAGAGAGACTGATAAAGAAAGAGTAAGATGCAGGTAGAGCTGAAGAGACAGATAAGCTGACGTATACAGAGATGAATGGGGAGAGCGCCAGGGATAGAGATCGAGAGACAGACAGATGGACAGACAGAGACAGAGAAGCAGAGACAGAGGCAAACAGAGGTGAGGGGAGTGAGAACAAGAAAAGAAAAAGAGAACAGAGATACATGGACAGACTGACAAGGGAAGAGAGAGAGAGATGGAGACAGACAAACAAACAAACAGACAGAGTGTGTGTGTGTGTGTGTGTGTGTGTGTGTGTGTGTGTGTGTGTGTGTGTGTGTGTGTGTGTGTGTGTGTGTGTGTGTGTGTGTGTGTGAGAGAGAGATAGAGAGAGAGGGGGGGGGCCTCTAGGAGACAGCCTCTGCAGTGACAAAATGGAATCAGGGAGCGGAAAGGAAGTGTGCAGCTGCACTAACTAAAATAACAATAGCAGCCACGTTCTTCCATCATCACCACACAGGAATATCAAAGCACAGAGGGGGGGAGGAGGGGGGGGCAACTGCCATCTGGGGATGTTTGGTGAAGGAAAGCACTTTTAACACTGGATTGTTGGCAACATGTTTTACTGATGTAGGCTGGAACAGACATGTCCCTTTTTCCTTACAGAATAGCACGATGCTTCTCTCAGATCAAAATAACAAACATCTTTTGGTCAAGTGATTTCGTGAATGAGTTGTTGTGGGAGTTATTTTTTGTTAATTTGTGAGGGGAGAGGGGGTAGTCTCTTTTTTTTTCATTTCTTATTTTAGTTCACTTATTTATTAGTACCTCTTGGGGACTGGATAGCTCAGGGGTTAGAGCCTCACTTTCCCCCAGCCAATGTTAAGCAGTATTGAGCCTGGTTACCAAGTGGATGGATGACTGTTTGGGCGCCTTGGTTTCAGTAGTTTCCCCAGTTTACCCAGCTGTAGATGGGTACCTGCCCTCTTTAGGGTCAAGGAAGGTAAAGCAGCAAGGGAGAGGAGATGGGTGCCACCCTCAATTATGCTGACCCCTAGAGAAGCTGAGGTCTCTGGTGCCTCGCTCCCCTACGACCACATAGGTTAGGGGACACCTTTACCTCTTACCTTATATAGAAATAAAACTTTTTTTCTTTTCTTGGCCTTTATTTTCTCACCTTTCTTTTTTTCCCTTTCTGTCATTCTTCTTTTCCCATAAACATTGGAAAAGGCTACAACATTAAAAGTGAGACACATGGAGAAATATGCCCTACAGTTTTGTCAACATGGCTAGGTGGGTGGGTGGGTGGGAGGGTGGGGGGTTGGGGTGCTGTTAACTCTTGAAGAATCTTGAGGGTACTCTACATTGGTTCTGCTGAGTTTCTTATTGCATGTAGTCTGCACATTTAACGTTGACAGTCCTGGGGCATTTTCTTTCAAAGTATTATTATCATTGCACATTTTCCATTCAGATTTACCTTTTGAATACGACTTTTCTAAGGTTTAGTCCCTCTTATGTGACTGGAAATTGTTTTAATTTCTTATATACCCTGTTTCTGCCTTCATACGTGTGTGTGTGTGTGTGTGTGTGTGTGTGTTGTGTGTGTGTGTGTGTGTGTGTGTGTGGTGTGTGTGTGTGTGTGTGTGTGTGTGTGTGTGTGTGTGTGTGTGTGTGTGTGTGTGTGTGATACTATTATTTGATGTGTGTTCCTGCGGGTCATTTATGCATACACTCTACAATGTTTCTTAGCCACACACTTGGCTATGTACAAGCGGGGTTGCCATCTTCGGGGCTGTGGTGTCACCACAAATACAGTGCCAAACATTTCCAAAATGGTTGGCAAGTTTGTATGCATAGAGTAGAATACGGTCTTGGTGCCCTGGTCTCTGTAAGTGCGGAAAAGTGCGGGTGTCAGGGGCCCGAAACCTGCGTTTTGGTCAATCTTGGGAGATGGCCTATAGCTTATTCATGGGAGGGTGGGTATGCATGCGCGTGTGCGTGCGTTCGCTGGTTTTTGTACGTGCGGTTTTTTGTGTTTGTGCGTGTGGCGGACACCCTGCAGTTTGCTGTGGTGTATGATATTGTATGATATTATTTGATGTGTGTTCCCGCGGGTCATTTATGCATACATTGTACCATGTTTCTTAGCCACAAACTTAGCTATGTACAAGCGGGGCTGCCATCTTCGGGGCTCGGGTGTCGCCACATATACAGTGCCACACACTTCAATAATGATTGGCAAGTTTGTATGCATAGAGTAGAATACGGTCTTGTGCCGTGGTCTCTGTAACTGCAAAAAAGTGCGGGTGGCAGGGGCCCGAAACCTGCGTTTTCGTCAATCTTGGGAGATGGCCTATAGGTTATTCATGGGAGAATGGGTATGCATGCGCGCGTGTGTGCGTCCGCTGGTGTTTGTATGTGCGGATTTTTGTGTTTGTGCGTGTGGCGGACACCCTGCAGTTTGCTGTGGTGTATGATATTGTTTGTGTGTGTGTGTGTATGTGTGTATATGTGTGTGTGTATGTGTGTGTGTGCGCGCACGTGTGTGAGTGTTCGTGTATGTGCGTGTGTTTCTTTTGTTTTCTATTTTTCTTTTCTTCTTTTATATCAAGGATAATGGAATAAGCACTCATGTGCTTTTTTACATCTCGTCCCCGTGTGTATGCAGTCTTGTAAGTCTTGTCATCTGTTGCCACCGGCACACAATGGCCTACTCTTCCGAAAAGCGGTACAAGATTTAACGTTTCCACAAGATTTTCTGGATGTGTTCGCACACGGGGCATGGTTAATAGTCTCATCTGAAGGACTTTGGGGGAGAGTTGAGTCAGCACTTATGTTAATTCCAGGGAAAAAAATCCCTCGAACGGGAATCGAACCAGGGTTGTCAGATTGCGAGCGCAGTGTTCTGACCACTAGGCTATCCTGTCCCCATGTGTGTGTGTATGTGTGTGTGTGTATGCGCGCGCGTGGGTGCGTGCGTGTGGATGCGTGCGTTTGAGTGTGTGCGTGCGTAATTGTATTTGTGTCTATGTGTGTGCACGCTCACATGCATGCAAATAATAGCGCGTGTAAACACGAGCGGCTGTGTGTTTGCTTGCTGTGATAATAATGATGATGTGTGCATGGCTTTATACACAGGCATTTCTCACAAAAGCCTTACTGCCTAGTCTGGGCCTTTGAGGGTTTCTTCAGCAATGCAACAGAGCGTTCTGGAAATGATGATATAGTGTGTTGTTGTCGTTGTTGTCGTTGTTGTTGTTGCTGTAGTTGTATCCATCGTTATTGTTGTTGTTGCTGCTGCTGTCGTAGTTTCCATTCTTATTGTTGTTGTTGCTACTGCTGCTGTTGTTGTATCATTGTTACTATTGTTGTTGTTGCTGCTGTTGCAGTCGTAGTTTCCATTGTTATAGTTGTTGTTGTTGCTGCAATCTGTTATTGTATCCATTGTTGTTATCGTTGTTGTTGCTGCTGCTGCTATTGTTGTATGCATTGTTGTTGCTGTTATTGGTAATGTTGCTGCTTCTGCTGTTGTATCCATTGTTGTTATTGTTGTTATTGTTATTGTTGTCGTTGTCGCTGCTGCTGCTGCTGCTGTTGTATCCATTGTCGTTGTTGTTGTTGTTGCACGTTCCTAAGCTTGAGCATCATCCCCCAGAACAATGCACTCACCTCACACGTCACACCATGGAATCCCTGCCTGCAAGACCTCTGAGGACACACTGGGTTAGAAGGCTCTTTTCAAGCACCCCGCTATATAAGCAGCCAGAACCCGACTTCAGATTTTTTTGTATGGAGAACACAGGTTGCAATGGTTAAAGAAGTCTGTCAGGGTTGAAGACAGTCACAAAATCCCATTTGAAAGCATGACGTTTACTGTAGGTTCTGAGGCCTACTTTGCTTACAGAGACAACTTCAATATGCTACTTCAAAGTGTGACGTGTACTGTAGGTCTTAAGACATACTTTGCTTACAGAGACAATTTTAATATACTACTTCAAAGTGTGACGTTTACTATAGGTTTTAAGACATACTTTGCTTACAGACACAGTTTCAATGTACTACTTCAAAGTGTAGCCGCCGCTGTAGTCTAGTAGTCAGGGCGTTGGACTCGTAATCTAAAGGTTGCGGGTTCGATCCCAGCTTTCGGCTATGGCATTGTGCCCTTGGGAAAGGCACTTTACCGCTATTTTCTCACCCCACCCAGGTGTAAAAGGGGTACCAACCTTGTGTTGAGGGTTAACCCTGCGATAGACTTGCGTCCTATCCAGGGGGGAGTCTATGACTCTCAGTCGCTTAAGGCCACAGAAACCGGGATAAGCACCGGCCTGATGAGCCTTAGGCTCGGGACAGACTTTAACTTTAATTAACTTCAAAGTGTGACGTTTACTGTAGGTCTTAAGACCTGCTTTGGTTAGAGCAGTAGCTGACAAAGCTTTCGGCCTGAGACGAGAAATGCCGGATGGCATCTGCACTGGTGAGGTTGGCCTTTATGTGTTGCAGATGAAAACAAAAAGCACCAAAAGCACAACCTCCCCAAAGTGGAAATACGGCTACTACCTTAACTTTTCGACGGAGTAGGCCATTGTGTGCCGGTGGGAACAGATGACAAAATTGACAAAACTGCATGCACACGGGGACTAGACGTTCAAAAAAAAAGCACATGAGTGCTTATTCCATTATCCTCGATACAAAAGAATATGTAAATAAATATATAAATAAACAAAAATCACCGTTGGGGAGATTTTGTGTGTGCGACCGTTTTTGTTTTTGTTTTTGCCTACCATGGAGACAGCCACATTCCGACTACGAAGATGGTAATTCAAAAAAAAACAAACCCACCTCACCACATAAGCCAGTATATTCTGAATTCAGAAAATTTCTTTGGATCCTTTAATAGAGAATGGAGGCTGTTACGGTAAGGGCTTGTCATGGTTGAAGACAATCTCAACATCACGTTCTGCAGCATAGCAACAGGTCATGTTTTGGGATTGGGGGGGGGGGGGGGGGGGGTTGGTGGGGGATTGATGGGTTTGGTTTTTTATTTTTATTTTATTATTTTTTTTACTGTAGTGTAAACAGGCCTTGACATTCCGCTTACGTTAATGTCCGATAACGTGTTTGAAGAGATGTAGAGAAAGAGAAAGCGAAACATGTCTGTCCATTGTTCTGTTGATCGTTTCGTTAACTGTTCCGTTGATTGTCTTGTTCATTGTTCGATGGATCGCTTTCTGAATCGTTCTGCTGACTGTTGCCACTGTGTTCACAGTGCTGACGGTGCACTGACCGGGGCACAAAGCAGGCTCTGGGGCCTGGTGACACAGACTGGAAGTAAGGACCTCTATCAACACTGCGGTTATTTATTTATTTATTTATCTATGTATTTCTTTCTTTATGTAATTATTTACTTATTTATTTACTTATTTATTGCTTATTTATTTATTTTTTTACGGAGAGGAGATAGCTCAGCGGTCAATCTATTTATTTATCTATGGAGACGGGATAGCTTAGTGGTCAGAGCATTTTCTTTCCTCCAGTCAAAGTTAAGCAGCATGGAGCGTGGATACCAAAGTGGACGAGTGACCGTTTGGGCACCTTGGTTTCAGTACAGTCCTCCCCCCCCCCCCAGTTCACCCAGCTGTAAATGGGCACCTGCCCTCTTTAGGGTCAGGGAAGATAAAGCAGCGAGAGAGAAGAGATGGGCGCCACCCTCAACATGCTGGCCCCTAGAGAAGCTGATGTCTCTGACGCCTCGCTTACCTACGACCACATAGGTTATGGGACACCTTTACCTTTTTTTTTTTAATCAACATTGAAGGCCACTGAACTTAACTAGCCATCCTTCTTCTAGTCTGACCCCCGACATTTTTTTTGTAATTGTTCTTTAATAGAGAACAGATTAAAAAAAATGTTTTGGGGTTTTCGGTTCCTCTACTAGAACTCCAAGCTTCACTAATCGTGATATTTTGCGTATGTGACCGTTTTTGCCCACTATGAACGTAGCCACATTTCAATTTTGGGGATTTTTTTTGGTAATGTATGTGTGCATGCGTGCGTGCGTGCGTGCGTGCGTGTTCCGTGTGTTTTTATTTAACGTCTTTTCACTATGAGGAGTTTGTATGAGAGAAAGAAGAGAGAGAGAGACAGAGATAGAGAGAGAGAGAGACAGACACAGACACAGAGAGAACATTTTAGGACATCAACAGTTCTTCTTACTGCCATGGGCTCTCAGCTTTCTACCAGTTCTTGGTTCCTTCCTTCAACCAAAATCTCCGTCAAAGACTAACACCACTTACCATCTCAAGCCAAAAACAACAGACTCGAACAAAGATACAACCTTCCTTACTGAAACACTCAACTAAACATTATTTCCCTCAGCAATAAAAAATAATGTACAGCATCCTTCATCCTACCATCCTCTGCAGCTGTATTGAATGAAAGATCAATGCAGCCCACACCGTGTAAACAAAGAGCAGGTGTATCAGGCTTGATAATATATCTATATATTTTAAAAAGTAATGCTAAAAATACCCTGACCTTTCTCCTCTTGGTTGTTAGCGAGGCCATTGCCCTGACAGAGCACTTAGCTGAGTGAATCAGAAATCCTTCACTGTTTACGAGGCAGAGACTGACCTCGCTTGTCACGGCATCCCCAGTGCTGATGCTGGTCCACCACACACAGACAGGTCACATGGACACTCCCCCCAATCCCCACCCCCACCCTCCCACCCCTCCATCTCTCAGAAGACAAATGGATGCAGAGATGCTGATGCAAATTGACAAGGGGACACAACTCGGTGGCTGTGTCTAAGTGCTCTGACTGAGAGAGTTCAAAGATGCCAGCCATCTCCCGCTGGTACTTTGGGAATGGAGTGATGGGGGTGTATTTCGCTTGGGTCACATCAGTTAATTTAGATTCTTTTTGTCTCAGATAGATAGATAGACAGACAGACAGACAGACAGACAGATAGATAGATAGATAGATAGATAGATAGACAGACAGACAAAAAGACAGACAGACAGATTGATCGATAGACAGACAGACAGACACACAGACAGATAGATAGACAGGTAGATAGATAGATAGATAGATAGATGGATGGATGGATGGATGGATGGATGGATGGATGGAGTGCTAGGTGGATGGATGGGTGGGTAGGTGGTGGGTGGGTGGATGGAGTCATATATGTCCCTGGTGTTAGCAAACATACCTATGCTCTAAGTTCATTCACTTCAGACTTCTGGTCAGAAGCCATCCATTTTCAGACACGTTTTATTTAAAGTGCAACATATTTAGTTAGCAAAGCACTTCACCATATCGTTTGGAATATCTCAGGGCACAGATTGAATTATTGTCTTAATCTGCTGTAACCAGCAAAACTGACAGAAAGAAAACTGCAGACCTAACTGACTACATGATGTAAAGATTTTAGCCCTGGGATTTCAAATGATATGTTTAAGGGAAGTTGGATGAACTGGACCTGACTTATCAGGCACTTAGTGGCAATGTAATGCAGTTTTTGCTCACATGATAGACAACCATAGATAGTTGTATGAGCGTTGGAGGATTACGAGAACAACTTATATGTTCTGTTCTTGGCGCTTTGTATCAAATGGGGATTAGCTCAGTGGTCAGAGCATTCACTTTCCCTAAGCCAAGGTTAAGCAGCATCGAGTGTGGTTACCAAGTGGATGGGTGACTGTTTGTGTGCCTTGGCTTCAGTGCAGTCCCCCAGTTCACCCCGCTGTAAATGGGTACCTGTCCTCTTTAGGGTCAGGGAATGTAAAGCAGCGAGGGAGAGGAGATGGGCTACGCCCTCAATAGGCTGCCCCCTAGAGAAGCTGATGCCTCTGACGCCTTGCTCCCCTACGACCACATAGGTCATGGGACACCTTTGCCTTTTCCTTCTTTGTGGACACTGCAACTCAACTCCATTTACACAGCTGAGTATGGCACGGTAAATATGGTTTTAAAAATATCAATGCATATAGATAAAAAGTTCCAGGGGTAAAATTAGCTGTGGGAAGACTTTGACCAGTCCCTTTTTTTTTTTTAGACAAGGCCAGTGAGCTGACAGAGCACTGAGCTAGCTCTACAGACAGACAGGGGAGGGAATCAGGTTTCTTCACTGTTTCTCTGGCCCAGGTTCTCCTCTCCTGTCACACTGTCCTTCCCTGACTGCTCTCCCCTCACAGAAAGCTGGAACAGAGCCCAACAGGATGTAAATGGGTTGAGAGATACAGACGCAAATTGACGATGGCTGCGAACGTTCACCCTCACACAGCTTTCTGTATCTCAGTGCTGTGACTGTGAGGGGTGCATAGGGGTCACCCCCAAGGTGGCACCATTCAGGCCTGAAGAGAGGTCACATTCATCACACACAGTTTGCATCGATTTCCTACAAAGGCGAGGAATGATCTTGTTTCCTGGCATTGTGACATTTTTAAAAATTATTTCTTCCTACTGGTACACTTCATCTTCTTTCACCTTTCTTATAATTATCTGGTCTTCTGCATAGTTGTGCCTGTTCAAAAGCAAAGTCGTAGGATTTTAAGATAGGAATCCATTAAAAGATGGCCTCCAGAGTGGGTAAGCCAGGGAATGTTTAACAACAACAACAACAACAACAACAAGATACGCAGAATGTGTACTTACTGATGACGTGAGCCTTTTATATTTTGCTGTTTTGTACAGAAATATTAATCTACCCCCCTCCCCCCAAAAAAGAAAAAAACAACTTGATAGCAAAGAGTAGCTTGTACTGAGAGTTTATCAAGAACGCTTTCATTTGTTCCCCTGTTTCACCTCTTGGCTTTTAGGAATCGCCTGAAAGAATCAGGCTTTTTCTGTCTGATAGGAGTGAAAGCGGTATAGTCGGTGGCTAAGATCAAGGCTGTTTTAAGGTATCTGTGTTTGGTTTTATCTCATTTTATGTGTGATTGATGTGGCTTATCCCATAACGCGGTGTCCTGTCCTGGGCTGACCCTTATGGCTGATATAAGGAAAGGACTGTGGAGTTATAGTTTTATATCCCGTTTTAATCTGTATAAAGCTGCACAGGTTTATTCTAAAATTAAAAATGTTACGAGGTGTGACAGCACCGCTATGGCTTCTGTGGTCGGTGGGGCTAGGAATAACATGCTTGGATTGGATTGAATAGGAGTTGCCTACCTGCGTTTATTTTGTCTCCTTTCCCTTTTCGTAGCTTCCAGGCTTCTGACCCAAACAGCAATACAGGCCATTTACATTTTACACCCCTTTCAGTCACGGCAGATTTCCCTGCGTGAAACTCGGGCTGCTCTTCCCAGGGAGAACGCGTCACCACAAGAGCAGCGCCACCCATCATTTTTTTCTTTTCCTGTCTGAAAATGTATTTGTTTCCCTATCGGAGTCAACTCTCTTGTTGCCGTTGGTTCTTTTACGTGTGCTAAATAATTATGTGTAACACACGTCTCATCCAAAAGACTAGCACCCAGGCTACCACTCATGGTCTAATGGATGGGGGTAATGGATGGGGGGGGGGGGGGGAGTTTTGGGCGTAAAAGGGATTTGAACCACTACACACTTCGACCTGAACTTTTCGCTTTCTAGACAGGCGCGTTACCTCTAGACCACCGATCCAGGCTAGTGTTGTGACATTTCTACTTTTGATATACCTAGGTGTGTCTCTGTCTTTCCAAATGTTGTGTAACTAATTCATGTTTATTAAAAGTTAAAGTCTGTCCCGAGCCTAAGGCTCATCAGGCCGGTGCTTATCCCGGTTTCTGTGGCGTTAAGCGACTGAGAGTCATAGACTCCCCCCTGGATAGGACGCCAGTCTATCGCAGGGTTAACCCCCAACACAAGGTTGGTACCCCTTTTACACCTGGGTGGGGTGAGAAAATAGCCGTAAAGTGTCTTTTCCAAGGGCACAACGCCATAGCCGAAAGCTGGGATCGAACCTGCAACCTTTAGATTACGAGTCCAACGCCCTAGCCACTAGACTACAGCGGCGGCTAATTCATGTTTATGCTAATAGGTAATTGGCGTTTTAATGCTAATGTGTGATTCACATATCCTACACCAAAAAAATGAAAGCAAAAAGAATGTCTTGATTGAACACAGAGCATATAATTTATAAAATGGCTTCTCCCAAAAAGAAACGAAAATAAATTAATAATCACACCAGCAAACACCTGTGAGAAATCACTAACAGCACTTGTTGGCATTACAGGAAGATTTGATAGAAAGTGACATTGGGCTTAAAGGCAAAATTGACAACATTCATTTATCATTAATGGCAAGTGGGATAGACACACTTCAGTGCAACCATTTCTGCATGGCTGCTTGAGAGAGAGAGAGAGAGAGAGAGAGAGAGAGAGAGAGAGAGAGAGAGAGAGAGAGAGAGAGAAATGAACTCGAACATTGATTGAGGGTATATGGATTACTAATAGGCATAAGCTTCTTTTTGCTAGGCACTCATGAATAAAAACCAACGGGGAAAATAACATAAAAAATATATAAGATATACACAATAATGAAGCTGACAGAGAGATAAACATACATGATTATACTACAAGAGAGATAGAGACCAAAATATACAGAGACAGACCAAGACAAGAAGACCGACAAGCAGACAAATAAAGGTCCCAAATTTTGCAGCCCTCTCTGTCGTATGAGACTTTTATTACACGAAGTTTTCAACATAAAGAAAAAATGAAAAATGTAACAAAGCCAAAACTGACCAATGGTAGATAGGTTACAGGAAACTGACACCACCTGTCAATCACTTGTCACAGAAAGAGAAGACATGACTGACAGTTAACACTCTTCCGCTGACACCGCGGAAACTGACAGCAGACAGAGAGGACAGAAAGTGACCAGGTTTACAGAGCAGCTGTGAAAACATCCCGTGCTGCAGGCCAGTTTCTCCAGCAACCAGACAGAATCAATATCTGGACACATGCAGAGGACCACTCCAGTGCAGAGGGATCCACACCCTGATTGTTTTATATTGGCCCCCTCCTCTGTACTGCTTTCCCTCTTTTCTCATCAGGGCAAAACTCTTCCCAACTCTATTGTACATGTACATTGTACTCTCTGTCTGTCTGTCTGTCTGTCTGTCTGCAACTCTATTGTACATGTACATTGTACTCTCTGTCTATCTGTCTGTCTGTCTGTCTGTCTGTCTGTCTGTCTCTCTCTGTCTCTGTCTCTCTCTCTCTCAAAATGCTGATTAAGTAAATTGTTTGTATCAAAGTCAACGTCCAAATTATAATTCCAGGTGGTACTTTGAGTGTGTGTGTGTGTGTGTGTGTGTGTGTGTGTGTGTGTGTGTGTGTGTGTGTGTGTGTGTGTGTGTGTGTCTGTGGTGTGTGTGCGTGTGCGTGTGCGTGTTAGAGAGATAGAGTGTGTATGTGTGTGCGTGAGCGCGTGCGTGAATGTGTGTGTGCGTGCGTGCATGCGTGCGTGCCTGCGTACGTGCGTGCACGGATGTGTGGAGGGACGGGGGTGTTGATTGCCATTACAGGTGTGCGACACTGATAGCAACAGAAGCCTGTCTTTGTGTCAGTGTCTTACCTGGATGTTCTAGCCTGCAGAGACTAAAGAGCATACTTCTGGCCAACTTGAAAGAAACATGAAAAGAAGCCAAGACAGAAATAATGATCCAAATCAGACCTTAAGAGGATGGATGGTAAAAAACAAACAAACCACACAGTGTAAGAGTGGGTTCGTTGAAACAGAACAAGAAGAGAATTAGACCATAATTAATGTCGTATTGTAACCACATTTCATTTATTTGTTCATTTATTTCTTTATATCGAGGATAATGAAATAAGCACTCATTTGCTTTTTTTGTACATCCAGTCCACGTGTGTATACAGTTTTGTCAATTTTGTCATCCGTTCCCACCGACACAAAATGGCCTCCTCTTTCAAAAAGCGGAACAGATTTAACATGTGCGCAAGATGTTCTGCGTGCGTTCGCACACGGTACCTCGGTTTATAGTCTCATCCGGAGGACTTGTTTGAAAAGTGGAGTCAGCACTGATGTTAACTCCAGGGGAAAAAATTACCTTGAACGGGGGATCGAACCCGGGTCGTCAGATTGCGAGCGCAATGTTCTAACCACTAGGCTATCCCGCATCACACATTGTGCTGGGACAGACAGGAGATGGGGCTGGTAGCACAGTGGTTACTGCAATGGACTTGTGATATAAGGGTACAGGTTCAAGTCCTCGTGTGTATGATGGGATTATTTTTTTTTGCTTGGAGTTAACATTGGTCCCGATTCTATAGCCCCTTACATACAAGTCTTTTGAGTGAGACAATGAACTGAATGTTATGTCCAAAACACACTCCTAAAATCTTGAGCGCATGAAATCCATCCACTTTCTGTAAGGAAAGAAGGCCAGCCATGGCTGATGATATGGGTGACTTAAGAATACCCAGCATGCAATTTGCCTGCTAGTAAGTCTGGATGAAGGTGTCAAGCGCTGGATAGTACAGTACAATAAATATCCTACCTTTCCTGCCTTCAACGTGTAACTTCAATC
The DNA here is from genome assembly GCA_030674155.1 of Stramonita haemastoma. Classification (NCBI taxonomy): domain Eukaryota; kingdom Metazoa; phylum Mollusca; class Gastropoda; order Neogastropoda; family Muricidae; genus Stramonita; species Stramonita haemastoma. The sequence continues at coordinate 61,043,461 of CM060317.1, forward strand.
GTGGCTTTACTTATAGCTGACGTAACAAAGAAAGTATGACGTCAATGAATGACACCATGAGTTTTGAATATTGTTATTTTTAGTTTTCTGTATCTGTTCACTGTGAAGATTAAATTAAAGGCAACGATTTTCTCTCTCTCTCTCTCTCTCTCTCTCTCTCTCTCTCTCTCTCTCTCTCTCTCTCTCTCTCTCTCTCTCTCTCTCTCTCTCTCTCTGTGTGTGTGTGTGTGTGTGTGTGTTGTGTGTGTGTGTGTGTGTGTGTGTGTGTGTGTGTGGTGTGTGTGTGTGTGTGTGTGTTTCATTACCAAGTAGGGTGTGTAGTGCCATGTTTTCTCCTGTGCGTATAATTTTGCAGGTCTGCCCGCTGGCTTCAGCCGACGCATTCTCACTTCACAGCAGTCCATTTTGTTACACAGTTTGCATGCTGGGTATGTTTGTGTTCCCGTAACCCATCAAACGCTGACATAAATTACGGGATTTTTACCGTGAATATTTCATCTTCTACAAGTGCATAAACACGATGAGAATTAAGGCTCTGGCAGGTCTACACTTGGAGCTGACATGTGGAGATCGTAAAATTCGCTAACCTTTAATTCATCAGGCACTGCAAGATTCGAACCTGCGACTTCAAGGACCCAAGAAATTGAAGTCCAATGGCCGTAACCACTCGGCAACTGCCTCAGTCATTGTCCATCTGTTACAGCATCGTTATCAGCCAGAGCACAAGAACACTTCACATCTCCTGCTGTCTGTTATATCATGATCAATCACAGCAACAATCATCAGTAACACAAACAATCATCGTTATCAACCAGAGCACAAGAACCATTCACATCTCCTGCTGTCTGTTATATCATGATCAATCACAGCAACAATCATCAGTAACACAAACAATCATCGTTATCAACCAGAGCACAAGAACCATTCACATCTCCTGCTGTCTGTTATATCATGATCAATCACAGCAACAATCATCAGTAACACAAACAATCATCGTTATCAACCAGAGCACAAGAACCATTCACATCTTCTGCTGTCTGTTATATCATGATCAATCACAGCAACAATCATCAGTAACACAAACAATCATCGTTATCAACCACAGCACAAGAACAATTCACATCTCCTGCTGTCTGTTATATATATCACGATCAATCACAGCAACAATCATCAGCAACACAAACAATCTTTGCAGCTGGACATCCAATCATTATGATGCATTCCCCAAGAGCATCATTTTGGCAGCCGCCATTTTGGCTTCCAGGAGTCCTGTCACTTGCAGGTCCCCTCCCCTTCCGCCGCTATCTGAGCCAGACCCCAGCTGCCAAACCTGCCAGAGGGAATCCTGCATCACTGCTTGTAATAGGATCTGAATCCCCCCCCCCCCCCTCCTCGGGGATGCTGAGGGCCTGTGAGAATAAGATAGCATCCCCCTATCTCCTGAAAATCCTGTGCTAGGAATTCTCTCTTTTCTGTCCCTCTCTTTCTTTCTGCTTTGTTCCTTTTTCTGCCTGTCTTTTCCTTCTTGTCTATTTTCTGCCTACGTGAAATATGTTTCCCCCCAAAGCAACGTAACTTTCCACAGTGTACAGGCGTACGTGTTTCATCTCAAATACCTCGCTTTTATTCTCCTCAGCACAACAATCTGTCTCCTCACTGTCTGTTTTATTCTCCTCAGCACAACAATCTATCTCCTCACTGTCTGTCATCCACACATTCCCCATCGTCACTGGGCCAGAAGGCTTTAACACAACTCCACATCAACTCCTGGTAAAACTGATTCCCTGCAGATTTCTGAATGGTTTTGCTCTGTGTCTGCAGTCAATGCTGTGCAGCCGAGCAGAGGATGTAGATTTGCATGACAGATCTGGTTTCCTCGCTATATATATGAAAACATTATTGTTTCTGTTGCTTTGTTTGTTGTTGGGGGGGGGGGGGGGGGGGGGTCGTTTTTCAGGCATTCATATAGCTAAGTTCATGGTCGAAATGGCTATAGCTTGTTCTGTGCAAATATGTTTTAAACAGTTTCACTGTATGTTTGTTGCTGTTGTTGTTGTGGGGGAGGGTGGTGTGGTGGTGGTGTGGTGGTGGTGGTGGTGTGGTGTGGTATGTGTGTGTGGTGTTGTGTGTGTGTGTGTGTGTGTGTGTGTGTGTGTGTGTGTCCATTGGATGGTTTAATTTGTCATTAAGCCAACAGCAGCGATGGTAGATTAGTTGATTGTACGAGGTTCGGGAAAGAGAGAAAAACACAGAGAAAAACACAAAGAGAAAAACACAGACAGATAAGCACAGACAAAGAGGGAGAGGTATAGACAAACAGAGAGACAGACAGACACACAGAAAAGAGCGGGCGAACAGAGACAAAGGTGTAAAGAAAGATAATCTGTGTGTGCGTGCGTGCGTGTGCGTGCGTGTGTCTGTGCGTGTGTGTGTGTGCGTGCGCGCGCGCCACGTGTGTGTGTGTGTGTGTGCACGCATATGGTTGCGTACATACATGTCACGCGTAACTGTATTCTTGTATATCTGCATTAATTGAACTCTCTATTCCACTTTTATGAAAAAGCATCAATTCCTTAAAAATCTGATGTACTTTTCTTTCTTGATCGAAAACATATTATTATTATTATTATTATTATTATATTATTATTATTATTATTATTATTATTATTATTATTATTATTATTATTATTATTATTATTATTGTTGTTGTTGTTGTTGTTTTGTTGTTGTTGTTGTTGTTCTTCTTCTTCTTCTTCTTCTTCTTCTTGTTCTTGTTCTTGTTCTTCTTCTTCTTCTTCTTCTTCTTCTTCTTCTTCTTCTTCTTCTTCTTCTTCTTTGTTGTTCTTCTTCTTTAGCAACTGGTTGTTGTTTTGATTTTGTTCCGGGTTTTGCTCTTATTCTGAACAGTGATTTTCCCTAAAGTTAGTCATTGTCAGCCTGGGTACTTATTACTTTTGTGCTGATTAACTTGTCGCAGTGGCAGTCTAAGGCCTATTCTTGTCGCAGCTTAATCAATGTGGGTTTTGGAGTTCACTTTTGGACTGACTGATGATAATGGCTTAACTTCTCCTTTTTGTGTTGGTATTGTGTATGCGCACAGTGCGTGCGTGCGTGTGTGTGTACGTGCGCGCGTGTGTGTGTGTGCGTGTGTACGTGTGTGTGTGCGTGTGTGTGTGTGTTTTACTTGCGTGTGTGTGTATGTACGTGTATGTGCGTGAGTGCGTACGTGTGTGTGTGTGCGTGTGTGTGTGTGTGGGGGGGGGTTGTCCCTCACTGTTTGTCCCCTTTCAGTTCAGTCATCAGTGCTGGGAGTTTGGCAGACTGCACCTAGCTGCCCAACAGTTCACAACAGCAACCTCTCTCTTCTTTACCGCTTTCAGCCCTGCTGTCCTACAGTTCACAACAGCAACCTCTCTCTTCTTTACCACTTTCAGCCCTGCTGTCCTACAGTTCACAACAGCAGCCTCTCTCTTCTGTACCGCTTTCGGCCATGCTGTCCTACAGTTCACAACAGCAACCTCTCTCTTCTTTACCGCTTTCAGCCCTGCTGTCCTACAGTTCACAACAGCAACCTCTCTCTTCTTTACCACTTTCAGCCCTGCTGTCCTACAGTTCACAACAGCAGCCTCTCTCTTCTGTACCGCTTTCGGCCATGCTGTCCTACAGTTCACAACAGCAACCTCTCTCTTCTTTACCGCTTTCAGCCTGCTGTCCTACAGTTCACAACAGCAACCTCTCTCTTCTTTACCGCTATCAGCCTGTTGTCCGAGCTTCTTCCTTCCTTCCTCTGCCTTCCTGCTGGCCCCTGTAGGGATTTGATTGATTTATTCTTTTATATCCAGGTAATGGAATAAGCACTGATCTTGTGCTTTTTAACGTCCAGTCCCCGTGTGTATGCAGTTTTGTAAATGTCATCTGTTCCCACCGCACACGATGGCCTACTTTACGAAAAGCGGAACAGGATTTAACGTGTGCGCAAGATGTTCTGCGTGCGTTCGCACACGGGGCCTCGGTTTAAAGTCTCATCCGAAGACTTTTGGGGAGAGTGGAGTCAGCCTGATGTTAACTGCAGGAGAAAAATGTCCTCGACCGGACTGGAACCCGGGTCGTCAAATTGCCAGCGCAATGTTCTGACCACTAGGCTATCCATCCCCTGATGCTGACTGAGGGCTCTTGGTTCACTGGTGGCACTCCTCTGCTGGAGTGTTTTTTTTCTGTCAGTTTCTTTCTTTAATGGGGACGGGACTGCTCAGTGATCAAGCACTCGCTCCCCCCCCCCCAGCAATGTTAAGCAGATGAGGTGGTTACCAAGTGGATGGATCACCGTTTGCGTACCTTGGCTTCAGTATAGTCCCCCTAGTTCACCCAGCTGTAAATGGGTACCTGTTTTCTTTAGGTTCAGGGAAGGTAAAGCAGTGAGGGAGAGGAGATGGGCGTCGCCCTCACTATGCTGGCCCTGGAAAAGTGAGGTCTCTGTAGTCACGCTTCCCGCCAACCACGTGGGTTATGGAACACCTTTACCTTTTATTATTTTTTTTACCTTCTTTGTTTCTGGTCTTTCTGGCACTGTCTGTCATTTCTTGCTTTACTCGTTCTCCCGCTTAATGATCAATCTACCAATATGCCCCGAAAAGACTTTTGCCGTGGATTTTTGTTGTTGTTGTTTTCTTTTCTTTCTTTCTTTCCTGCTTCAATTATTAAAGCCTCCTGCATTGTGTCATTTGTTTAATGTGTGGTCTATAAGGTCTTGTTGTTGTGTTTGTATCCATTGATGTTCAATTATATTGTCTGTCCCTTTAGATTGTCTGTTCCTTTATATTGTCTGTCCCTTTATATTGTCTGTTCCTTTATATTGTCTGTTCCTTTATATTGTCTGTTACTTTATATTGTCTGTCCCTTTAGATTGTCTGTTCCTTTAGAATGTCTGTCCCTTTTATGTCCGTCCCTTTACATTTTCTGTTATCTGTGGTTAATGTCAGCAGCATTCTTTTTTTTAAACCTATATGTCTGTGAGATAAGCAAAACACTATGAAGAATTGTTGGTTGTGTGTGGGCGAGTGTCATTTTCTTTTCAGGATTTCAGGGTGTGAAGAGAGAGAGAGAGAGAGAGGAGAGAGAGAGAGAGAGAGAGAGAGAGAGAGAGAGAGAGAGAGAGAGAGAGAGAGAGACAAACAGACAGACACACAGACAGACAGACAGACACAACAGACAGACAGACAGACAGACAGGCAGAGACAGGACTTGTTGATAACTATATAAACAGGGTCGGGGGGGGGGGGGGGGGGGGGGGGGATCGTAGTCTTCAATATTGGAAGCGGCGAACAGGTAGCGACACTAAAAACCATATATACTCACATTATAGCATTCATTGACGTCATACTCCCTTTACTTGCATCAGCTACCAATGAAGTCTCCATTAAAGTTGGACAGGTCGAAGAAAGAAAAAAAATTAAACCATACAGACAAAAATGCCAGGTTCAATGCAGCGGGCATTTATTTTATTTTATTAATGTCTGCACAGTTCAATGTCCTTCCTACATCCGCAGACATAAACAAATCAGTGAAATTCTGACCCACCCACCCAGCCTAGACTGTTAACATTTTCAGGAAGGAATTGCAGCGAAAACCAGACAGTAGTAATGGGGAAGAATTTATCGTCTGTAAGTGATATGACTGTGGCCACGCCTAGCAAAGACAATCTATTTTGTCCTCAATCTATAATAGACTTCCTTTTTTTTCCTACAGCCTGCTTGGTCTGTCATAGACACTAAGGAGTGTATCACACGTGACAAATCTATTTTTACTGCTAGAGTTTAAAGAATACCCATAAAAGTTCTTTTTCAATGATAGAATGTTCTATTCGATATTAACTGTTCCCATATCATTTGCATGCTGCAGACAGCAGTCAAGGCACTCCATCAGATACTCTGTCCTCAGCCAGTGGGCAGATGTCAGTCTGCAATGTACTTGTTGCTGTGCGTTCCCCAGCTTAACACTCTGGGGGTCACCTAGAATGTGCACTCTTTTATTCTTTTCTTTATTCTTTTATATCGAGGATAATGGAATAAGCACTCACGTGCTTTTTTTTTATATCCAGTTCCTGTGTGTATGCAGTTTCGTAAATATTGTCAGCTGTTCACACCGGCACACGATGGCCTACTCTTACGAAAAGCGGAACAGGATTTAACGTGTGCGCAAGATATTCTGCGTGCGTTCGCACATGGGGCCTCGGTTTACAGTCTCATTCGAAAGACTTTTGGGTAGAGTGGAGTCAGTACTGATGTTAACTCCAGGGGGAAAATCCCTTCCAACGGGAATCGAACTCGGGTCGTCAAATTGCGTGCACAATGTTCTGACCACTAGGCTATCCCGTCCCCTCGACTCAGTCATCCCACCTGGGAATCACTGTGAGACAGAAAATGCACACTGTATGAAAATTTTGCGTATATGATTGTTTTTAAGTACTTCGCCATATAGGCAGCCATACTCCGACTTCAGGGGATTTTTGTCTCCTTTAAAGGAGAGTGCAGGTTGTTATGTTAAGAGCTTGTCATGGCTGAAGGCAATCTCAACAAATTATTTTACAGTATAACAATATTTTAGTGTAGGCCTTGGCAATTAGCTGACATCAATAACTGACACAGCTTTTGGCCTGGGCCAGTTCTTCAATGATCTGCTGACACTCCTGAGGATTTTCCTATTGTATTGTGTACCACTTTAAGTCACGGCAGATTTCTCTGCGTGAAATTCGGGCTGCTCTCCCTGGGGGAAAGCACGTCCCTTAAAAAGCAACGCCATCCATTGTTTGTTTTTTTCTTCGTCTCTTGTCTGCATGTGCATTTGGTTTACTTTCAGAGTGGCTTTTTTCTAAAGAATTTTGTTACGGACAACTCTCTGGTGACTCCTGCGAGGGCACTGGCACCATTCGTATGGGCGATTGCCTTTCAAATGGACCATTCCAGCGTCGTGGAGAGTGGGGGGGGGGGGTCTGCTCTAAGGGTCAAAATGCTGTTTTAGTTTGGTTGTGTTTTTTTTTAGTCTTTAAAGGTTGGAGGAATATTGTACGTCTACATTCAAACCTATACTACTCGCAGGCAGCTTGCAGGCTTGGTGTGTTCGTGTCATCCATCTCTTCATCTGTAGCTGGCCTACTCTTCTAGGAACAACGTGTGGCTTTGAACATGCGGGAACATGTATGTGATTTATGCGCTTACACATGGGAGCTTGTTTCACAGCTCCATTCAGATTCAGAGTCAGTTTTGCATCCATGGGAGAAATCTCCTGCCGCATTGCTATGCAGACAGATCAACAGAAACTCAAAAACCTGCATCTTTAGGTCCGGAGTGGAATGTAGTAGGTAGCCCATGAACAATCTGCCCCATTTCTTCTCTGTCTCAATATGACGTGTGGCGTGGCCCTAAGATGACATTGATGGTCTCTATTTTCTGTCTACTTTTGTGCCTATATACTCACCCTTAGGCTGTGTTCCCCGCGGGACTCCCGGGGAATGCTTGCAAAGCGAGCATCACAAGAATAGGGTCCCTGCCCGCCAGCCAGGCATGTCGTAAGAGGCGACTAAGGTGGCCCCACTCCCCCAGGTAGGGGGTTGGACACAGGGCTAACAACCCTGTTCTGTAAAAAAAAGTTTGTTACAGAAACAGCAACAAAGAAATTCCTTTGTTGCTGCCCTACATGCCAAGAAGGCATAAAAAGGCTTTGGATGATGATGATGGACTCACCCTTTGGCTGTGTGTGGGTTTTTTTTGGTTTAGTTTTTGGGTTTGGGGGTTGTTGTTTTTTAATTTTTTTTTTACAATCTTTCATCTTAAGGTCTGATTGGATATTTCTCTCTCGCGTTATTTCATGTTCTCTGTGAAGTTCAGCAGAAGTAGTGCAACATTATTGCACCTCACTCTTGACGTGTTGGAACATCAGAATTAGAAATGGATACAAAAAAAGAGAAAGAAAGAAATGGATGCAATGACTTGCTCCTGTCATGATCAGTATTGCATACCTGTCATGTCAATCCACTCCCCCCCCTCCCTCCCTACTCTCCGACCCCCTCCTTTGCACATATACACACTCGCGCGCGCACGCACGCACACACACACACACACACACACCACGCACGCACGCACGCACGCAAGCACGCACGCACGCACGCACACACACACACACACACACGCACTCACAGAGAGAGGGGGGAAGGGAGGGCGGTAGTGGGAAAGAAACAGAAACAAAGAGAAAAAGAAAGACAAAGAGAAAGAGGGAGGGGGGGGGGAGTGGAGACACTCATGCTCATACAAAATAACACTTATATCAGACAGCAAGAGTTTAAGCAGAGAGAGAGAGAGAGAGAGAGAGAGAGAGAGAGAGAGAGAGAGAGAGAGAGAGAGAGAGAGAGAGAGAGAGAGAGAGAGAGAGAGAGAGAGAGAGAGAGAGAGAGAGAGAGAGAGAGAGAGAGACACACACACACACACACACACACACACACACACACATACACACACATACACACACACGCGCGCGCACGCACACAGACAGGCAGGCAAGCAGGCAGGCAAGCAGACAGACAGACAGACAGAGAAGATGAGCATAGAACCTGAAATGGTTTTGACATTATCAGAAAGAAAGAGGAGGGTGGGGTTGCAGAGGATAGAAAAATGATATGGTGTGGAGAGAAGGGAAGGTGGCAGTTGGGAGAGGGGAGGGAACGTGGGGGGGAGCACCCATTGATCCCTCTGCACTTGTCTGGTCGTCTGCATGTGTCTAGAAATGGATGTCGTCTGGTTGGCTGTGAGAATGGCTGGCAGCAGGTGATGTTTTCACAGCTTCTCTGTAAACCTTGTCGCTTTCTTTCCTCTCTCTCTGTCTGTCTGTCTGTCTGTTTGTTTGTTTGTCTGTCTGTCTGTCTGTCTGTCTGTCTGTCTGTCTGTCTGTCTGTCTGTCTGTCTGTCTGTCTGTCTGCCATCAGTTTCCTTGTCAGCAGAGTGTTGTCAGTCATGAGTTCCTGTCTGTGACAAGTGATTGACAGGTGGTGTCAGTTTCCTGTCTCTTATGTGTCATTGGCTATTTTTAGCTTGTCTATGTCTCTCGCTTTGTTTTTTCTTTTCTTTTTGTTCTAGTCTCCAGAAATACAAACTCAATAAAAGAGTCGATAGAACAAAAGTCTCAGCTGTAAATTAAAAAAAAGGGATACTGGGTATGGATCTCTGTCTGTCTGCCTGTCTGTCTCTCTGTTTCTCTGTATGCCTAGCTGTCTCTCTGTTTCTCTGTCTGCCTAGCTTTCTGTCTGTTTCTTTGTCTGCCTAGCTGTATGTCTGTCTCTCTGTCTGTTTGCCTGTTTCGCTGTCTTGGTCTGTGTGTGTGTTTCTCTCTCTCTCTCTCACCTCTCTCTCTCTCACTCATCACTCACTTGCTCACTCACTCTGTTTCTCTCTCTGTCTCTCACTGTCATGGTATGCTTCTCTCTCTCTCTCTCTCTCTCTCTCTGTCTCTCTGTCTCTCTCTCTCTCTCTCTCTCTCTCTCTCCTCTATCTCTCTCTATCTCTCTCTCACTCACTTGCTCCTCACTCTGTTTCTCTCTCTGTCTCTCACTGTCATGTATCTCTCTCTCTTCTCTCTCTCTGTCTCGTCTCGTCTCTCTCTCTCTCTCTTCTCTATCTCTCTCTCTACTCCTCACTCACTCTGTCTCTCTGTCTCTCACTGTCTGTACTCTCTCTCTCCTCTCTCTCTCTCTCTCCTCTCTCTCTCTCTCTCTCTCTCTCTCTCTCTCTCTCTCTTCCTCTCTCTCTCTCTCTCTCTCTCTCTCTCTCTCTCTCTCTCTCTCTCTCTCTCTCTCTCTCTCTCTCTCTCTCTCTCTTAGCTGGCATTAATAAAGTAGCCATGCTCAGCTGTGTACCCCCAGTCGTTCCCCTGACCTCAGGGCACCCCCCATCTCTGGGCCAACTTGACCTGAATCATCTTCCATCATAGAAAATATAACAAAAAAGATAAGGTGTCCTATAACCTAGGCGGTCGTAGGGGAGCGAGACATCAGAGACTTCAGCTTCTCTAGGGGCTAGCATGTTGAGGGCGGTGCCCATCTTCTCTCCCTCGCTGCTTTACCTTCCCTGACCCTAAAGAGGGCAGGTACCCATTTACAGCCGGGTGAACTGGGGGGACTGCACTGAAGCTGGGGCGCGCAAACGGTCACCCATCCAAGTGGTAACCACGCTCGACGCTGCTTAACTTGACTGGGGGAAAGTGAGTGCTCTGACCACTTAGCTATCCCGCCCCCTGCGAAATTATATCATTGGTAAAGTTGTGTGATTCAGCAGAAATCTAAATGCAGCACCGGTGCAGTGTTAGCTATATGGAATCCATGATTTCATGGTCGATGAACATCATAGATTCATTCTTATGCCTCCCAAAAATCTTAACAACTACGTTTTCCTTTCGAACAATGACAGTGCACAGTAGTTGCAGAAGAACAAAATGTCAGGGAAGATATAAAAAAAGTATATATATATATATATAGTGTGGTGTGAAGTGGGAGAGAGTGTAAGAAACGTGTCAGGATGGGAGAAAAACAAATAACTCCTTGCATTTACTGGACATGGATGCAAACTAAACTGTGCATGATAATTGTAAATTCTGTTTTGACTGGCGCTGCCTTAGGGGGGGGGGGGGGGGGGGGGGGGGGGGGGGGGGGGGGAGGGGTGGCAATGTACCTCTCACAATCAGAGTATTATTTACGTATTCTTTTATATCGAGGATATGGAATTAAGCACTCATGTGCTCTTTTACATCCAGTTCCCAGGTGTATGCGATTTTGTAAATTTTGTCATCCGTTCCCACCAGCACACAATGGCCACTCTTTCGAAAAGCGGAACAGGTTTTAACATGTGGGAAGATGTTCTCTTTGCCTCGCACAAGGAGTCCTCGGTTATAGTCTCATCCGAAGGACTTAGGGGGAGGGGAGAGTGTGGAGTGGGTACTGAGGTTACTCCAGGGGAAATATCAAACCCAATACAGCAAGCTGTGTGTCTGACTTTGCAGCCATCTCAATTGCATCTGTATCTCGGAACACATTGCATCCTGGTGGGCTCTGTTTGAGCTTTTATTTATTTATTTATTTATTTATTTATTTATTTATTTATGTCACAGCAGATTTCTCTGCTTGAAATTCGTGCTGCTCTCCCCGGGGAAAAGTGCGTGGCCACAAGAGCAGCGCCTACCCATTCTTTTTTTTCTTTTTCCTGTCTGCAATTGATTTGTTTCCCTATCAGAGTGGCTTTTTTCTACATAATTTTGCCAGTGACAACTCTCTTCTTGCCATGGGTAGGTTCTTTTACGTGCGCTAAAAATGATAAGTCTTCATCGAAAGACTAGTGCCCAGATCACCACTGGTGATCTAATGGATGGGGGGAAAGTTTGGGGCCCAAACGGGATTCAAACCACCGCAGCACACTCCGACCCGGACTTTTCGCTTTCTAGACTGGCGCGTTACCTCTAGACCACCGATCCACCTGTGGGAAGAGAGCAGTGAGGGAAGGAGGGTGTGACAGGAGAGGAGAACCTGGGCCAGAGAAACAGTGAAGAAACCCTGATTCCCTCCCCTGTCTGTCTGTAGAGCTAGCTACAGTGCTCTGTCAGCTCACTGGCCGTTGTCTAGAAAAAAAAAAGGGGAATGGTCAAAGTCTTCCCACAGCTAGTTTTACCCCTGGAACTTTTTATTTACATGCATTGATTTTTTTTAAACCTTATTTATGATGCTCAGTTTTATTAATCACAGATTAGTTGCCAGTGGGATGACGAAGAATGAGTTGCAACCCAAAGTCTCAAAATTGTATCTTGAGTATGCATTTAGTATTTCCATTTTTCTTTTAGTTTTGCAAGTTACTATGGACTGGCCTATAACTGTAAAAAGTAAAGGTAAAGGTATTCCATAACCTATGTGGTCGGAGGAGAGCAAGGCATCAGAGGCTTCAACTTCTCTAGGGGCCAGCATATTGAGGGCAGTGCCCATCTCATCTCCCTCACTGCTTTACCTTCCCTGACCCTAAAGAGGGCAGGTACCCATTTACAGCAGGGTGAACTTGGGGACTGTACTGACGCTATGGCTTGCAAACAGTCACCCATCCACTTGGTAGCCATGTTCAATGCTGTTTAACCATAGCTTAGGGGAAGCAAGTAATCTGAGAACCACTGAGCTATCCTGTCCCCAACTGCCTATAACATAGTCCAAATTGTATGGTGAGTGCCATTGCCAACTAAATACACTGTAATTGAATAGTGTGATGCTAAAAATGGGTTACTTGTGACCAGAGGTTTTAAACACATGGAATAACAGTATGGATCTACTCTACTGTATGAAAGAGACAGGAACAACACAGAAAGAAGGACACTGTCATCAAAAGTGGACAGGGCATCGATCAAAATGTGTTGTCAATCAAAATGAGATTTAGTGGTGTTATTGTTGCTGTTATCGTTTTCTACCGTAGTTGTGTGTGTATGTGCTTCCATTAAGATGATTTAATTTGCCATTAAGCTGACAGCAGCAATGGTAAATTAGTTGATTGTGAGGAGAGGGATAGAGGGAGAAAAACGCAGACAGAGAGGTAGACAGAGGTAGACAGACAGACAGACAGACAGACAAAGATGAAGAAGCACAGAGAAACAGGTAGGAGTCAGTCAGACAGATAGGCCGACACATTGGAATGATCTTGGAAAAATAAACCCTGATAACAGCAGAGACAAAGATAAAATCTCTCTCTCCCCTCTCTCTCTCTCTCTCTCTCTCTCTCTCTCTCTCTCTCTCTCTCCTCTCTCTCTCTCTCTCTCCTCTCTCTCTCTCCTCTCTCTCTCTCTCTCTCTCTCTCTCTCTCTGTCTGTTGCAGAACATCTGCTCACACATTAAATCCTGTTCCGCTTTTCGGAAGAGTAGGCCATCGTGTGCCGGTGGGAACAGATGACATTTACGAAATTGCATACACACGGGAAACTGAATGTAAAAAAGCACAAGAGTGCTTATTCCATTATCCTGATATAAAAGAATAAATCAAATCAAATCAAATTCTCTCTCTCTCTCTCTCTCTCTCTCTCTCTCTCTCTCTCTCTCTCTCTCTCTCTCTCTCTCCCTCTCTCTCTCTCTCTCTCTCTCTTCTCTCTCTCTCTCTTATTATGTGCCTGCACAGGATTACATGCCTACATGTCCTGGCAGGCGTTTTATGCTGTATACCTGTGTGCCTGCATTCATTCTCTACATTCCACTCTTTTCAGACCAGTCCCTGAAGCTGTTAGACCATCCTGCACTTTTAGTTCTGGAAAACAATAGGTGTTGAGTACTAACTAGAATGGAACAAAAGCGCTGGTTATTGACAACCCAGTAATGTGGGCTTGCTGTAAAGAGCTCTCTCTCTCTCCTCTCTCTCTCTCTCTCTCTCTCTCTCTCCTCTCTCTCTCTCTCTCTCTCTCTCTCTCTCTCTCTCTCTCTCTCTCTCTTGCATTTTTATTAACCATTATATATAGTGTCCTTATTCTTGTATGTTGTTTGGTACTGCGTATAGTATTATTGTTTATTGTCTTTTTATCTTGATTTTATCCCTGAAAAGGGCGGGGATTGGATGTAAAAAAGCACATGAGTGCTTATCTATTATCCACGAATAAAAGAATTTGCCTTGCCTTGCCTTGCCTTGTCTCTCTCTCTGTGTCTCTCTGTGTCTCTCTGTGTCTCTCTGTCCCTGTCTGTCTGTCTGTCTGTCTGTCTGTCTGTCTGTCTGTCTCTCTCTCTCTCTCTCTCTCTCTCTCTCTCTCTCTCTCTCTCTCTCTCTCTCTCTCTCTCTCTCCTCTCTCTCTCTCTCTCTGCTTATTCTGAACAGTGACTCAGCCTGAAGTCAGTCACTCATTATCACTCTGGCCCATTGTCACATGTGGCTGATTAATTAACTGTGGCTTCAGCAGTCTATTCTTGCCACAGCTCCATCCCTATTGATTTTGTGGTTTACAGTTTGTCTGAGTGATAACGACTTAACTTGTCGTTTCTGTTGTGGTATTGTACGATTGTCTGTGACAGCAAAAAGAAAAGTAAACATCATTTATCAGTGGAAAAATCGATAGGCTTTTGTGTATATATTTATCTTTATGGAATATTTCATGTCTGAGTTTGTCAATCAAAAAAACACATGTACCCAGGTCATTTATAATACTGGGAAGAGCAAAGATATAATAAAAGTCTTGCTCAAATGGGATTAAAACTGTCAACCTGAGACAAATTTGCATTTCAGATGAACTTTTTTTTTAACTTCTCAGTCTGACTGTCACAGATACAAAATAAAAAAATCAATACTGATTAAATATAAATTGCCAGGGTCAGTGCTGATTTCAAAAATAAACTTTCAACTATTTTTTTCTTTTCTAGACAAGGCCAGTGAGCTGAGAGAGTACTGAGCTAGCTCTACAGACAGACAGGGGAGGGAACCAGAGTTTCTTCACTGTTTCTCTGGCCCAGGTTCTCCTCTCCTGTCACGCCGTCCTTCCCTGACTGCTGACCCCCCACAGACTAAGGATCTCTGCCATACTGATGATGCAAACTGACCAGGGATGCAGACCTGGTCAGACACAGTCTGCTGTGTTTGAATATGGTGGACAGGACAGCCTGGTGGTCAGAGTGATACGCTCATAATCTGCTGACCTGGGTTCGAATATTGTTCAAGAGGATTTTTCCTCTGGAGTTACACATCAGTGCTGACTCCCCAAAAGTCCTTCGGATGAGACTATAAACCGAGGTTCCATGTGCAAGCACACGCAGAACATCTTGCCGCACACCTTAAAACATGTTCTGCTTCTCGGAAGAGTATACCATTGTGCGCTGGTGGGACGAATGACAAAATTTA
>CM060317.1:61065836-61083336 GCA_030674155.1 Stramonita haemastoma
GTGTGAGTGTGTGTGCTTTGTTCTTTTTCTTCTCAATTTACGTCTTATTACTCATAGTGATATTAGAAGATTGTGTGTGTGTGTGTGTGTGTGTGGTGTGTGTGTGTGTGTTGTGTGTGTGTGTGTGTGGGTGCGTGTGTGTGTGTGCATGTGCGTGTGCGTGTCGGTGTATTTTGTGTATGCACCCGCGCGTGTGCATGTGTGTGTGTCTTTTATTTCGAGGATAATGTGTGTGCGCACATGCGTGCGTGCAGGTGTGGTGTGTGTGTCGCGCGCGCGTTGTGCGTGCGTGCGTACGCGAGTGTATTTGCGTGTTTTCGCGCGCTGTGCCGCATGTTACGTGTGTACCCCCTTCCTACTCTATCAAAAAGGTAACACTCAAAAAACACCCAAACACCAACAATGCCATACGCTGTCTCACGACGCTTATCTTTTTCATGCTCCCTCAAAGAAACATGATGTTCGCAACGATCATCTGGAATCTCTGTGAAAAGTAGATGTAGACTAGACACAGTGAGGCGATCATTTGACAGACTAAAACAGAAGACTGTCCTTAAAAGGAAATGCTGCAGGACTGCTTTAGCCGTTCAATGCTCTGCAGTCTGATTCGATACCAACAAGAAATTAAGAAGGAGAAAGAAAGAAAGAAAGAAAGAAAGAAAGAAAGAAAGAAAGAAAGAAAGAAAAAGAAAGAAAGAAAAAAGAAAGAAAGAAAAGAAAACCGAAGAGGAAACCAATAAAAAAAAAAAGAAAGAAAGAAAGAAAAAAAAGAAAACAAGGGAAAACCAATAACAAAAAAGAAAGAAAGAAAGAACGAACGAACGAACGAACGAAAGAAAAAAAAACCCAACCTTGTTTTACCTGAACTTGTGCTGACGAAGAGAAGTCTACTAATCGTTGACTCGCAGAGTTAGAAAGGCTACTTACTTCATCTTCGGTTCTTGTGAAGTTGGTACGTCATAACAGATAGATATATTGTGTGCTGATGTGTGCCTGCTTGCACCACTAACAACCCCCCACCCCCTCTTAACCCGTGTCCCGGCCTAAGTGCCCCCCTTCCACTTACACACACATATTCTCTCTCTCTCTCTCTGTCTCTCTCTCTCTGTCTCTCTCTCTCTGTCTCTCTCTGTCTCTCTGTCTGTCTCTGCCCTGTCTCTCTGTGTGGGAGCTGGATGTAAAAATATCTTGAACTTATTCTACTACCCTAAAAAATCTCTCTCTCTCTCTCTCTCTCTCTCTCTCTCTCTCTCTCTCTCTCTCTCTCTCTCTCTCTCTCTCTCTCCTCCTCCCCTCCATCCCCCCTTCTCTTTCTCTCTTTCACATTGATGCACACCACATGCATGCTAGTTCTTACTGATATATACAGACAGAGACACACAGAAGTAGAGACATACAGATGCACTCATGTACCCTCTGTATGTCTTTCACATTTTGTGCGGGCCACACGCATAAACGCATGCTGTCTGGTACACAGGCCACACACACACACACACACACACACACACACACACACACACACACACACACACACACACACACACACACACACACACACACACACACACTCACGTACAGGCAGGCAGGCAGGCAGACACATACATATATACACCCCCCATTTACAGACAGGCAGACAGACAGACATTCAAACACACATATACGTGCGCTCGCATACTCTCTCTCTCTCTTCTCTCTCTCCCTCTCTCTCTCTTCTCTCTCTCTCTTCTCTCTTCTCTCTCTCTCTCTCTCTCTCCCTCTCTCCCTCTCTAGATCTATGTGCATCACATGTGTAAAAGTTAAATAGTACTGGTAACCACAGACAGATAAAAGATTGGTAGACAGACAGACACACAGACACAGACAGATACACACAGACACAGACACAGACACAACACACACACACACACACACACACAACACACACACACACACACACACACACACACACACACACACACACAACAAAACACACACACTGGTAGGACACACTCTCCTACCACTGACAGGAAAGTTCAGCCAATTTTGATTTTGATGCAGTCTCTGACTTTTAACTTGCTAGTGACCAACTGTGACGAACCCCCACCCCACCCCCCATTCCCATCCCCCCAAAAACCCAGTTACCAAAGTGCATGAATATAAAATCAATATCTTAAAATGGAAAAGACTTCAAAGAAGAAGGAGATCAGATGCCAAGTCACCTTGATAAATGTGTCACTGGAAGTGCCTTCAAAAGACAGTGTGTTAGCGTGGGTTGACCATCATAAAATTGGAGCTAGCTAAAACCGGGATGTCATTAGTGTTATATCTCTTCAATTTCTCTCTGGCTAGTCCCCTTTGCCATCTTCACTAATTGATTTTTATGTTAAAAAAGAAGACTCCTTCCCCCCTCCCCATCAAAGCAACCAAGATTGACTGGGTGATATTCAATGTTGGTCTCTTTCTCTCTATCTCTGTCTCTGTCTGTTGTCTCTCCCACATGCACAAAGTGGTCACACACACAAACACACACACACACACACACACACGCGGGCATGCTCACAAAAATGTACACACAAACGGGTACACATACTCAGACATACATATTGGTCCACCTATAATTATACAGTATGTGTATGTGTGTATGTATGTATGTGTGTGTGTGTGCGTGTGCGTGTGTGTGTGGTGCCTGTGGTGTGTGTGTGTGCGTGTGCGTGCCTCTGTGTTTGTGCTTGTGTGTTAGCACTGAAGCATCTGTGCACCCGCCCTATGTATGGCTAAATGGAGAGAGAGAGAGAGAGAGAGAGAGAGAGAGAGAGAGAGAGAGAGAGAGAGAGAGAGAGAGAGAGAGAGAGAGAGAGAGAGAGAGAGAGAGGAGAGAGAGAGAGAGACTGATTGGAAGGCAGAGAGTTAGGCAGCCAGACCCACCACAAAAGATTAAAGAGACAGCAAAGGAGCACAGACATAGATGCAGACAGACCTAAGCAAACAACTTCCCACATAGTAGGAGGAGGGACAGACAGACAGAAAGAAAGTAAACAGGCCTTTAGGAATAAAACAGCACTCAACGCTAACCAATGGAACCAGAGGGTAGAGAGAAAAGGAAGTGTGCAGCTGCGCTAAGTGAACTAACAACAGCAGCCACGTTCTTCCATCATCACCACAGGGAATGACAAAGTACAGAGGGGGTGGGGGAGGTGGATGGGGGAAGGGGGGGAGGGGTACAGCCATCTCAGGATGTTTGGTGATGGGACAGCACTTCTGACACTGTCTTGCTGGCAAAATATCACACTCCTGATGAAAATTATAGTATTTAGGGATAAATATATCTTGTTGGGATGTTCCAAGTTCTCAACACTTAGATGGTGGTAGTGGTGGTGGGTGGGTGGATGGTGGTGGTGGTGGGTGGGGGAATGAAGGGTTACTCAGAATGTGCACCTTCATTCTCACTCATCCCACCTGGGAATCACTGTGAGATCTTAAGTACACACTGGATGGTGACGCTTGTGTGTACGGCCTTTTTCAGGCACATTGCCTTGTAGGCATCCAGACTCCAGCTTCAGAGGATTTTTCTTCCCTAAAGAAGATTGCATGTTGTTATGGCAAAGACTTGCTATGGACAAAGGCAATCTCAAAGCATGACAGCAATTCAATTTTGGAGATATCCTTACATGGATAGCTGGCAAAACTTTTGGCCCAAGCCATCTGAGGTATCTATGTAATCATTTCTGTCCAAGTATCAACATGCTTGATTCAAAGCAATTACCACTGGCTGTAGATACTGCCAGGCATATCTCCAATATTGCCTGCTACATTAAAAAAAAATCCTACATAAACAGACATGCACACAGGAACTCGGTTTAGAGTCTCATCTGAAGGACTTTTGGCGGGAGTGGAGTCAGCACTGATGTTAACTCCAGAGGAAAAATCCTCTTGAACAAGATTCGAACCCAGGTCAGCAGATCATGAGCCTATCACTCTGACCACCAGGCTCTCCTGTCCACCATATTCAAACACAGCAGACTGTGTCTGACCAGGTCTGCATCCCTGGTCAGTTTGTATCAACAGTATCTCAGAGATCCTCATTCTGTGGGGGATCAGCAGTCAGGGAAGGACGGTGTGACAGGAGAGGAGAACCTGGGCCAGAGAAACAGTGAAGAAACCCTGATTCCCTCCCTTGTCTGTCTGTCTGTACAGCTAGCTCAGTGCTCTGTCAGCTCACTGGCCTTGTCTAGAAAAGAAAAATAGTTGGATTAAAAAAAAATCAGCACTGACCCTGGCAATTTATATTTAATCAGCATTGATTTTTTTTTTTTTCTGTATCTGTGACAGTCAGACTGGGAAGTTAAAAAAAAGCTCACCTGAAAGGCAAATTTGTCTCAGGTTGACAGTTCTAATCCCATTTGAGCAAGACTTTTATTATATCTTTTTGCTCTTCCCAGTATTATAAATGATCTGGGTACATGTGTTTTTTTGGATTGACAAACTCAGACATGATATATTCCATAAAGATGAATATACACAAAAGCATATTAATTTTTCCACTAATGAATGATGTTTACTTTTCTTTTGCTATCACAAAAAATGTTCAATACCAAACAGAAACGACAAGTTAAGTCGTTATCACTTACTTAGACAAATGTAAACCACAAAATCAATAGGGATGGAGCTGTGGCAAGAATAGACTGCTGAAGCCAGAGTTAATTAATCAGCCACATGTGACAATGGGCCAGAGTGATAATGACTGACTGGACTTCAGGCTGAGTCACTGTTCAGAATAAGCAGAGAGAGAGAGAGAGAGAGAGAGAGAGAGGAGAGAGAGAGAGAGAGAGAGAGAGAGAGAGAGAGAGAGAGAGAGAGAGAGAGAGAGAGAGAGCTAGCTCTTTACAGCAAGCCCACATCATTGGGTTGTCAATAACCAGTGCTTTTGTTCCATTCTGTTTGTACTCAACACCTATTGTTTTCCAGAACTAAAAGTGCAGGATGGTCTGAATGGTATGAAAAGAGTGGAATGTAAGAATGAATGAATGCAGGCACACAGGTATACAGGCATAAAACGCCTGCCAGGCACGTGTAGGCATGTAATCCTGTGCTGGCACATAATATGGAGAGAGAGAGAGAGAGAGGAGAGAGAGAGAGAGAGAGAGAGAGAGAGAGAGAGAGAGGAGAGAGAGAGAGAGGAGAGAGAGAGAGAGAGAGATTTTTGATTTGATTTGATTTATTCTTTTATATCGAGGATAATGGAATAAGCACTCTTGTGCTTTTTTACATCCAGTTTCCGTGTGTATGCAATTTCGTAAATGTCATCTGTTCCCACCGGCACACGATGGCCTACTCTTCCGAAAAGCGGAACAGGATTTAATGTGTGAGCAGATGTTCTGCAACAGAGAGAGAGAGAGAGAGAGGAGAGAGAGAGAGAGAGAGAGAGAGAGAGAGAAGAGAGAGAAGAGAGAGAGAGGAGAGAGAGAGAGAGAGAGAGAGAGAGAGATTTTATCTTTGCCTCTGCTGTTATCAGGGTTTATTTTTCCAAGATCATTCCAATGTGTCGGCCTATCTGTCTGACTGACTCCTACCTGTTTCTCTGTGCTTCTACATCTTTGTCTGTCTGTCTGTCTGTCTGTTGTCTGTCTACCTCTCTGTCTGCGTTTTTCTCCTCTATCCCTCTCCTCACAATCAACTAATTTGCCATTGCTGCTGTCAGCTTAATGGCAAATTAAATCATCCTAATGGAAGCACATACACACACAACTACGGTAGAAACGATAACAGCAACAATAACACCACTAAATCTCATTTTGATTGACAACACATTTTGATCGATGCCCTGTCACTTTTGATGACAGCATACTTCTTTCTGATGTTTTCCTGTCTCTTTTCATACAGTAGAGTAGATCCATATGTTATTTCATGTTTTAAAACCTCTGGTCACAAGCAACCCATTTTTAGCATCACACTATTCAATTACAGTGTATTTAGTTGGCATGGCACTCACCATACAATTTGGACTATGTTATAGGCAGTTGGGGACAGGATAGCTCAGTGGTTCTCAGATTACTTGCTTCCCCTAAGCTATGGTTAAACAGCATGTGAACATGGCTACCAAGTGTGGGTGACTGTTGCGCCATAGCGTCAGTACAGTCCCAAGTTCACCCTGCTGTAAATGGGTACCTGCCTCTTTAGGGTCAGGGAAGGTAAGCAGTGAGGGAGATGAGGTGGGCACTACCCTCAATATGCTGGCCCCTAGAGAAGCTGAGGTCTCTGATGCCTCGCTCCCCTCACCACATAGGTTAGGGGACACCTTTACCTTTACTTTTTACGGTTATAGGCCAGTCCATAGTAACTTGCAAAACTAAAAGAAAAATGGAAATACTAAATGCATACTCAAGATACAATTTTGAGACTTTGGGTTGCAACTCATTCTTCTTCATCCCACTGGCAACTAATCTGTGATTAATAAAACTGAGCATCATAAATAAGGTTAAAAAAAAATCAATGCATGTAAATAAAAAGTTCCAGGGGTAAAACTAGCTGTGGGAAGACTTTGACCATTCTCCCTTTTTTTCTAGACACGGCCAGTGAGCTGACAGAGCACTGAGCTAGCTGTACAGACAGACAGGGGAGAGAATCAGGGTTTCTTCACTGTTTCTCTGGCCCGGTTCTCCTCTCCTGTCACACCGTCCTTCCCTGACTGCTCTCCCCCTACAGAATGGTGGATCGGTGGTCTAGAGGCAACATGCCTGTCTAGAAAGCGAAAAGTCTGGGTCGGAGTGTGCGTGCCATGGTTCGAATCCCGTTTGGGCCCCAAACTTCCCCCATGCATTAGATCGTCAGTGGTGGTCTGAGTGCTAGTCTTTCGGATGAGACAATAACCGAGGGTCCTGTGTTTACACATCATTATTTAACGCACGTAAAAGAACCCAAACCACGGCAAGAAGAGAGTTGTCATTGGCAAAATTATGTAGAAAAAGCCACTATGATAGGGAAACAAATCAATTGCAGACAGGAAAAAGAAAAAAAAGAATGGGTAGGCGCTGCTCTTGTGGCCACGCGCTCTCCCGGGGAGAGCAGCACGAATTTCACGCAGAGAAGTCTGCTGTGACATAAATAAATAAATAAATGAATGAATGAATGAATAAATAAATAAATAAATAAATAAATAAATAAATAAATAAATAAATAACATCTCAAACAGAGCCCACCAGGATGCAAATGTGTTCCGAGATTACAGATGCAAATTGAGGATGGTTGCAAACATCAGACACACAGCTTGCTGTATTGGGTTTGATATTTCCCCTGGAGTAACCTCAGTACCCACTCCACTCTCCCCTCCCCCTAAAGCCCTTCGGATGGAATAAAACCGAGGACTCCCGTGTGCGAAGGCAACAGAACATCTTCCAACATGTTATAACCTGTTCCGCTTTTCGAAAGAGTAGGCCATTGTGTGCTGGTGGGAACGGATGACAAAATTTACAAAACAGCATACACACGGGAATTGGATGTAAAAAAGCACATGAGTGTTTATTCCATTATCCTCGATATAAAAGAATAATAAAATAGGCACTTTGATTGTGAGAGGTACATTGCCACTCCCCCTCCGCCGCCCCCTCCCCCCCCCCCTAGGGCAGCGCCAGTCAAAACAGAAGTTTACAATGATCATGCACAACAGTTTAGTTTGCATCCATGTCCAGTAAATGCAAGGAGTTATTTGTTTCTCTCCCATCCTGACCTGTTTCTTACCATCTCCCCCCACTGTCACACCACTTTATATATACATATTTATTATATATATATATATATTATTTTATTTATATATATATTTTTTTTAATCTTCCCTGACATTTTGTTCTTTTGCAACTACTGTGGCACTGTCATATTCGAAAGGAAAACGCCGTTGTTAAGATTTTTTTTTTGAGGGGGGGGGGGGGGGGGGGGGGGGCATAAGAATCTATGATGTTCGTCGACCATGAAAACATGGATTCCATATAGCTAACACTGCACCGGTGCTGCATTTAGATTTCTGCTGAATCATACAACTTTTACAAACGATATAATTATTTCTATGATGGAAGGAAGATGATTCAGGCCAAGTTGACCCAGAGATGGGGGGGTGCCCTGAGGTCAGGGGAACGACTGGGGGTACACAGCTAGCATGGGCTACTTCATAAATGCCAGCTTAAGAGAGAGAGAGAGAGAGGAGAGAGGATGAGAGAGAGAGGAGAGAAGAGAGAGAGGTGTAAGATTTTTTTGAGGGGGGGGCATAAGAATCTATGATGTCGTCGACATGAGAAAGAGGATTCAAAGCACATGCAGGTGTGCATTAGATTGCTGAGATAAAAACTTTTACAACGATGATAGATTATTCTAGATGGAAGGAAGATGACAGGCAGAGTGACCAGAGAGGGTGGAGGAGGGAACGAGGGGTACACAGTGAGATGGTATCAAAATGAGTTAAGGGAGAGAGAGAGAGAGAGAGAGAGAGAGAGAGAGAGAGAGAGAGAGAGAGAGAGAGAGAGAGAGAGAGAGAGAGAAGGAGAGAGAGAGAGAGAGAGAGAGAGAGAGAGAGAGAGAGAGCAGACAACACACACACACACACACACAACACACACACACACACACAACACACACACACACACACACACACAGAGACCAAGACAGCGAAACAGGCAGACAGACAGAGAGACATACATACAGCTAGGCAGACAGAGAACAGAAGATAGACAGAGAGACATACATACAGCTAGCGACAGAGAACAGAAAGATAGACAGACAGTTAGGCAGCCAGAGAAACAGAGAGACCGACGACAGGCAGACAGACAGAGATCCATACCCAGCATCTCCTTTTTATTATTATTTTTTTATCACAGCTGAGACTTTTGTTCTATCGACTCTTTTATTGAGTTTGTATTTCTAGAGATAGAAAGAAAAAAGAACAAACAAACAAAGCGAGAGACATAGACAAGCTAAAAATAGCCAATGGCACATAAGAGACAGGAAACTGACACCACCTGTCAATCACTTGTCACAGACAGGAACTCATGACTGACAACACTCCTGCTGACACAGGAAACTGACAGCAGACAGACAGACAGACAGAGACAGCCCAGACAGACAGACAGACAGACAGAAGAGAGAGACAGAGAGCAGAGAGAGACAGAGAGAGACAGAGAGAGACAGAGAGAGACAGAAGACAGAGACAGAAGAGACAGAGAGAGAGACAAAGAGACGAGAGACAGATAGAGACACAGAGATAGAGACAGACAGACAGACAGAGAGAGAGGAAAGAAAGCGACAAGGTTTACAGAGAAGCTGTGAAAACATCACCTGCTGACCAGCCATTCTCACAGCCAACCAGACGACATCCATTTCTAGACACATGCAGACGACCAGACAAGTGCAGAGGGATCAATGGGTGCTCCCCCCCCCACGTTCTCCCCCCTCCCAACTACCACCTTCCCTTCTCTCCACACCATATCATTTTTCTATCCTCTGCAACCCCACCCCTCCTCTTTCTTTCTGATAATGTCAAAACTATTTCAGGTTCTATGCTCATTTTTCTCTGTCCGTCTGCTTGCTGCCTGCCTGCCTGCCTGCTGTCTGTGCTGTTGTGTGTTGTGTGTGTGTGTGGGTGTGTGTGTGTGTGTGTGTGTGTGTGTGTGTGTGTGTGTGTGTGTGTGTGTGTTGTGTGTGTGTTGTCTGTCTGTCTGTCTGTCTGTCTGTCTTCTTCTCTCTCTCTCTCTCTCTCTCTCTCTCTCTCTCTCTCTCTCTCTCTCTCTCTCTCTGCTTACACTTGCTGTCTGATATAAGTGTTATTTTGTATGAGCATGAGTGTCTCCACTCCCCCCCCCCCCCCCTGTCCCTCTTTCTCTTTGTCTTTCTTTTTCTCTTTGTTCTGTTTCTTTCCCTCTCTCTACCTCCCTCCCTTCCCCCCCTCTCTCATGTTTGTGAGTGTGTGTGTGTGTGTGCGTGTGTGTGTGCGCGCGTGCGTGCGTGCGTGCGTGCTTGCTTGCGTGCGTGTGTGTGTGTAGTGCGCGCGTGCGTGCGCGCGAGACTGTGTATATGTGCAAAGGTGGGGTCGGAGAGTGGGGAGGGAGGGGGAGAGTGGATTGAACTGACAGGTATGCAATACTGATCATGACAGGAGCAAGTCATTGCATCCATTTCTTCTTTTTTTGTATCCATTTCTAATTCTGATGTTACAACACGTCAAGAGTGAGGTGCAATAATGTTGCACCACTTCTGATGAACTTCACACAGAACGTGAAATAAGGCAAGAAAGAAATATCCAATCAGACCTTAAGATGAAAGATTGTAGAAAAAACCAAAAAAACCCCAACAAAACCCCAAACACAAAAAACCCACACAGCGTCCCAAGGGTGAGTATATAGGCACAAAAGTAGACAGAAAATAGAGACCATCAATGTCATCTTAGGGCCACGCCACACGTCATATGAGACAGAGAAGCAATAGGGCAGATTGTTCATGGGCTACTTACTTACATTCCTCCGGACCTAAAGATGCAGGTTTTTGAGTCTCTGTTGATCTGTCTGCATAGCAATGCGGCAGGAGATTTCTCCATGGATGCAGAATTGACTCTGAATCTGAATGGAGCTGTGAAACAAGCTCCCATTGTAAGCGCATGAATCACATACATGTTCCCGCATGTTCAAAGCCACACGTTGTTCCTAGAAGAGTAGGCCAGCTACAGATGAAGATGTCATGACACGAACATACCAAGCCTGCAAGCTGCCTGCGAGTAGGTTGAATGAAGACGTACAATACCCTCCAAACCTTTAAAGACTAAAAAGACACACAACCAAACTAAAACAGCATTTTGACCCTTGCAGCAGACCCCCCTCCCCCTCTCCACGACTCTGGAATGGTCCATTTGAAAGGAAATCGCCCATACGAATGGTGCCGTGCCCTCGCAGGAGTCACCAGACAAAATTCTGTGACAAAATTCTTCAGAAAAAAGCCACTCTGAAAGTAAACCAAATGCACATGCAGACAAGAGAAGAAAGAAAATACAATGGGTGGCGTTGCTTTTTAGGTGACGTGCTTTCCCCCAGGGACAGCAGCCCGAATTTCACGCAGAGAAATCTGCCGTGACTTAATGTGGTATACAATACAATACAATACAATACAATACAATACAATACAATACAATACAATACAATACAATACAATACAATACAATACAATACAATACAATACAATACAATAGGAAAATCCTCAGGAGTGTCAGCAGATCATTGAAGAACTGGCCCAGGCCAAAAACTGTGTCAGTTATTGATGTCAGCTAATTGCCAAGGCCACACTAAAATGTTGTTATACTGTAAAATAATGTGTTGAGATTGCCTTCAGCCATGACTAGCTCTTAATATAACAACCTGCACTCTCCTTTAAAGGAGACAAAATCTTCCGAAGTCGGAGTATGGCTGCCTATATGGCGAGGCACTTAAAAACAATCATATACGCAAAATTTTCATACAGTGTGCATTTTCTGTCTCACAGGGACTCCCAGGTGGGATGACTGAGTCAGAGGGGGACGGGATAGTCTAGTGGTCAGAACATTGTGCTCCCAATTTGACGACCCGAGTTCGATTCCCGTTGGAGGGGATTTTTCCCCTGGAGTTAACATCAGTGCTGACTCCACTCTCCACAAAAGTCTCGAATGAGACTGTAAACCGAGGCCCTATCTGCGAACGCACGCAGAACACCTTGCGGACACGTTAAATCCTGTTCCGCTTTTCGTAAGAGTAGGCCATTGTGTGCCGGTGTGAACAGCTGACAATATTTGCAAAACTGCATATACACGGGAACTGAATTAAAAAAGAAAAAGCACGTGAGTGCTTATTCCATTATCCTCGATATAAAAGAATAAAGAAAAGAATAAAAGAGTGCACATTCTAGGTGATCCCCAGAGTGTTAAGCTGGGGAACGCCCAACAACAAGTACATTGCAGACTGACAGCTGCACACTGGCTGAGGACAGAGTATCTGATGGAGTGCCTTGACTGTTGTCTGCAGCATGAAAATAATATGGGAACAGTTAATATCGAATAGAACATTCTATCATTGAAAAAGAACTTTTATGGGGATTCTTTAAACTCTAAGCAGAAAATAGATTTGTCACGTGTGATACACTCCTTAGTGTATATGACAGACCAAGCAGGCTGTAGGAAAAAAAAGGAAGTTTATAGGTTGAGGACAAAATAGATTGTCTTTGCTAGGCGTGGCCACAGTCATATCACTTACAGACGTTAACTTCTTCCCCCATACTACTGTCTGTGTTTTCGCTGCAATTCATTCCTGAAAATGTTAACAGTCTAGGCTGGCTGGGTGGGTCAGAATTTCACTGATTTGTTTTTTGTCTGCGGATGTAGGAAGGACATTGAACTGTGCAGACATTAATAAAATAAATGCCCGCTGCATTGAACCTGGCATTTTTGTCTGTATGGTTTAATTTTTTTTCTTTCTTCGACCTGTCCAACTTTAATGGAGACTTCATTGGTAGCTGATGCAAGTAAGGGAGTATGACGTCAATGATGCTGTAATGTGAGTATGGTTTTTAGTGTCGCTACCTGTTCGCCGCTTCCAATATCAAAGATTACGATCACCCCCCCCCCTGACCTTGTTTATATAGTTATCTACAAGTCCTGTCTTTATCTGTCTGTCTGTCTGTCTATCTTTGTCTGTCTCTATCTGACTCTGTCTGTGTGTCTGTGTGTCTGTGTGTCTGTGTGTGTGTGTGTGTCTCTCTCTCTCTCTCTCTCTCTCTCTCTCTCTCTCTCTCTCTCTCCTCTCTCTCTCTCTCTCTCTCTCTCTCTCTCTCTCTTCACACCCTGAAATCCTGACAAGAAATGACACTCGCCCACACCACAATTCTTCATAGTGTTTGCATAGCTCACAGACAGAGAGTTTAAAAAAAGAATGCTGCTGACATTAACCACAGGAACAGACAATATAAAAGGACAGACAATAAAAGGGACAGACAATATAAAGGAACAGACAATGTAACTGCACATCAATGGATACAAACACAACAACAAGACCTTATAGACCACACATTAAACAAATGACACAATGCAGGAGGCTTTCATCATTGAAGCAGGAAAGAAAGAAAGAAAGAAAAGAAAACAAAACAAAACACAAAAACCCCACGGCAAAAGTCTTTTCGAGGCATAGTGGTAGATAGATCATTAAGCGGGAGAACGGTAAAGCAAGAAAGAAATGACAGACAGTGCCAGAAAGACCAGAAACAAAGAAGGTAAAAAAAAAAAGGTAAAGGTGTCCCATAACCCACGTTGTTGGCGGGAAGCGAGACTACAGAGACCTCACTTTTCCAGGGGCCAGCATAGTGAGGGCGACGCCCATCTCCTCTCCCTCGCTGCTTTACCTTCCCTGAACCTAAAGAAAACGGGTACCCATTTACAGCTGGGTGAACTGGGAGACTGTACTGAAGCCAAGGTACGCAAACGGTCACCCATCCACTTGGTAACCACGCTCAATGCCGCTTAACATTGGCTTGGGGGGAAGAGAGTGCTCTGATCACTGAGCTATCCCGTCCCCATTTTAACAAAGAAACTGACAGAAAAAGAAACGACTTTCAGCAGAGAACTAAGTGCCAGCCAGTGAACCGAAAGAGTCCTCAGCTCAGCATCAGTTTTTTATTTTTTATTTTTTTTATATTTTTATAAGTTTATTGATTTTTTTTTGCTGCCTCGTCTTCTGTGACGTTCCCGTACTGCTGTTCCCACGCCGCTCATTTCAATCTCCCCGCCACAGCCATACCCAGATTCGTTGTGTCTCACCCCCGGGGTCGGGAGTCCACAGGGAGCTCATCAATATTAGGCCGCCGCGGAGCCACCAGCCAGAGGGGCCCTGCACTTCTGCTGGGTCACTTTGGTGGTGTTCAGTGGTGCCTGTTCTGAGCTAACATACGCAGGACACCACCTACTAAGCCCCTACTAACGACAGTATTAGCTCAGTCGCGGAGCCAGACTGAGTGAGTCACCCACCCAAGGTGGCGACCAC
Source organism: Stramonita haemastoma (assembly GCA_030674155.1). Classification (NCBI taxonomy): domain Eukaryota; kingdom Metazoa; phylum Mollusca; class Gastropoda; order Neogastropoda; family Muricidae; genus Stramonita; species Stramonita haemastoma. The sequence continues at coordinate 61,079,846 of CM060317.1, forward strand.
CACAACGTCCCTCCAACGACCGCCTCCCCACGAACCCCCAACCCCAAAGGCTTTGACACAAATTCACCACAGGCACAGAAGCGTATGGGGAAACCGAATCTGAGGTCACCATGAGACCAGAGCAACGGAGGCCACCGAATCAGAGGCAATTTTTATTATTGCATGATGATCAATGATGATGAGGATGATGTAATGATGCTGCTGTGGAGGTGCATCCGCTTTGAGACTACTTGACAGGGTTGTTCTCTACGCTTACTGTCATAATATATCCCGGCGTCAACCAGGCCCGAGAGATACAGACACCTGCAGTGTTGGTCAGGTAATTTGAGCAACACTCTCAAATTCGCATCCGTAAAGTGGATGAAGCTCGACTGTGTGGTCCCAGTCTCCCCACTGAGCCCACAGCACACTCACTCTGGGTAGGAGCCGGCCGGAGCCCGAAAAAATCCCTATGACTTATGGGATTCGAACCCGCGACCTTCCAGTCCGGAATCCACGGCGCTAACCACTGGCCCATGGCGGCTGGTGCATCAGTTTGTTTTTATCAGGGGGACGGATAGCCTAGTGGTCAGAACATTGCGCTGGCAATTTGACGACCCGGGTTCGAGTCCGGTCGAGGACATTTTTCTCCTGGAGTTAACATCAGCACTGACTCCACTCTCCCCAAAAGTCCTTCGGATGAGACTTTAAACCGAGGCCCCGTGTGCGAACGCACGCAGAACATCTTGCGCACACGTTCAATCCTATTCCGCTTTTCGTAAGAGTAGGCCATCGTGTGCCGGTGGGAACAGATGACATTTACAAAACTGCATACACACGGGGACTGGACGTAAAAAACACAAGATCAGTGCTTATTCCATTATCCTGGATATAAAAGAATAAATCCATCAAATCCCTATAGGGGCCAGCAGGGAAGGGCAGAGGAAGGAAAGAAGAAGCTTGGACAGCAGGGCTGATAGCTGTAAAGAAGAGAGAGGTTGCTGTTGTGAACTGTTGGGCAGCTAGGTGCAGTCTGCCGAACTCCCAGCACTGAGGACTGGACTGACAGGGGACAAACTGTGAGGGACCCCCCACTCCCAACACACACACACGTACGCACTCACGCACACACACACACACACACACGCGCGCGCGCACGCGCGCGCGCGCGCACGCACGCACGCACGCACGCACACTGTGCGCAAACACAATACCAACACAGAATCACAAAAAGAAGTTAAGCAATTATCATCAGTCAGTCCAAAAGTGAACCCCCAAACCAACATTGACTAAACTGTGACAAGAATAGGCCTTAGACTGCCACTGCCACAAGTTAATTAAGTAACAATTACCCAGGCTGACAATGACTAACTTTAGGGAAAATCTCTTTTCAGAATAAGAGCAAAAACCGAAACAAAATCAAAGCAACAACCAACCCCCCCAAAAAAACCCAAAAAACCCCCCAAAAAAACCAGTACAAGAACCTCCCATTACTGAGTTGTCAATGAGCGCCTTTGTCGTATTCCACCAGTTGCTTAATAACAACAACAACAACAACAACAACATGATGATGATGATGATGATGATGATGATGATGATGATGATGATGATGATGATGATGATGATGATGATGATGATGATGATAATATCATGTTTTCGATCGAGAAAGAAAACTCAATTAGTGTCTTCAAGTTTAAAGAATTGATGTTTTCTCATAAAAGTGGAATGGAGAGTTTAATTAATGCAGATATACAAGAATACAGTTACGCGTGACACACGTATGTACGCAAACACATGCACACACACACGCACGCACGCACGCACACGCACGCACGCACACACAGAGATTATTTTTCTTTACACCTTTGTCTCTGTTCGCCCGCTCTTTTCTGTGTGTCTGTCTGTCTCTCTGTTTGTCTATATCTCTCCCTCTTTGTCTGTGCTTATCTGTCTGTGTTTTTCTCTTACGTTTTTCTCTGTGTTTTTCTCTCTTTCCCGAATCTCGTACAATCAACTAATCTGCCATCGCTGCTGTTGGCTTAATGACAAATTAAACCATCGCAATGGACACACACACACACACACACATACACACACACACACACACACACACACACACACACACACACACACACTCACACACATACATAACACCACCACCACCACCACCTCCACCACCTCCACCACCATCACCCCCCCCCACAACAACAACAGCAACAAACATACAGTGAAACTGATTAAAAACATATTTGCACAGAACAAGCTATAGCCATTTCGACCATGAACTTAGCTATGTGAATGACTGAAAAACGAACAAAACCCCTCGAACAAACAAACAAACAAAGCAAACAGAAGCAATAATGTTTTCATATAAATAGCGAGGAAACCAGATCTGTCATGCAAATCTACATCCTCTGCTTTACTACACAGCATTGACTGCAGACACAGAGCAAAACCATTCAGAAATCTGCAGGGAATCAGTTTTACCAGGAGTTGATGTGGAGATGTGTTAAAGCTCTTCTGGCCCAGTGACGATGGAGAATGTGTGGGATGACAGACTGTGAGGTAGGATAGATTGTTGTGCTGTGGAGAATAAAACAGACAGTGAGGAGACAGATTGTTGTGCTGTGGAGAATAAAGGCGAGGTATTGGAGATGAAACACGTACGCCTGTACATTGTGGAAAGTTACGTTGCTTTGGGGGAAACATAATATTTCACGTAGGCAGAAAATAGACAAGAAGGACGTGACAGGCAGAAAAAGGAACAGAGCAGAAACAAAGAGAGGGACAGAAAAGAGAGAATTCCTAGCACAGGATTTTCAGAAGATAGGAGGATGCTATCTTATACTCACAGACCCTCAGCATCCCGAGGAGGGGGGGGGGATTCAGATCCTATTACAGGCAGTGATGCAGGATTCCCTCCGGCAGGTTTGGCAGCTGGGGTCTGGCTCTGATAGCGGCGGAAGGGGAGGGGGACCTGCAAGTGACAAGACTCCTGGAAGCCAAAATGGCGGCTGCCAAAATGATGCTCTTGGGGGAATGCATCATAATGATTGGGTGTCCAGCTGTAAAGATTGTTTGTGTTACTGATGATTGTTGCTGTGATTGATCATGATATAACAGACAGCAGGAGATGTGAATGGTTCTTGTGCTCTGGTTGATAACGATGATTGTTTGTGTTGCTGATGATTGTTGCTGTGATTGATCATGATATAACAGACAGCAGGAGATGTGAAGTGTTGTTGTGCTGTGGTTGATAACGATGCTGTACAGTGGAACATGACGGGGCAGTTGCGAGTGGTTAGGGCATTGACTTCAATTGCTTAGGTCTAGACAGCTGAAGTCGCAGGGTCGAATCTGGGCAGTGTCAGATGAATTAAGGGTTAGCGATTTTTACGATCTCCCATGTCAACTCCAAGAGTAGACCTGCCACTGCCTTAATTCTCATCGTGTGTATACACTTGTAGAAGATGAAATATGCACGGTAAAAATCCCGTAACTTATGTCAGCGT
>CM060317.1:61088336-61103336 GCA_030674155.1 Stramonita haemastoma
AGAGCGAGGTGTCAGAGACCTCAGCTTCTCTAGGGGCCGGCATATTGAGGGCGTCGCCCATCTCCTCTCCCTCGCTGTTTTACCTTCCCTGACCCTAAAGAGGACAGGTACCCATTTACAGCTTGGTGAACTTGGGGACCTCACTGAAGCCAATGCATATAAACAGTCACCCATCCACTTGGTAACCACGCTCGATGCTGCTTAACCTTGGCTTAGGGAAAGTGAATGCTCTGACCACTGAGCTAATCCCGTTTGAAACAAAGCGTCAATTAACAGAACATATCAGTTGTTCTCGTCGTCCTCCAACGCTCATACAACTATCATTGTCTGTCCTGTGAGCAAAAAATGCATTGCATCGCCACTAAGTGCCTGGCAAGTCAGGCCCAGTTCATCCAACTTCCCTTAAACTATCAGTTGAAATACCAGGGCTAAAACCTCTACTTCATGTAGTCAGTTAGGTCGGAAGTTTTCTATCAGTTTTGCTGGTTACAGCCGATAAGAACAATCATTCAATCTGTGCCCTGAGATATTCCAAACCATATGGTGAAGTACTATGCTGACTAAATATGTTGCACTTTAAATCATGTGTGTGAAAATGGATGGCTTCTGACCAGAAGTCTGAAGTGAATGAAATTAGAGCATAGGTATGTTTGCTAGCGCCGCTGTGGCCTAGTGGTTAGGCGTTGTACTCGTAATCTAAAGGTTGCGGTTCGATCCAGCTATTCCGCTATGGCGTTGTGCCTTGGAAAAGCACTTTACGGCTATTTTCTCACCCACCAGGTGTAAAAGGGGTACAACCTTGTGTTGGGGTTACCCTGCGATAGACTGGCGTCCTATCCAGGGGGAGTCTATGACTCTCAGTCGCTTAACGCCACAGAAACCGGGATAAGCACCGGCCTGATGAGCCTTATGGCTCGGGACAGACTTTTAACTATGTTTGCTAACACCAGGGACATATATGACTCCATCCACCACCCACCACCACCCATCTAGCATCTATCTATCTATCTATCTATCTATCTATCTATCTATCTATCTATCTATCTATCTATCTATCTATCTATCTATCTATCTATCTATCTATCTATCTATCTATCTATCTATCTATCTATCTATCTATCTATCTATCTATCTGTCTGTCTGTCTGTCTGTCTGTCTGTCTGTCTGTTATCTATCTATCTATCTCAAGACCAAAAAAAATCTAAATTAATTGATGTGACCCAAGCGAAATACACCCCCATCACTCCATTCCGAAAGTACCAGCGTGAGATGGCTGGCATCTTTGAACTCTCTCAGTCAGAGCACTTAGACACAGCCACCGAGTTGTGTCCCCTTGTCAATTTGCATCAGCATCTCTGCATCCATTTGTCTTCTGAGAGATGGAGGGGTGGGGGGTGGGGATGGGGGGGGGGGTGTCCATGTGACCTGTCTGTGTGTGGTGGACCAGCATCAGCACTGGGGATGCCGTGACAAGCGAGGTCAGTCTCTGCCTCGTAAACAGTGAAGGATTTCTGATTCACTCAGCTAAGTGCTCTGTCAGGGCAATGGCCTCGCTAACAACCAAGAGGAGAAAGGTCAGGTTATTTTTAGCATTATTAAAATTTTTTTTTTTTCAAGCCTGATACATCTGCTCTTTGTTTACACCGTGTGTGGGCGGCATTGATCTTTCATTCAATACAGCTGTAGAGGATGGTAGGATGAAGCATGCTGTACTTTTTTTTATTGCTAAGGAAAAAAATAATAGTTGAGTGTTTCAGTAAGGAAGGTTGTATCTTTGTTGAAGTCTGTTGTTTTTGGCTTGAGACAGTAAGTAGTGTTAGTCTTTGAGGAGATTTTCATTGAATGAAGAAACGATGAACTGGTAGAGAGCTGAGAGCCCATGGTAGTAAGAAGAACTGTTGATGTCCTAAAATGCTCCTCTGTGTCTGTGTCTGTCTCTCTCTCTACCTCTCTGTCTATCTCTGTCTCTATCACATACACACTCCTCATAGTGAAAAGACGTTAAATAAAAACACACCGAACAGGTAGGCACGCATGTACGCATACACACATACATTACCAAAAAATTCCCTGAAATGTGGCTACGTTCATAGTGGGCAAAAACGGTCACATACGCAAAATATCACCATTAGTGAAACTTGGAGTTCTAGTACAGGAACCAAAAACCCCCAAACAGAAAAAATCTGTTCTCTATTAAAAAACAATTAAAAAAATGTGGGGGATCAGACTAGAGGAAGGATGGCTAGTTAAGTTCAATGGCCTTCAATGTTGATAAAAAAAGGTGAAGGTGTCCCATAACCTATGTGGTCGTAGGTAAGCGAGGCGTCAGAGACATCAGCTCCTCTAGGGGCCAGCATGTTGAGGGCGGCGCCCATCTCCTCTCCCTGGCTGCTTTATCTTCCATGTCCCTAAAGAGAGCAGACGCCCATTTACAGCTGGGTGAACTGCAGGGGGGGGGGGGGGGGGGGGACTATACTGAAGCCAAGGCCGCAAACGGTCACACATCCAACTGGTAACCACGCTCGATGATACTTAACATTGGCTGGAGGAAAGTAAGTGCTCAAACCGCTGAGCTATCCCGTCTCCATAAATAAATAAATAAATAAATAAATAAATAAATAAATAAATAAATAGACCGCTGAGCTATCCGTCTCCATGAATAAGTAAATAAGTAAATAAATGAGTAAATAAATAAGTAAATAAATAAGTAAATAATTACGTAAAGAAATAAATACATAGATAAATAAATAAATAAATAACCCCAGTGTTGATAGAGGTCCTTACTTCCAGTCTGTGTCACCAGGCACCAGAGCCTGCTTTGTGCCCCGGTCAGTGCACCGTCAGCACTGTGAACACAGTGGCAACAGTCAGCAGAACCATTCAGAAAGCGATCCATCGAACAATGAACAAGACAATCAACGGAACAATTAACGAAACGATCAACAGAACAATGAACAGACATGTTTCGCTTTCTCTTTCTCTACATCTCTTCAAACACGTGGTCAGACATTAACGTAAGCAGAATGTCAAGGCCTGTATACACTACAGTAAAAGAAAAACAAACAAAAAACCCCAAATCAAACCCAACCCCCCCAACCCCTCCCCCCCCCCACAATCCAAAAACATGACCTGTTGCTATGCTGCAGAACGTTATATTGATATTGTCTTCAACCATGACAAGCCCTTACCGTAACAGCCTCCATTCTCTATTAAAGGATCCAAAAAATTTTTCTGAATTCGGAATATAGCGGCTTATGTGGTGAGGTGGTTGTTGTTGTTGTTTTTTAATTACCATCCCGTAGTGGGAATGTAGCTGTCTTCATGGTAGGCAAAAAAACAACAACAACAAAACGGTCGCACACACAAAATCTCCCCAACAGTGAGTTTTATTTATTTATGTATTTATTTGCATATTCTTTTGTATCGAGGATAATGGAATAAGCACTCATGTGCTTTATTTTTAAACGTCCAGTCCCCTGTATGCAGTTTTGTCAATTTTGTCATCTGTTCCCACCGGCACACAATGGCCTACTCTTTCGAAAAGTGGAACAGGATGTTCTGCGTGCTTTCGCACACGGGCCTCAAATTACAATCTCCTCCGGAGGATTTTTCGGGAAGAGCTTACTAAATGTGTTTATGATAAGACAGCATTTTTATATTCTTAAAAAAATCTCACAGTCCAGTTTCTGTATTCATATAAGACAGTAGCGTATAATATATAAACACAGCAGCTTCTATTTTGGTCGTTGTTGACGCAGCTATTTCTGCTAGAGCAGTAGTGGAGGGTTGATAGTGCATGACCAAGTCATCTTTTAAATTTTTTAAATTTTATACCACTTTATGTCACAACAGATTTCTCTGCGTGAAATTCGGGCTGCTCTCCCCGGGGAGAGCGCGTCGCCACAAGTGCAGCGCCTAACCATTTTTTTTCTTTTGCCTGTCTGCAACTGTATTTTTTTCCCTATCAGAGTGGCTTTTTTAACAGAATTTTGCCAGGGTCAACCCTTTTGTTGCCGTGGGTTCTTTTACGTGCGCTAAATAATGATGTGTAACACACGGGACAACGGTTTATCGTCTCATCCGGAAGACTAGAACCCAGAACAACACTCATGATCTAATGGATGGGGGAAAAAATTGGGCCCAAACGGGATTTGAACCACCGCACACTCCGACCCGGACTTTTCGCTTTCTAGGCAGGCGCGTTACCACCTAGACCACCGATCCACCAATCTTACAGCATGAATGCAGGACGATGGAAGCAGATCACTTCATGACGGCCAAGATCCAGTGACGCCAGGTCCAGTAGGTGGTCACTAATATAACTGGTCAGTGAAGTTTCCATCACAGACACCACCAAAGTAGATATTAAAATAATAGTCAGCGTACAACCTGTTCTCTAGGGTAGCTTCATGGTGACGAACATTGATCATTATCATCATCAGCAGCAGCAGCATAATCATGGTCTTCGTCTTCGTCGTCGTCTTCGTCGTCGTCGTCGTCGTCGTCGTTGTCGTCGTTGTCGTCGTTGTCGTTGTCGTCATCATCATCATCATCATCATCATCATCATCATCATCATCATCATCATCATCATCATCAACAACAACAATGGATACAACAACAGAAGCAGCAACAACACAACAACAATAACAACAACAATGAATACAACAGCAGCAGCAGCAACAACAACAACAACAATGTATACAACAACAGCAGCAGCAACAACGACAACAATAACAACAACAATGGATACAACAAAGCAGCAGCAACAATAAGAGCAATAACGATGATACAATAACAACAACCACAACAACAACAATGGATACAACAACAGCAGCAGCAACAACAAGAATAATGGAAACTACGACAGCAGCAGCAGCAGCAGCAGCAACAACAATAGTAACAATGGATACAACAACAACACCAGCAACAACAACAATGGATACAACAGCAGCAGCATCAACAACAACAATAACAATGGAAACTACGACTGCAGCTGCAGCAACAACAATAGTAACAACGGCTACAACAGCAGCAGCAGCAGCAACAACAACAACAATAGTAACAATGGATACAACAACAGCAGCAGCAACAACAATAGTAACAATGGATACAACAACAACAACAGCAGCAACAACAATGGATACAACAGCAACAACAGCAGAGGTAGCAACAACAGCAATAGTAACAATGGATACCACAACAACAGCAGCAGTAGCAACAACAACAATAGGAATGGAAACTACGACAGCAGCAGCAGCAGCAGCAGCAGCAGCAACAACAACAACAATAAAGAGGGATACAAAAACAGCAGCAGCAACAACAACAACAATAAAGAGGGATACAAAAACAGCAGCAGCAACAACAACAACAATAAAGAGGGATACAAAAACAGCAGCAGCAACAACAACAACAATAAAGAGGGATACAAAAACAGCAGCAGCAGCAGCAGCAACAACAATAACGAGGGATACAAAAACAGCAGCAGCAGCAGCAGCAACAACAACAACAACAATAACGAGGGATACAAAAACAGCAGCAGCAACAACAACAACGACAACACCAACATACTATATCATCATTTCCTGAACGCTCTGTTGCATTGCTGAAGAAACCCTCAAAGGCCCAGACTAGGCAGTAAGGCTTTTGTGAGAAATGCCTGTGTATAAAGCCATGCACACATCATCATTATTATCACAGCAAGCAAACACACAGCCGCTCGTGTGTTTACACGCGCTATTATTTGCATGCATGTGAGCGTGCACACACATAGACACAAATACAATTACGCACGCACACACGCACATGCACACACGCACGCACGCACCACGCACGCACGCACGCGCGCGCTTACACACACACACATACACATGGGGACGGGATAGCCTAGTGGTCAGAACACTGTCCTCGCAATCTGACGACACTGGTTAGATTCCGTTCGAGGGGATTTTTTCCCTGGAGTTGACATCAGTGTTGACTCAACTCTCCCCCAAAATCCTTCAGATGAGACTATTAACAGACGGCCCGTGTGCGAACTCATGCAGAACATCTTGCGTACACGTTAAATTTTGTTCCGCTTTTCGGAAGAGTAGGCCATTGTGTGCCGGTGGGAACAGATGACAAGACTTTACAAAACTGCATACACATGGGGACTGGATGTAAAAAAGCACATGAGAGGTTGTTTCATTATCCTAGATATAAAAGAATAAAAGAAAAAAAAGAAAAAAGAAGAAACACACACACATACTCGAACACACACACGCGGGCGCACACACACACACACAACACACACACACACACACACACACACACCACACACACACACACACACACACACACACACACACACACACACACACACACACACACACACACACACACACAGGTATGAAGGCAGAAATAGGGTATATCAGAAATTAAAACAATTTCCAGTCACATAAGAGGGACTAAACCTTCGACAAGTCGTATTCAAGAGGTAAATCAGAATGGAAAACGCCCAATGATAATAATACTTTGAAAGAAAATGCCCTAGGACTGTCAACGTTAATGTGGCAGACTACATGCGATAAGAAACACAGCAGAACCAATGCAGGGTACCTTCAAGATTCTTCAAGAGTTAACAGCACCCCATCCCCCCGCCCACCCACCCACCCACCCAGTCATGTTGACAAAACTGTAGGGGCATATTTCTCCATGTGTGTCACTGTTAATGTTGTAGCCTGTTCCAAGGTTTATGGAAAAAGAAGATTGACAGAAAGAAAAAAAAAGAAAGGCAAGAAAATAAGGGCCAAGAAAAGAAAAACGTTTTATTTCTATATAAGGTAAGAGGTAAAGGTGTCCCCTAACCCATGTGGTTGTAGGGGAGCGAGGCATCAGAGACCTCAGCTTCTCTAAGGGTCAGCATAATTGAAGGTGGGGCCCATCTCCTCTCCCTCGCTGCCTTACCTTCCCTGACCCTAAAGAGGGCAGGTACCCATCTACAGCTGGATGAACTGGGGGGACTGTACTGAAACCAAGGCGCCCAAACAGATCACCCATCCACTTGGTAACCCCGCTGGATACTGCTTAACATTGACTGGGGGAAAGTGATGCTCTGACCCTGAGCTATCCCTCCTCAAGGGGTACCAATAAATAAGTGAACTAAAAATAAGAAGTGAAAAAAGAGACCATCCCCTCTCCCCTCAACAAATTCACAAAAAAAAACTCCCACAACAACTCATTCACAAAATCACTTGACCAAAAGACGTTTGTTATTTTGATCTGAAAGAAGCATCGCATTATTCATTACGAAAAAGGGACATGTCTCTTCCATCCTACATCAATAAAACATGTTGCCAACAATCCAGTGGTTAAAAGTGCTTTCCTTCACCAAACATCCCCAGATGGCAGTTGCCCCCCCCCCCCACCGCCTCCTCACCCCCCTCTGTGCTTTGATATTCCTGTGTGGTGATGATGGAAGCACGTGCTGCTGTTGTTATTTTAGTTAGCACTGGGCTTTCCTTTCCGTCCCTGATTCATTTGTCACAGCAGAGCCTGTTCTAGAGGCCTCTCTATCTCTGTTTCTCTCTGTTTCTCTATGTCTGTCTGTCTGTCTGTCTGTCGTCTGTCTGTCTCCATTTTGTCACAGCAGAGCCTGTCTCCTAGAGGCCTCTCTCTCTCTCTGTTTCTCTCTGTTTCTCTCTGTCTGTCTGTCTGTCTGTCTGTCTGTCTGTCTGTCTGTCTGTCTGTCTGTCTCTCTCTCTCTCTCCATTTTGTCACAGCAGAGCCTGTCTCCTAGAGGCCTCTCTCTCTCTGTTTCTGTCTGTCTGTCTGTCTGTCTGTCTGTCTTTCTGTCTGTCTGTCTGTCTGTCTGTCTTTCTGTCTGTCTGTCTGTCTGTCTGTCTCCATTTTGTCACAGCAGAACCTGTCTCCTAGAGGCCTCTCTCTCTCTGTTTCTCTCTGTTTCTCTCTGTCTGTCTGTCTGTCTGTCTGTCTGTCTCTGTCTCTCTCTCTTCTCCATTTTGTCACAGCAGACCTGTCTCCTAGAGGCCTCTCTCTCCTGTTTCTGTCTGTCTGTCTGTCTGTCTGTCTTTCTGTCTGTCTTCTGTCTGTCTGTCTGTCTGTCTGTCTCTGTCTCTCTCTCTCTCCCATTTTGTCACAGCAGAGCACTGTCTCCTAGAGGCCTCTCTCTCTGTTTTCTCTCTAATTATATCTATATCTTCATGTTTTCTCTCTCTCTCTCTCTCTCTCTCTCTCTCTCTCTCTCTCTCCTCTCTCTCTCTCTCTCTCTCTCTCTCTCTCTCTCTCTCTCTTTCTCTCCCTCTCTGTGGGGTTTTGTAGGGGGGACCTTGCTTCTGTTTTAGTCCTGTCTTGCCTCTATTCTGTGTCTTTCCATTATTTTTGTCTGTCAGTCAGTCTATGACCTGCCTATCTCTTGGGCTTCCTCCTTCATGTCTATGTGTTTGTCAAGCTTTTCTCTCTCTCTCTCTCTCTCTCTCTCTCTCTCTCTCTCTCTCTCTCTCTCTCTCTCTCTCTCTCTCTCTCTCTCTCTCTCTCTCTCTCTTCTCTCTCTCTCTTTCTGGAGGAATATGCCCCTACGTTTTGTCCACATGACTAGGTGGGTGGGTAGGTAGGTTCGTTGTTGTATTTCATTATTGTTGTTGTTTTGTTAAGGAGTTTTTATATCTTGATTTATTCCTGATAAGGTATAAGTGGGGACTCTCTCTCTCTCTCTGTGTCTGTCTGTCTGTCTGTCTGTCTGTCTGTCTGTCTGTCTGTCTGTCTGTCTGTCTGTCTGTCTGTCTGCTCTCTCTCTCTCTCTCATCTTCTATCTTCTCTCTCTCTCTCTCTCTACCTCCGATCTTTCTTTCTCCACCCTAGCTCACTCCTCATTCATCTCTGTGTTTGTCAGCTTATCTGTCTTCCATCTGCATGATACTCTTTCTTTATCATTCTCTATTTGTCTGTCTCTGTTTCTGCCTCTGTCTGTCCGTCTGCTCTCTTTGTTTTACTGTCGCTGTTGCTTGTTTTTCTTCTTCTTCTTCTTCTTCTTCTTCTTCTTCTTCTTCTTCTTCTTCTTCTTCTTCTTCTTCTCTTCTTCTTTTTCTTCTTCTTCTTCATGCGTTGGGCTGTTGGGTTGCGGTTGAGCGCCTGACATGTCAGGCCCAACCCATATGGTTCAGCATGGGGGAGAAGTGTGTGTGTGTGTGTGTGTGTGTGTGTGTGTGTGTGTGTGTGTGTGTGTGTGTGTGTGTGTGTGGTCTGTGTGTCTGTGTGTCTGTGTCTGTGTGTCTGTGTCTGTGTGTCTGTGTGTGTGAGCGTGTGTGTAGTGTGTGTGTGTGTGAGTGTGGTGTGTACGTGCGTGCGTACGTGTGTGTGTGTACATACGTGCATGTGCGTACGTGTGTATGTGTATACAAACAACACTAAATGCCACTCAACAAGACTTGGTTGGTTTTGCTTTTTCCCCCTTCACCCACGAATCAATTAGTTTGAAGAGCAACGGTGATCAGCCTGAAGACGCTCAGTGAGAAACGCTAATGACACTGTAGATTTGCTTCAGAGAACAGGAGGGGGTACCCCACACCATCACTCTTCATGAGAACAGGAGGGGGTACCCCACACCATCACTCTTCATGAGAACAGGAGGGGGTACCCCACACCATCACTCTTCCTTCACACCTCACCCTCTCCTGTGGGGATGCCCAGGGGGTCTGTCAGTGTACACAGCATCCCCACCTTCTGGAAATTCTGTGCCAGCCATTCCCTCTTTTCTATCCCTCTCTTTGTTTCTGCCTTGTTCCTTTGCTTGTCTATTTTCTGCCTTCTTGGTCCATTCACTTGCCTTTTTTCCATAAAAGACTTTAAAGTTAACAATTCTCTCTCGCACTGAAGTTGGATGCACTGGGCCTGACTTGTCAGGCACTTAAAGGGGACGGGATAGTTCTGGTCAGAGCGCTTGTTTTCGCCCAGCCAATGTTAAGCAGCGTGGTGGAGCGTGGTTGCCAAGTGGATGGGTGACCGTTTGTGCGCCTTGGCCACAGTACAGTTCACCCAGTTCACCCAGCTGTAAATGGGTACCTGCGAGGGTAAAGCAGCGAGGGAGAGGAGATGGGCGCCACCCCCAATATGCTGGCCCCTGGAGAAGCTGAGGTCTCTGATGCCTCGCTCCCCCATGACTACATAGGTTATGGGACACCTTTACCTTTTTACATTAGTAAAGGAATAAATCAAGGTGGTATTTTAGAACAGCACCTTTGTATTCCACTATTCCATGAATCTCTTTCTGTTTGGGCTTCAAGTTCATGAACTGCTGACATCTGTCTCTATCTCTGTCTCTCTCTCTCTCTCTCTCCCCCCCTCTATCTATCTATCTATCTATCTATCTATCTATCTATCTATCTATCTATCTATCTATCTATCTATCTATCTATCTATCTATCTATCTATCTATCTATTGCGCTGTCTCGCCCTCACTCTTCAGTGTTTCTTTCTATCTGTCTCTATCCCACCCCACTATCTCTCCCTCTCTCCAGTCCCCTCTCTCTTGATTTACTTGATTATAACCAGTGTATCTGCTTTAACATTAATGTTCGGGTCAGTTGGGGATTGTCTATTCATTGAATACACCATCATCCATGCTTCAGTTTAAACAATTATCAATGTATTCAGTTGGAAATTATGCTGTTGGATATATTTATCTGTCTAAATTTCTTTAAATCATAGTTGAACCTTTGTTGTTGTTGTTGTTGTTGGTTTTTGTGGGGAAGGTGGTTGCTATTGGAGGAGCGATGACAAAATTATAAAATAAACAGCATGCACATGGGTGTCGTGTTTAGACACAATCCCTGAGGAAAAATCAGGGAGTTGGAGTCCCCAGGGTGGCTCAGGGCTGTATAAAAATAATGGGGTAGATGCTGCACTTGTGGTCACGCGCTCTCCCGGGGAGAGCAGCCCGAATTTCAGGCAAAGAAATCTGCTGTGACATAAAGTGGTACCAAAAAATTGTTTTGTTTTGGCTTTCGTTTGTTTTGTTTTAGGTCTTGATTGTTTTTAGTGCTTGTTTGTTTTTTGACTTCGGTTTTTTCTTGGTAGTCCCTAATCAGGGGAAGGGCCCAAAGAAAACAATTATAAGAGTGCTTATCTGTAACCCTTGAAAAATAAAGATTATTCATTTCTTCGTTCTCTCTCTTCTGACTCCTTAAAGTAAGCTTAATGAAGTCAGTGTGATTTGGTACGTCATCTTTTATGGAAGATGGATTCTCAATTCTGGAAAACGAGAGAAAGTGACAAAGCCTACTTAATCAAACACTCCAGTAACCCTCCAGCCTCTCCCCCCCCCCACCCCCTCCCTCTCCACCCACACCTCCCCCCTCCCCTGTCTGTGTCTCCTTCAACCTTCATTTTTGCCAACCTGCCTTTCACAAATGAAGTACGCATGCGCGAAGGGTCCCATTCGCTAATTTGGCGCGCATGCGCAAAAAAATGTTGTAAGGGAGGGGGGAAATGAGGAATGACAGAATGACATGAAGCCAGTGAAGCGAGGCCTTCTGTCTATCTCTTTCATGGCATTGTGAGGGAAAGTAATTAGGGTGGGATGCTGTGCGTGGAAGTAGTCTGATTATGGGAATGCAAGTAAGTAAGAGGGGGGGTATAGCTCAGTGGTCAGAGCACTCGCTTTCCCCAAGCTAAGATTAAGCAGCATTGAGCATGGTTACCAAGTGGATTGGTGACCATTTATGCGCCATGGCTTCAGTACAGTCCCCCAATCCTTCCAGCTGTAAATGGGTGTCTTGTCCTCTTTAAGGCCAGGGAAGGTAAAGCAGCAAGGGAGAGGAGATGGGCACCGCCCTTCATATGCTGGCCCCTAGAGAAGCTGAGGTCTCTGACGCCTTGCTCCCCTACAACTGCACAGGTTATGGGACAACTTTACCTTGAAGTAAGTGAAGCTGATCTGAAGCACATTGCTGCAGGTGAAAGCAGTTAGTGAAAGCCTTCATTTAGTTTATGGAGAAACAGTTTGATAGTAATGCTTGTGTTTGAGTGGTAGGTTGATGGGGATGCCTGTTAAAGAGATTTGATGATAATACAGGTATGTCACAATGTTTGATGATGTGTGGAAGTGAAACTGTTTGCAGGGAATGTACAGTTTCACTTGCACTTACTATATGTATGATATATATATATATATATATATATATATATAGATAGATAGATAGATAGATAGATAGATAGATAGATACATACATACATACATACATACATACATACATACATACATACATACATACATACATACATACATACATACATATATATGTATTATGTATTATATGCGGCGCCCATCTCCCTCTCGCTGCTTTACCTTCCCTGACCCTAAAGAGGGCAGGTACCCATTTACAACTGGGTGAACTGGGGAACTGTACCAAAGCCAAGGCGTGCAAACGGTCACCCATCCAACAGGTAACCACGCTCGACGCTGCTTAACTTGACTTGGGGGAAAGCGAGCGCTCTGACCACTGAGCTATCCCGCCCCCTTGACAAAGAAACAAAAGAGAAAAGATGGAGAGAAGAAAATAGAAAACGACTAGTGCAGAAAATGAAAGGAAACAAGAACGAGGATGGAAACAAGAACGAGGATGGAAAACAGACGACAGCGATGAAGGAAGCGGCAAACTAACGGCAGCAAGATGTCGACAGCTCATCACGCAACACTGGAGAGAAAGTTGCACAAGATGGAAACCTGACAGTCAGTCATTCTGTCAGGCTGGGCCGTATCTCTCTCTGACACGCAACACTTGCTTCTCCTTTCTGTCCGAGATCACAACAACGTCCAATTTCATAGAGAAGGAAGGAATCCCGACCTCCTTCATCATCATCATCATCATTATCCCCGTTCAGTTTTGAAAAGGTACTTTCATAACAAGACATTTTAATCTCCAAGGTGAAGGAGCCGGCAGTGATTGTTTTAAAACTAAAATGAAAGGATGAATTAAAAAAAAAAAGAATCTGTATGTTGTGGTTTGGTTGTTACAGAGGGAACAAACGTCTCAGTAGTTGTTGTTATTGAGCGTTCCCCAGCTTAACGGTTAACTCTAGGGGTCACCCAGAATGTACACTCTGACTGACTGACTCATCCCACCTGGGAATCACTGTGAGATTGAAGTTGTGCACTGAATGAGAAGTTTGCGTGTATGACTGTTTTCAAGTACACTACCATATAGGCAGCCATTCTCCGACTTCAGAGGAGCAAACGTCTCAGGGAGACGTCTGTTGTTTGAATCTCTCCTAATGCTTATCTTTAAAGAAAAATCTTCCTCCATTGGACATTGGGTCATGGTCTGGGTGGTAGTCTTTCAGTTGTACAGAGATCCCTACAGCAACCTGCATTTAGCAAGCGTGAGCGCGCGCGGGCGCAAATGTAATCTATTTATTATGTATTCTATTTATCTATATTATAGCGTGTGTGTGTGTGTGTGTGTGTGTGTGTGTGTGTGTGTGTGTGTGTGTGTGTGTGTGTGTGTGTGTGTGTGTGTGTGTGTGTGTGTGTGCATGCGCACGCTCGCGTGCGTGTGTGAGTGTGTGTACATGCATACACGTGAGCATGTACCGTCACGCATGTCCATTTTCGTCACTGCAGAACTCTTGCACTCCTCTGTGTGTGTGTGTGTATGCCCTCCTCTCGTCAGCTTCCAGGAGATAATGGAAGGGCACGGATCGCTGCTTCCTCACACAGCGTGGATCAGCCTCTTCCCCTCTGTCTGTCAGCAGAAGGATGTTTGTCTTCAATATCACCTCTGCTGAACTTGCCATCCACTCCAGCCTCCCTTCCTCTCTGTCTGTCAGCAGAAGGACGTTTGTCTTCAACATCACCTCTGTTGAACTTTCCATCCACTCCAGCCTCCCTTCCTCTCTGTCTGTCAGCAGAAGGATGTTTGTCTTCAACATCACCTCTGTTGAACTGTCCATCCACTCCAGCCTCCCTTCCTCTCTGTCTGTCAGCAGAAGGATGTTTGTCTTCAACATCACCTCTGTTGAACTGTCCATCCACTCCAGCCTCCCTTCCTCTCTGTCTGTCAGCAGAAGGATGTTTGTCTTCAACATCACCTCTGTTGAACTTTCCATCCACTCCAGCCTCCCTTCCTCTCTGTAATTATCGTCCGGGAATTCCCCCTTGACCACCGTGTCTACTACTCAGAGGAAGGATGGGGATTCTTGGACAGTACAGGGGATAAGTGATTTTCACCTGATTCTTCTTTGTCGTCTCTACTACTCAGAGGAAGGATGGGGATTCTTGGTATAGGAGATAAGCGATTTTCACCTGATTCTTCATTATTTGTGCGTCGAACGTTCAGATAGCAACCACCGTTGTCTGTCATATGTGGGGAAAATGCGTTGTGCTGCCGTTAAGCACCTGACAAGTCAGGCCCAGCACATCCGACTTCAGTGTGGGAAAGAATTATTATGCACGCACGCACGTACACACGCACTCACTCACGCACGCACGCACGCACGCACGCAGACACGCGCACGCGCGCAGAGAGAGAGAGAGAGAGTGAGAGAGAGAGAGAGAGAGAGAAGAGAGAGAGAGAGAGAGAGAGAGAGAGAGAGAGAGAGAGAGAGAGAGGGCAAGGCAAGGCAAGGCAAGGCAAGGCAAGGCAAGGCAAGGCAAGGCAAGGCAAGACAAATTCTTTTATTCGAGGATAATAGATAAGCATTCATGTGCTTTTTTACATCCAGTCCCCGCCCTTTTCAGGGATAACATCAAGATAAAAATAAATCTCTAACCGCACAACAGCAATAATAATGATCCAAATACCAAGAACAAGAGCAAGAAACCATTCCAAGTATCAAACAGCATGCAAAAAATAGGACAGAGATACAATAATAAGGTAATGATATAAAAAGGCACACATTCAGAAACGAAAAAAGTAAGACTCAATGATGATTTTGATTTGGAAGAAGAGAAAAAAGAAAAAAATAGGAGCAAGCACACACACACACACTCACACACACACACACAC
>CM060317.1:61108336-61120836 GCA_030674155.1 Stramonita haemastoma
AATCAACTGGAAGTGATGGAACACTTCCCCCCGACCCCCCCCCCCCAACCCACCAACCACCACCACCCCTCAATTTTCATGTCCCTTGTTCTTTCCCACAGCGCTAAAAGCAAGCCGCACAGCTTAGTCCATTTTCTGAAGGTTCTGTTGTGTGGGTGAAGTAGCCATTGTTCGTCCACAGAGAACAGTCAGGAGGGTGTTGAGAAATGGCTGTTGGCAAAGGCGAGCACACATACACAACACACAGACAGAGTGGCGTCTGAGCGCAATTAGGCTCGCGAGTGTGCTGCGTGCACGCACGCATGCACGCACCTACGCATGCATGCACACACGCATGCTCACCTGCACGCATGCACGCACGCGCGCACACACGTGCACGCACGCACACACACAGACACACAGAAATACACACACACACACGCACACGCACTCACGCACACACACACAGAAATATACACACACTATTTTCATTTCTCCAAAAATGTTGGATAAATGGCACTCTTCCTAATGTCTGGAAGCAGTCGATTGTAGTCCCAGTTCTTAAAAGCGGCAAATCTCAATCAGCATTAAGCAGCTACAGACCAATTGCCCTCACTTCTCATGTTGGAAAAGTACTTGAAAAAATAGTTCAAAAACGTCTATGGCATTATTGTGAAAAAAACAACATAATTCCTATAAACCAGGCTGGTTTTCGAAAAGGGAGATGTACAACTGATCACCTAGTAAAGTTAACCCATGATATTAAAAAGCAGTTTTCCAAACGAAAGAGTACACTAGCTACTTTTTTTGATGTAAGGAAAGCATACGACAGGGTTTGGCATACGAGGTTATTATACAAATTGAAAAGTATCGGCGTTAGTGGCATGATGTTTCAATACTTAAAGGATTTTCTGTCTGAAAGATCAATCTGTACCAAAGTGAATGGTGTATATTCAGATTTTAAATCTGTTGATATGGGGATACCACAGGGAGCAATTCTGGCACCAATATTATTCTCTATTTTAATTCATGATCTTCCACAGGCGTTGTCAAAAAATACGACTATTGTTCAATATGCAGATGACATTGCTATGTGGATCAACACTT
The DNA here is from genome assembly GCA_030674155.1 of Stramonita haemastoma. Taxonomy (NCBI): domain Eukaryota; kingdom Metazoa; phylum Mollusca; class Gastropoda; order Neogastropoda; family Muricidae; genus Stramonita; species Stramonita haemastoma. Next base: position 61,109,423 of record CM060317.1, read on the forward strand.
CTCTTAAAAAGAATACGAAAAGTAGAGTGATAAAATGTGTTCAAAAGATTTACCAGGTTGAACTGAATAATCTTAGTAATTACATGAAAGAGAATGGATTGGAGTTATCTGGAGAAAAAACTTGTCTAGTTCTTTTTAACAATGGGAAAAACCCCCAAACACTACCGTCATTAACACTTGATGGAACCACACTTCAATACAAACAAGACGCCAAATTCTTGGGAGTCCATTTAACTAGCAAGTTAAACTGGAAAATGCATATTGAAAACTTGATTTTGAAAGCCAGGAAACGATTAAACTTCTTAAAGATTGTGAGTGCTCAACCGTGGAGTCAGGATACAAAAACACTCATGCACCTTGCTGTTTCTTTAATTCGGTCTAAACTCATTTCCGGTCAAGAAGTGTATTTTTCTGCTCCAAATTATCTCTTAAAAAAGCTGCAAAGTGTGGATAGCAAAGCAATCAAAATAGCCTTAGGAGTTCCGATTCATGCCAGTACACTAAAAACTTATACAGAAGCTCATTTACTTCCATTTTCTGAGCAAAGAATGTTATCTGTCTCTAAATATGTCATTCGAAGTCTTGCTATTTCAAATTCTGTTCACGATGAAATATTTATTAATCAAAAGGATTATCCAAAAAGAGCTAGGAACATCTCTTTTTTGCAGCCCATAAGAAATTATACTGAAGACCTTATGAAGGAAAATAATATCGATATATCAAACGTCCCAGTTTTACCAGTAGTTCCCCAGATTCCACCATGGGAACATAAATATGCAAATTTTGATATTGACTACACAGAAGCAAAAAAGGACACTAATCAAAACCTACTCAAAATTGAGGTTCAAAATCATATAAATTGTCAGTATTTAAACCACTTGAAAGTATACACGGACGGATCTGTATTAGAATCGGGCATGTGCGGGGCTGCATTCGTTATACCCGACTTAAAAGTAAAAAGATCTTTTTGTATTGGAAAAGGTTTTACAATATTCACTTCTGAATTGTTCGCAATTTTTATGGCGCTAAATTATCTTTCAAATATTTCTCTTGCGATTTACAATGTCGTTTTTTGTGTTGATTCAAAATCAGTGTTACTGGCTTTAAAACATTGGGACTCTAAACTGAGAAATGATGTTATTTTTGAAATCAAGTTCCTTGCGCATTCTCTTGTTTCTAAAGGTATTGGGATAAAATTTTGCTGGGTACCATCACATTGCGGTCTTTACTGGAACGAATTAGCAGATTCCCTGGCAAAACGCGGAGCTTCAGAATGTACAAGTGACATAATGATTAATAGTATAGGTCTACGTTTATCTTCATTTGAGATTATTTCAATTCTTGCAAACTCTATTTATTCAAAGTTTTTTAGATTTCACTTAAATCGTTTATGTTGCCCACGAAATATAGAAATTATAATTCATAAATTACGTCTAAATGCTTGGAAAACTAAATATTCAAAAAATGTTTTCTGCCCTTGTTCTGCTATTATATCAGTCCATCATATATTGTTTGATTGCCCTGTGCTCATTGCCGCGTATAAAAGCAAAGGGATAGATTTAAGAAAAAAATATGGAAATATCCAAAGTGTCCTGTACGATTCCGAGTCGCATGTCCTAGTATCAGTTGCAGAAAGTACTTGCCAGTCACCTGTAGGTCAGTTACTATAAATTAAATTGTATAAACTTATCATCTTTCATCACATTATTTATCCTTTCACCTTTTCCCCACATCCCCTTTTCAGTGCATCCTTAGGCTAACGTGAATGTACCATTGTCTAAATCACCTTGTAGTGAACGGACATTAAACCAATGAGAAGAAGAAAGATATACACACACCCATACACACACCCACACCCACACACACACACACACACACACACACTCAGAGACTGAGAGACACATAGGCTGACACAAAAAAAAACATAGACATACAGACACACCCTATAGCGCACAGTATAAAGAGTCAGTCCTTGTTTGAACAATTTTGTACATTTTGGGGGAAGGTTGTTTTGTTAATTTTTCTTATCATTGTTTCCATAGTGTACAATGTATAGACAATACTTGTTGCATTAACTGTTCTTTTCATTGTTGTGCTTATTTATTTATTTATTTATTTATTTATTTATTTATTCGTTTATTTCGAGGATAATAAAACAAGCACTCATGTGGCGGTTTTTTTTTTAACATCCACTCCCTGTGTGTATGCAGCTTTTTCAGGTTTGTCCCGTTCGCACCGGCACACAATGGCCTACTCTTCCGAAAAGCAGAACACGTTTTAACGTGGACGCAAGCGTGCGTTCGCACACGGGACTTAATAATAATAATAATAAATGGAATTTATATAGCGTTATATCTTGCAAAAACAAATCAAAGTGCTTGCATTCAACCAATTCTTGCGCATGCAGCCAACAATAATTTAGATTTTCAACGAAGTCAATGAACACACACACACACACACACACACACACACACACACACACACACACACACACACACACACACACACACACACACACACACACACACACACACACACACACACACATAGAGGTTAAACACTTTGGCAGGGTGGTGGATATTTCGGCTGTTGAGAGCAGGGGCAGAAGATGAAACAGGATAGGAAAGTCTTAGCTTTGAATAAGTGTGTCTTGAGGCTGGATTTAAATGTGTCATAGGTAGGCTTTTTACGAAGGGAGAGAGGAAGATCGTTCCAGATCACTGGACCAGAAACAGAGAAAGAGCAACGGCCAACGGTGGATTGATTGAATCTAGGTATTTGTAAGCGCAGGATATCTGCAGCAGAGCGGAGGGAACGAGAAGGAGTGTACGGGTAAAGACATTCACAGAGGTAGGAGGGTGCTGTTTTGTGAAGACATTTATAACAGAGAGTACTGATCTTATAGTTTACTCTCTGTGGCACAGGCAGCCAGTGGAGAGATTGCAAGAGAGGAGTAATGTGCTCAGATTTTTTCTTTCTGAGGACCAGTCGAGCTGCCGAGTTTTGTATATGTTGAAGGGAGTGGATAGATGATGCTGGCATACCAGCCAAAAGAGAATTGCAATAATCCAGACGTGAAAGAATCAGAGACGTGAGGAGTTTAGATGTTGCATCAGTGGACAGGTACTTTCGAATTGCGCTAATACGTTTCAATTGATAGTAGCATGACTGGCAGTTCTGGGTGATGAATTTTTGCATGGATAGTATGTTGTCGATAACAACCCCTAGATACTTTACAGCAGTGGAAAGAGTGACTGAAGTATTGCCGAATTCTACAGAAGCTGTAGTAATGGAAGAAAGTTTGTGTTTGGTGCCTACCAACATGGCTTCAGTTTTATCTGCATTTAGCTATAACAAATTCTGTAACATCCAGTTTTGGATATCTTCCAGGCAGTAGGACATATTTATCAAGAGAGAAGTGCAGATTTTCATGAGTATCACAGCTTAGAATCTGAGAGTCATCTGCATAGAAATGATAGTTGATTTGATGACGGTTTATTATATGTGACAATGGAGCAGTGTTTAGAGTGAAAAGAACAGGGCCCAGAACTGATCCCTGCGGGACTCCACATTCCAGTTTGACAGGTTTGGAATAAATCTTGTTTACTGCAACTGTTTGGAATCGATCAGTAAGGTATGAATTAAACCATGTGAGAGCTGTGCCTGTGATGCCAAACGTTTTTTGAAGACGGGAGAGAAGAATTGAATGGTCTATAGTGTCGAAAGCTGCAGATAGATCGAGAAGAGTGAGAAGGGATATTTTTCCTGTGTCAGAAGCGTGTAGAAGCGTATTTAAGGTGTGCACTAGGGTGGTTTCAGTGCTGTAGTTGGCGCGATAGGCAGACTGGAAAGGCGGAAGGAGGCTATTGGAATGAAGATGGCTGTTGAGTTGTCTGAGAACGACTTTTTCAAGGACTTTTGAGATAAAAGGTAGCTGAGAAACAGGTCTACAGTTCTTCAGAATGTTAGGGTCGAGATCGTGCTTTTTTAGTAGAGGTGTGACTATAGCGGTTTTGAGAGCTGGTGGAAAATTTCCTGAAAGAAGTGATGAATTTACTATTTTCGTGATCGTAGGTATAAGCTGTGGAATGCACTGAGTGAAAAGGGAAGCAGGTACAGGATCGAGATCGCATGATTTTATGGTCATTTCTCTCAGAATTGTCTGAATTTCTTTCTCGGTTGTTGGACGGAAGAAAAGGAGAGGAGTGCCTGTAAATTGGGGATCAGGAGGCACAGGTTGGAAAGAAGTTTGATCCAGTTTGGAACGGATGTTGCGGACTTTGTCAGAGAAGAAAGAAGAAAATATTGCAGGAAGTTCAGAGTGGCTATGGACAGTAGGAAGAGGGCTTGCCTTTGTAGATCCAAGAAGAGTTGAGGTGAGGGAAAAAAGGGATTTCATAGACGTGGCATCAAGAACTTCGGTTTACAGTCTCATCCGAAGGATTTTTTTTAGGGGAGTGGAGTCTGCACTGATGTTAACTCCAGAGAAAAAATCCTCTTGAACGAGGTTTGAACCCGGCTCAGCAGATGACGAGCGCATCACTCTAACCACCAGGCTACCTAGTCCCCATTAGCACTGAAGGCCATTGAACTTGTCAGTGTGGCGTGTCATCTCCATGCACCCTTCTTCCGTGTGTTCCCAGGCCATCTTCCCATTAATTTGTGTTCATCAGGGGAGTGAGGGATGTTTTTCATTGACTGAATACCTGCTTGTCTGTGTGGCTCTTGTCTGTTTGTGACTACATCTATTAGTCGATATGTTTATTTGTCCTTCACTCTGTGTGTGTGTGTGTGTGTGTGTGTGTGTGTGTGTGTGTGTGTGTGTGTGTGTGTGTGTGTGTGTGGTTGTGTGTGTGTGCGTGTGTGTTGCGTGTGTGGGGTGTTGGTGTGTGTGTGTGTGTGTGTGTGTGTGTGTGTGTGTGTTGCGTGTGGTGCGTTGCGTGCGTGTGTGTGCGTGCGTGCGTGCGTGCGTGTGTTATTCATCTATTCATTGATCTATTCTTTCATTTCAAGGTTAATGGATATGAGCACACAATCGTGTGGCTGCTTTTTTGCATCCAGTCAATAGGTGCTGTTGCACCAGCACACAATGGCAGAACAGTGTGTGTGTGTGCGTGCGTGCGTGTGTCTGTATATTATGTGCGTGCGTGTGTCTGTATTATGTGGTGTGTGTGTGTGTGTGTGTGTGTGTGTGTGTGTGTGTGTGTGTGTGTGTGTGTGTGTGTGTGTGTGTGTGTTGGTGTACCATTTTTTCTGTGCACACACATGCTCTGTTTCTGAGCAAAAGTCGGTGTAGATATAGAATGGTATTGAAATTGGCCCCATGTCACATCTCCTGGAAATGCACCTTATTCTGGGGGGTGGGTAGTCTAGTGGTTAGGGCGTTGGACTAGTAATCTAAAGGTTGCGGGTTCAATCCCAGCTTTCGGCTATGGCGTTGTGCCCTTGGAAAAAGCACTTTACAGCTATTTCCTCACCCCACCCAGGTGTAAAAGGGGTACCAACCTTGTGTTGGGGGTTAACCCTGCGATAGACTGGCGTTCTATCCAGGGGGGAGTCTATGACTCTCAGTCGCTTAACGCACAGAAACCGGGATAAGCACCGGCCTGATGAGCCTTAGGCTCGGGACAGACTTTAACTAACTAACTGATGAGCCTTAGGGTGCGCACAAAGAGAATGCTTGCTCGAGGTGAAAGCGAGCGCAATAAAGCAAGCGCTTGTAATATTGTTTAAAATTTGCTTGTGCCGCACAAAAAGCACACTCGCTTTATCACGCCTGCGATTTCAAGCAACGCTTGGGAAGTGTAAAGAACCAAAAGTTAATTCTTTATCGCGAGCAAGCGTCTTCATACTTATACATATAACTATATACACATACATTTCAACTAAGGATGACTCAATGGCAGAATTGGCTGTTGGTGCCAGTTGCACCAGTTCTTCGTTATTGCCGGTTCAATTTTTTCTAAGATACAGTTGAATGTCTCTTGGCTCATTCTCAAATAGGACTGAAAAGGAGAAGGGCTCCTGTAGGCAAAGGAAACAAATGATGATATTCACTTTACATTTGTCTCCTTTTATTTTTCTCATGAACGCCCATTCTTTTGCGTTTTCCTAGGATAATTTTCGGCAAAACACTGTCCGGCAACAATAGTTCGTCTTCACTTAAATCCGCCATGGTGCCAAATGACAAATATCTACTAGCCGCAAGCGCGCTTTTCAGTCTTTCTCTATGTCCACCTCAACGACAAGCAAGCGCTTACATTACACGCACTTGCCTTATTGCGCTTGCTTTTGGCGCGAGCAAGCGTTCTCTTTGTACGCAGCTTAGGCTCCGGACAGACTAACTTTTTTTAACTGGGGGGTGGAGGGGGGTTGTGCGCAGGCATGCATGTGTGCTCTCCTGTTTGTATGTGCATTTTATCTGTGTGTGCATGTGGCAGCGGCCCTGCACATTACTGTGGTGCATCATATTCTATATTATCATCATTATGTGTGCTACTGGGTATTTCTGCGTACACCGTACCAGCTTTTGTTCCGACAGACTTGCTATCTTCAAGCCAGGCTACCCTCTTCGGGGCTGTGGTTTCGCCACCAGACCGGTGCCACACATATGGAAGATACTAGTAAAGTGACTATGCAAACAGTAGAGCACTTCTCTTGGTGCTGTGGGCTCTGTTACAGTGCAAAAGTCGGGGTAGGACGGGATTGAAACCGGCCCTTTGTCACATCTCTTCTAAATGCCCCTTATTCTAAGTGGGTGTGTGTGCACGCTGCAAGCGCGCTGGTGTTTGTGTGTGCGTTTTTTAGCTTGTGTGCATCTAGCGGCTGGCCTAAACTTTGCTGTGGTACATCATATTGTATATTTTCATGAATATTGTGTGTACTAGTGGGTACTATTGCGTACACTGTGTCACTGTCCTAGCTTTTGTTCCAACAAACTTGCTATATTCAAGACAGGCTGCCCTCTTTGGGGCTGTGGTGTCGCCCAAGACTAAGTAAAGTGTGTATGCATACTGTATAGCACTCTCATGGTGCCCTGGGCTCTGTTACTGTGAAAAAGTCGGGGAAGGACGGGACAGGAATGGGTTAACCTTTTAAAACTATCATTCTGACATTTGTTTCTATAAATGAAAACCTTTTGATTTAGAACAGTTCTATAATTCCAGAAATCGGAAAGTAGTAACCTTAATAGTTGAGTAAATGGTTGTCTAATCATGTTTATATATTTATATATATATATCCCCACTAATAAACCTCAGTGCTCTCGCACCCGATAAACGAAAAGAAATCTTAACTCTGATATATTCAATATCATTACCCCCAACCTGTAAAAAGTTTAACGAATATTCTGCTGTTCCCCAACTGCAAAATAAACATAAAAACAAACAAAACGAAAACAAACAAACAAACTAATCCACTGATGAACATATATTTTCCCGAAAGTTCTTTGGTTAAGGGTGCGCACAAAGAGAACGCTTGCTCGCGATAAAAGCGAGCGCGATAAAGCAAGCGTTTGTAATATTGTTCAAAATTTGCTTGTGCGCACAAAAAGCACACTCGCTTTATCACGCCGGCGATTTCAAGCAACGCTTGGAAAGCGTAAAGAATCAAAAGATAATTCTTTATCGCGAGCAAGCATGTTCTTGGGTGATTTTATATAATCATTCTATAACTAAGATAACTAGTTTCCGAGTTTGTTGGCTGTTTTCTCCGTTTGTTTATTGTCTTTTGTGAGTAAGAACCATTTCAATCCGACCATTACTGTTCTCTCATAAAATGTCCTCACCATAAGTAAATGTCCTCACCATAAGTTTAAGGCTAACAAGAGATTTACCTGTTGCAGTTCATAATGGAGATCAATCAACTTTATGATACACGTTTACACAGTCTTAGTTCATTGTGTATGCATGGATATGTATTTACAATTATTACTTCATACTTTATACATATATAGTATATAATATATATATACATATATATATATATATATATATATATATATATAAAATATATATATAATATATATATATATATATATATATATAATAACACTGTATATACACACATATTTCAACTTAGGATGATTCACGGGAGTGTAATAACTAGATGCTCCTCTGGCAGAATTGGTTGTTGCTGCCAGTTTCACCAGTTCTTTGTTATCTTTGGTTCAATTTTTTTCCCTAAATATAGTTGAATGTCTCTTGGCTCATTCTCAAGTAGGACTGAAAACGAGAAGGGCTCCTTTTAAGCAAAGGAAACAAATGATGAAATTCACTTTCCATTTGCCTCCTTTTATTTATCTCGTGAATGCCCATTCTTTTGCGTTTTCCTAGGATAATTTTCGGCAAACCAGTCTAGCAACAATAGTTCGTCTTCACTTTAATCCATCATGGTGCCAAATGACCAAATTCTACCAGTAGCAAGCGCGATTTGCAATCTTTCTATATGTTCACCTCAACGACAAGCAAGGGCTTTCATTACACGCACTTGCTTTATCGCGCTCGCTTTTATCGCGAGCAAGCGTTCTCTTTGTGCGCACGCTAAGACTATACTAAACCGATGTTCCGTGTGCGAATGTAAATAAAACATCTTCCGCACACGTTAAAACCCGTTCGCCTTTCGGAAGTGTAAGCCAGTGTGTGTCAGTGAGAACAGATGACAAACTTTACAAAACTGCATGCATAGGATACTGGATGTAAACAAAAAAGCACACGATTGCTTATTCCCTGACCCTCGTAATAAAAGAATTCAAACAAAAAAAACTAAACCAAAACTCACTCAATTAACTTACCACTTTCAGTTTCTTCAACAAAGGTTGATATTGTCTTTGTTTTAGAAAGCAATTTTCTTGACTTTTTTGTGAGTGCAGGATGAAAAAAGTTGTGTAACCTTAATCTTTTATCTTCAATAAAGATCATTTTGACTTGACCACTAACAAACTGATGAATAAATAACCACCTACAGAGACTAACACACTAATAAATAGCTAACGAGCTAACACGCTAATCAGCTGACTTACTGGCTAATTGACCGACTCACTAACAGACAGACAGACAGACTAGCGCAAACAACATAAAGGGCTATTCCGATGCCCTATGTCCTATAGCCATGGGGTGAGGGTGGCAAGGGTGGGGTGGCAAGGGGATACATTGTGACAAAGCACGTTGGTCCTAGGTTTCAGGGGAGGGGGGTTGATGCACTATGCATACGAGCACTTAAATACATAACAACACACACAGCCTAAGAAAATGTACACTTAATTGCCACACACAAACACACACACCACACACCTCTCTCTCAATTTATATAATAAAGTGATCACAAAAACATACACTTTTTTTCAACTGCAGGGTTTGTTTACTTAACTGCTCTTTCTCCTTTAAACAAACAAGAAAAACCATAATTACGCGCACACATCAACAGTCTGGCTAACCAACATGAGGAACAGAGCAAAATGTTTATTTCACAACACACACACACACACACACACACACACACACACACACACACACACACACACACACACACACACACACACACCACAGCACAGTGTTTTTTTCTTTTTAAAGGCCTCAGTTGCATGCAGATCGTGGAGCACCATCTTTTTGTTTTTTGTTTATTTTTTTATTTGTTCTCTTTCCTGTGGGTGCTCTACACTTCTTTCTTCATTGGCCAAAAAAAAAACCCGAAAACAAAAAACTAAATAATTTTCAGTCTTCAAAACATTACACAAGACTACAATTTGCATGTAAAATATAATAGATAAATTAATAAGTAAAACAAATAGATACACACATATGTGTGGTGTGTTATGTGTATGGGTACCTGCACTCTTTAGGGTCAGGGAAGGTAAAGCAGTGATATATATAATAATATATTTTTTTATAAAGGCCTCAGTTGCATGCAGATCGTGGAGCACCACTTTTTATTTTATTTTATTTCTTTGTTTTTTTTTGTATGTGGGTGCTCTACACGTCTTTCTTCATTGGCCGAAAAAACCCTAAATTTTCAGTCCTGATAACATTACACATGGTCATAGCGCCACACAAATGTTTCTTGAGCACATCAGTCAATCCAGTTTTTCGACAAAAAATATAACAAGCACACACAAAACTATTACAGATAAAACTTAACAAAAAAAACCTACCTTAGTCTAACATTATTGGCCATCACAGATAATAGATAAATAGATACCATCACACATTATACCACACACCAAAATATTTCATTATTAAATCAGTCAATCCATCTTTAAGAAAAATAAGGCACACACAGAAAGTGTATATATATATATATATATATATATATATATATATATATATATATATATATAAATATATATAATATTATATAATATATATAATATATATATATATGATGTAAGGCCTCAGTTGCATGCAGAACATGGAGCACCATCTATTTTCTATCTTTTTGGTAGGTGCTTCACACGTCTCTCTTCATTGGCCAATTTTTTTTTAATTCAAGAAAAAAGAAGGGAAATGTGTTCTTTCCCTTCCCCCTCTTTCCTATCACCAATGAACCCGAATTAGCATTTCTCATCTTACCTACGTCCGAGCACTAACTGCCCCAGTGTGAATTGCTGTCTGCGTCTATTCATGTTCAGCGGCAGTGAACAGTCGGCTGGGTTTATTGTTGCTCTAGTGTGTGCGCTGCTGCATGCGTTTCTACACGTGTAAACCAGTGATTTACATTTGTCTGGGTTTATTTTTGCTCTAGTGTATGTGTGGTAGTGTCATCTTTTTATCATTTCATTCTATTTTCCTCAACTTGCTGCACGGTTTCCTGACATAATATTGTGCTTTTGTTTTTCCTGGGCCTAGTTGGGTTTTTCTGAGGGGATAATCATTCTTGTATTCACATGACAACATTTTGCTCGTATTAAATGTATGACAAATATTTCATTTGAATTCACTTATTAAAAAAAAAACAGCGCCTAAAAACTCTGGAGTTTCGCACACACTCAAAAAATCTTTTCAAAGTCATTATCCAATCAGAAAATTGGGAAACAAGCCCTCAAATAACATCTAGCCCAGCTTATATGAAGTATCATCTGAGAAATTTATACAGCTCTATGATCATACTACCAGAATAAAATGAGAGGAACCGGTAAATTATAGTTAGTGAACTTAACAAAACTATCTGGGCACCCCGACACTTTTCCACAGATTATTTAAATAGAAAAAAAGGAAAACTTTCTTACCAAATGAAACCCATTTATAGGATTGTGACAAATTTTGAAATTAAGAACAATCTTCTGGTACCAATCATCAACATTAGAGTACTTTTATTTTTTTCAACAGCTCTATAAAAAAAACGAAACCGATGTATAAACATATGTGCACATTGGTGGGCATACGCACACATACACGCCTAGACACAAATCAAAACTGATC
>CM060317.1:61123336-61143336 GCA_030674155.1 Stramonita haemastoma
TGTGTGTGTGTGTGTGTGTGTGTGTGTGTGTGTGTGTGTGTGTGTCTTGGTTCCTCTGTGTGTGTGTGTGTGTGTGTGTGTGTGTGTGTGTGTGTGTGTGTGTGTGTGTGTGTGTGTGTGTGGTGTTGTTGTGTGTTTGGGATCTAATCCTCACACCATCTCAGAAAAAGAAAAATGTCTTCATTATCATTACCACAAGCTGGAATATGAAGAAAATATTTTACTTTGGAACCGATAAATTAAATAAAAAATTAAAGAACCCAGTATAATGGTAGCAAAATATTCAAGAAAGAACTTAATACTTAAGAACTATTTCTCTATGATGGAAGAACTTTATACCTTCACACCTTGGTACAATTATTTTACAAATTAAAGAGGCAAAGAAAAAAATAATGTTATACTTTGATAGCTTTAATTCGATCCAAAAAATTTTCTCTTCTAATTTTGACATGAATGACTTTAATATAAAAAAGAGGAAAACTAGCTGACTGACTTTAAAGGAGAGAACTTTGTTCTTTGATGCAGCTAACTGAATATAACAAACATTAAACTTTGATGCCAGCTAACTTAATAAAAAAAACCCATTAAACTTTGATGCCAGCTAACTTAATTATAAAAACCATTAAACTTTGATGCAGCTAACTTAATATATAAAAAGCATTAAACTTTGATGCAGCTAACTTAATAAAAAAACAACATTAAACTTTGATGCCAGCTAACTTAATATAAAAAACCCATTAAACTTTGATGCCAGCTAACTCAAAGTGAAGGAAAGAACCTTATTGTTTCTTGCCAGGTAACTTACTGTAAACGAAAAACGTTGATACTAATTAACTTAAAATGGAAGAGAGAAATTTTACCTTTAAAGGCAACTCAAAATAAGGGAAAGAACTTTACATATGTAAGAAACAACTTGATATGAAGGGAAAAACATACTTTTGTACCAACTATAGAGGAATGAAAGATATTCGTATCTCAACACTTAGTATGAAAGAAAGAACTGCGCACCCTGATTCATACTTGCCCAGTATGAATGTAAGAACTTTGTACTTCGCTACCAACTTTTTCAATACAAGCAATATTTTAAGGCTAACTCAATGGGAAAAGAAGAACTTCATGCCTGATAATAACGAATTCAATATGAAGGCAACGACTCTATACTTTGACTCCAACTAAACATGAAGGAAATAAAATGTCTACCTAGATACCAACTAATTGACTAGAGCGAAATAAGCCCTACATTTTGCATACACGACCTCAGTACATAGGAAAGAGACTTCATCCTTTGTTCACTACTAGTTTAATATGAAGAAAAAAAACTTAATATGGGGACCCAGCTTTGTAGTCTGACTTTCAGTGAATACAGCAAAAGCAAAAAGACTACATGTCGGCGAATTCAGTACGGAAGGGAAAATATATGTTGATTATAGTTAGCTTCATGGAGTAACCCGTTTCTAAAATGACATCAACTTGCAGTAATTATTTTTTCTTTTACTTGTCCTTACAACTAACTGGGGTGTGATAAAATGTAGGGAAGAAAACTGGGTAGCTGAGTAATTAGAGGGCTGTGTTTCTCCCAACAGTTTAAAACAAACCAAAACCATTAAAAAATGGTATTCTATTAATGTTGGGGGACGGGATAGCCCGATTGGTAGAGCGTTGCGCATTGCTCACCCGGGTTTGAATGCCGTTCAAGGGGATGTTTTCCTCTGGAGTTAACATCAGTGCTGACTCTTCCTGGGTGTAGCGTAGTCTTCCTGGGTGTCGCGTAGTCTTCCGGTGCGTAGTTCGGTGGCGTAGTCTTCCTGGTGTGGGAGTCTTCCTGGGGTAGTCTTCCTTGAGTATGGCGTTAGTCTTCCTTGTATGTGGCGTAGTCTTCCTTGGTATGGCGTAGTCTTCCTTGGTGTGCATAGTCTTCCTTGGTGCAGGGTAGTCTTCCTTGGTAGGATCTCCTGGTGCAGGGAAGTCTTCCTTGGTGCAGGGAAGTCTTCCTTGGTGCAGGGTAGTCTTCCTTGGTGTAGGAAAGTCTTCCTGTGTGTTCCGTGGAAGTCTTCCTGGTGAGGGAAGTCTTCCTGGTGCTACTTCCGTGGTAAGTCTTCCTTGGTGTGGTAGTCTTCCTGTGTGCTTTAATCATCCTTGTGGTGTTTTCCTGTGGTGTGCGTAGTCTTCCTGTGTGGGTAATCTTCCTTAGTGCTGTAGTTTCCTGGTGTTAGCGTAGTCTTTCCTGGTGGCGTTCTGTGTGTGTAGCGGTAGTTTTTCATGTCATGTGGCGATTCCTGTGGCGTAGCGTATTTCTGTGGTGTTTACCGTGTGTGGCCAATTCTTCTACGTGGTGTTTACCGTTGTGTAGTTTAGTTTCCGTGTTGCTCTATTCCTTGGGGGGATTGTTGGAGAATCGGCTTACAACCTCATGAAACAGCTCTCGATTGCAGGGAAGGAAAAAACCAGAGCCCTGAAAGCCATGACAGAAGCAGCCGAGAGATGTTCAAGTTGGATCTGGTCAAGGAGGAACAAAAGCGAACTGCAAAAGGCCTAGATGACCCCATAATACCATAGGTGGCTAATCCCCCCCCTCCCCCAAAAAAAAATGTGCATATCCAGAGATCATGGGTTCGAATCCGAGTCAGAACTAATCAAATACATGAAGGGGCAGCAGAGAGACATCCAGAGTCATAAACTGGATGTGGGCCGGCCTCCCTAGAGTGTAAGGAAGATTAAAGGCCCGAAACACTTGTTTGAAGGGGGCTTCTCCTCTGAGGACTCTCTGCTGCAATGCTCTACGCGAGTTTCTTACCACCGCGGTGTAGCGTAATCTTCCGTGATTTTGTTTTCCGTGATGGGCGTAGTTTTCCATGGTAGAATGGTGTATGGTGTTTTCCGTGGTGAATTCGTCCATAGTGTACACTTCTGTGGTCAAGTCTGCACTGGTTTTGTACTTCCATGGCATCAGAGAAGCCTGAAAAGGTAAAGGTTTAGTTTAAGAATAAAAGCTTATGGTTTTGATATCAGGGTTTTTTTTTAATCGTTCCTCGGCTAGAGCTCCGAGGCTCACCAATGGTGAGATTTTGTGTATCCAAACTTTTTAAAAAATAACTTTAAAAGGTAGCTGCATTCCGAACTGGAGATCTAATTTCATCGAATGTTCATGCAGTGAACAAAGCTCAAGTTTTCACTAGGTACACCTCATAACACCCTTTCGAAAGGACTGACCACTCCCCCTCCCTCCCTCCAAGGGTTAATACTAGTCCTGACTTCCCTCTCCAGATGTCGTCAGCATGGGTCTCTAAACTGGTCAACAAACAACAACAAAAAACCATGGTCGGGCTGATAGATGCGAGGTTACAGATGTAAACAAGACCCCATGCCGATTTCTGTTAAGCTTTGTGTATGTTGATATGTTTTCATCCATGGCAAAGTCTTAGCATGCATTGTACTTTCCAGAAAGGACAAAATATCTGAAGTGGGTACAGCTGCCTATACAGCAAGGTGCATGAAGAAGATAGCTACACACACAAACTTCTCATTCAGAAGTCTGCCTACCGTGCGGTCAGTGATAGTCCTAAGTAGGATGTATGAGACACAGAGTATATTCTTGAGTCTCTCTGAAAGTTCAGCTGTGGAATACCCAACAGCCACAGGTGACACACTGGTTTTACCTTATCGGGTGCTTCCACTTGCTCGTGCCGCATCCTCAGGCGTTAAAGTACCTAGGACGGGAACAGTTCGATGACAGGAGGATTCTGCACACAAAAACTAACAATTCAAAATTAAATGCCTGCCTGCACATACATAGAGACAGACAGACATAGACTGAGGCAGAGACAGAGGGAGTCATAGTTAGGGGAAAACAACATAGAGAGGACAGACAGAGACTGAGGCAGAGACAGAGGGAGTCACAGTTAGGGAAAACAACATAGAGACAGACAGACAGAGACTGAGGCAGAGACAGAGGGAGTCACAGTTAGGGGAAAACAAAGACAGAGACTGAGGCAGAGAGAGGGAGTGACAGTTATGAGAAAACAAAGACAGAGACTGAGGCAGAGACAGAGGGAGTCACAGTTATGGGAAAATAACATAGAGAAGACAGACAGAGACTGAGGCAGAGACAGAGGGAGTCACAGTTAGGGGAAAACAACATAGAGACAGACAGACAGACAGAGACTGAGGCAGAGACAGAGGGAGTCACAGTTATAGGAAAACAAAGACAGAGACTGAGGCAGAGACAGAGGGAGTCACAGTTAGGGGAAAACAACATAGAGACAGACAGACAGACAGAGACTGAGGCAGAGACAGAGGGAGTCACAGTTATAGGAAAACAAAGACAGAGACTGAGGCAGAGACGAGGGAGTCACAGTCATGGAACAAAGCACATGCAGTAAGTCATTCTTTTTTAAGTCATGGGAGATAATGCTCTTGTGGTGATGTGCTCTCCCCTTGGAGGTTAGCTTCAATTTCGCACAGGGAAATCTACCGAACTAAAACTACCTTCGCGACGCGATGTGACCCGGCACGACCCGGCACGACACGACACGACACGGCACGGCACGACACGGCACGACACGACACGGCACGGCACGACACGGCAGCGACCCGACCCGGACCAATTTGTCCCGACCCGCACGGCAAGATGCGACCCGACATGGGGACTTTTATGTAAAAAAAAAATTTTAAGCACACGAGTGCTTATTCCATTATCCTCGATATAAAAAATTTTTTTTTTTTATAAAACCTGACCCGACACGGCACGACGCGACGCGACCCGACCCGACACGGCAAGCACGCGGTACGGCACGGCACGGCACAACTCGACACACTACTAAGGTAAGAAGAAAAAAACAGACTTACTGGAGTTGTGTAGTCCATTCCTGGCATGCAAGAATGTGACAGAAATCCCACAGTGAGTAACTGGGCAGTGCAGGATACCGTGTGAAGTGTTCCATGGTGAAGTGTTCCATGGTGAAGTGTTCCGTGGTGAAGTGTTCCGTGGTGAAGTGTTCCACGGTGAAGTGTTCCACGGTGAAGTGTTATCAGATGACACACTGGTATTACCTTTTTGGGTGAGTACACCTGCTCGTGCCGCATCCTTAGGCATTGAAGATCCTAGGACGGGAACAGTCTTGATGACAGAAGGATTCTTCTTCTTCGTGGAAAGCTCAGACAGCAGCCAGTGTCTGTCCCATGAGCAAAAATGCCTTGCGCTTGCCGTGAAGACCCTGACAAGTCAGGCCCAGCACTTCCCACTTCGGCGTAGCGATGACAGAATGATTCTACAAAAAGGGAATAAAAAATATTTTTAATTCAAAACACACACACACACACACACACACACACACACACACACACACACACACACACACACAACACGCGCGCGCGCGCGCGCGCGCGCGCGCGGGGGGGAAATATACACATTTTCTAAAAGAAGTCTTTTAGATGAGACTATAAACCAAGGTCTGTACTGAAACGTACGCAGAACATCTTGTGTATGCGTCAGAATCTGTTCTGCCTTTCAGAAAAGTAGGCCATTTGTGCTAATGGGAACAGATAAAAAAATTTACAAAACTGCTTGCACGCAAGGACTGGATGTAAAAAAAAGAGCTCTAGTGCTTGTTCCATTATCCTAATAATAATTTTTAATGACTGAAAAAACTAGATGGATAGATTAAAAAGCGAATGCACGCGCACGAGAGAGAGAGAGAGAGAGAGAGAGGAGAGAGAGAGAGAGAGAGAGAGAGAGAGAGAGAGAGGGGGGCAGACAGACAGACAGAGATAGAGAGGAGAGACAGACAGACAGACAGACAAAAGACAGAGAGAGAGAACAAGACAGACATAGAGACAGACATATAGACAGACAGACAGACAGAGAGCAAGACAGATACAGAGAGGGAGAGAGAGAGAGAGAGAGAGAGAGAGGAGAGAGGAGAGAGAGGAGAGAGAGAGAGAGAGAGAGAGAGAGAGAGAGAGAGAGAGAGGAGAGAGAGAGAGGAGAGAGAGGAGAGAGAGAGAGAGAGAACTAGCAGAGAGAACAAGCGAGAGAGAAGAGGGAGAGAGAGGGAGAGTCAGAGCAAGGAGCGAGGAGCGAGTGAGAGAGAATGAATGATCTTTGAATGAATGATCTTTATTTTCAAGGGTTACAGAGTAAGCATTACATACTTTTTTTCATCCAGAGAGAGAGAGAGAGAGAGAGAGAGAGAGAGAAGAGAGAGAGAGAGAGAGAGAGAGAGAGAGAGAGAGAGAGACAGACAGACAGACAGACAGACAGACAGACAGACAGACAGACAGACAGACAGAGATAGAGAGGAGAGACAGAGAGCAGACAGACAAAAGACACACAGAGAGAGAACAAGACAGACATAGAGACAGACATATAGACAGACAGATAGACAGAGAGCAAGACAGATACAGAGAGAGAGAGAGAGAGAGAGAGAGAGAGAGAGAGAGAGAGAGAGGAGAGAGAGAGAGAGAGAGAGAGAGAGAGAGAGAGTTGATATTATACAGGGCAAGTTACGATGCAACAGAAACGCCCAACAGCAACAAGAACAACAGATGACGTACATGCATTACCTTATTCGGTTCTTCCACTTGCTCGTGCCGCATCCTCAGGCATTGAAGTACCTAGGACGGGAACAGTCTTGCTGACGGAAGGATTTCTACACAAAAAGGTGAGACATTTTTAAAGTAAATGTTTTCACTTGTGCAATATATATATATATATATATATATATAGAGAGAGAGAGAGAGAGAGAGAGAGAGAGAAGAGAGAGAGAGAGATAGAGAGAGAGAGAGAGAGAGAGAGAGAGAGAGAGAGAGAGAGAGGGGGGGGGAGAGGAGAGGAGAGGAGAGAGAGAGAGAGAGAGAGAGGGGGGGGAGAGGGAGAGGGAGAGGGAGAGAAAAGAGAGAGAGAGAGAGAGAGAGAGAGAGAGAGAGAGAGAGAGAGAGAGAGAGAGAGAGAGAGAAGACAGACAGACAGACAGACAGACAGACAGACAGACAGACAGAGACCGAGAAGAAAGACAGACAGAGACAGAGACAGGAGAGACAGACAGACAGAGACAGAGACAGAGAGACAGAGAGTGTAGGTTATGTATTCTCTAATCTTAAAAAAAATAATGCACAATTTTTATGGATGTTTTATCCAGTAATGGTGTCTAAGCGTTTTCCTCACAACTGACGATTTGTTTGGTCCGGCCAACTATTACTGCCTCTGCAACTACTACAACTTCTACTCTCTCTACTTCTATTACTAAAGTGAGGAGGAGGAGGAGGAGGAGGAGGAGGAGGAGGAGGAGGAAGGAGGAGGAGGAGGAGAGAGGAGGAGAGAGGATAGAACGAAGAAGAAGAAGAAGAAGAAGAAGAAGAAGAAGAAGAAGAAGAAGAAGAAAAGAAGAAGAAGAAGAAGAAGAAGAAGAAATGGAATTTATAGCGCTATTTTTCAAAAACAAATCAAAGTGCTTGAAGAAGAAGAAGAAGAAGAAGAGAAGAGAGAAGGAGAGAAGAGAGAAGGAGGAGGAGGAGGAGGAGGAGGAGGAGGAGGAGGAGGAGGAGGACAAGAACAAGAAAAAAAAAAAGAACAAGAACAAGAACAAGAACAGAATGACGATGAGGAGGAGGAGATTTTTTAATTATTAACATTAATTACCTTACGTCTTCGATATTAACTTATCTGCTTTATTTGCTGTCTCGACTAGCTTCATATAAAGATATGCATCCTATACAATAACTGTAGGTGACATTTCTGTTCATTTATGTACCCACAGGAACAAGTAGCAAAATAGCTAAGGTGACGAATTTCTAATTGTCACAAGTCAGAAATCATTGGTACTCAGCTTTGATCTGGACAGTACTTAACAGATCAGGGGGACTTTTGATTATCATCTTTCATAACTTATATCCACGCTTGCTAGGGCTTTACTTTCATTTGTGTGTACAAGCATGGAAAATATCCAAAATTCACAATGAAGATCTGGAAGATTTGTCTGCTTTCGATAAGTTATGTAAAGACGGAAATATTCAACATAAACCTAAGACTTCACAGTGGTACCACGAAAAGCAAAAGCAAAAAAAAGAGAAAACATTGCATGTGCACTTACCTGTTAAGTCTTGATACGTGTAGCAGTCACGGCGTCAGAGACAAGGCCAGAGAACTAAGATGACCCACATGACTTTTGACATCTATGCTAAGACTTTTAAGGAATCAGGGCCAGAGGGAAGAGACCCGGAAGGTCGAGCATATGCTTGAACAAAGTCGGGGGACTGGGTGTGTCCTTTCCCCTTCAGCACTGTGTGCAAGGGTTTTTTCTGGCTCTGCCAGTTTAGGACACCAGACCTCGACTGTCTAGTCTGCCAATGTGTGTGATCACAGAGTAAGGTTCAGAGGCTCCTAATGAAGTTCTGAAATCCGCGATCATTGAGCCTTACATAAAACTCCAGGGACAAATTCCGATTCGAGCTTTGGAAGTGTGAAGGACCGATGTACATTTGTGAACATGATGCACGCAGGCATTGACAGGTTGTACTCAGTACAAGTATACCTGTGAAGTACGCATGGTAGCGGTTTCATGGCAGGAGGCTTTGCCTTCCTAACCTTTCACATGCTGCTGCATGTCGACTATCAGATGTCCACAAAAACCACAGTCCTCACTGCTCTCATCGCATTTGATCCCGGAATTATTTCAGAGACAGGAGGTCATGTAGACCCCACCCTAGTGCAAAAGCCCCAAACTTCTATCAACTTTGATGTTCAGCCAAGTGGGATTTAGTCCTAGATCCCTGGGCAGCAATGCTAGGCTCTGCACTGGATTTGCCCTTCAGGGGCTGGTCGTTCAGGAGTTTGCCCTTCGGGGGCTGGTCTTCCAGGAGTTTGCCCTTCGGGGGCTGGTCTTTCAGGAGTTTGCCCTTTGGGGGCTGGTCTTTCAGGGAGTTTGCCTTCGGGGCTGGTCTTTCAGAAGTTTGTCCTTCAGGGGCTGGTCTTTCAGGAGTTTGCCCTTCGGGGGCTGATCTTTCAGACGTTTGCCCTTCGGGGGCTGGTCTTTCAGGAGTTTGCCCTTCGGGGGCTGGTCTTTCAAGAGTTTGCCCTTCGGGGGCTGATCTTTCAGAAGTTTGCCCTTCGGGGGCTGGTCTTTCAGGAGTTTGCCCTTCGGGGGCTGGTCTTTCAGGATTTCGCCCTTTGGGGGCCTGTTTTGCATGCGGGATTTTGCCCTTCAGGGGCCTGTTTTGAATGCAAGATTTTGCCTTCAGGGGCCTGTTTTGCATGCAGGATTTTGCCCTTCAGGGGCCCGTTTTGCAGGGGCCTGTTTTGCATGCAGGCTTTTGCCCTTCAGGGGCCTGTTTTGCATGCCGGATTTTGCCCTTCAGGGGCCTGTTTTGCATGCAGAATTTTGCCCTTCAGGGGCCTTGTTTTGCAAGCAGGATTTTGCCCTTCTGGGGTCCGTTTTTGCATGTTGCTGCCTTTCAGGAGCTTGCTTTGCAGGATGCCGTCCTTTAGGGTTTGTGTTTCAGGATGCTGCCCTTTAGGGGCTCATTTTTCCAGGAGTTTGCCTTTCAAGGATTTTTCTAGGACTTTGACCTTCAGAGAATTTTACTGAGTACATTGCCTTCCAGAAGTTTGACCCTTCAGGACTGTGTTCAAGCGTTGCCTTTATCTTCAGTAGTCTACCCGTCCTCCCTATCGGTCTTACATAAGTCAAGTTAAGTCATGTGGGTGAGGACAAGTTCACTGGGCCCTGTGCTCCAGCATCGTGCTGCTGGTGTCTTCACAGCCTGCAGTGGACAGGTCCAGGAGGAGTGGAGAAGACCTGGGAAAACAACATGAGCACTGGCTACTAGAGATCTGTTTCACAATACCCATGGCAAAACTGTGAGAGGTAGCTAATATATATATATATATATATATATATATATATATATATATATATATATATATATATATATATATTATATATAATATATATATATATATATATATTGTGTGTGTGTGTGTGTGTGTTGTGTGGTGTGTGTGTGTGTGTGTGTGTGTGTGTATATATATATATGGGTTGTCAATATTTATACTTAGTTTCATGATCCTGTCTTGTTACCATTTATTTTGGCAGATCCTTTAGAAATATGAAAAAAGTCGTCTGACGTGAGTGCAAGATGTCCTACCATAAGGTCTTCCAACATGAGTGTGCATAAGATAATCCATGAAAATATCTGACGTATATGCAAGATGTTCTATGCAAAAAAAAAGTCTTTTAACATGTTTCCACATATTCTTCCAAAACTCCTGACGTATGCGCAAGATATTCTACGAAAAAAACTTCTGACATGCGTTCAAGTCATTTTGCATGAGACTATAAACCAAGATCCCATGTGCGAACGCACACAGAACATCTTGCGCACAAATTTAATCATGTTCCTCTTGTAGGCTATTGTGTGCCGGTGGGAACAGATGATAGTTTACAAAATGCATACACACGGGGACTGGATGTAAAAAAAACACATGAGTGCTTATTCCGTTAACCTCGATATAAAAGAATAAATAAATGAATAATAAATGAATAAATAAATAAATAGATAAATAAATAAATAAATAAATAAATAAATAAATAAATAAGATGTTCTGCACATGTTTGTATACAGAACCTGGGTTTAGAGTCTTATCTGAAGAACTTACGGGTGTGTAGTGTTCGAACATTTTTTGTTTTGCTGCATTTTCTGTGACTTTCCTAGTCCTACTGTTCCCGCCCTGCTAATTTCAAACTCTCCGCCCCAGCCATGCAGACATGTCTGGCTGTCTCAGGGTCAAATGTCCATAGGGGGTACTATCAATGTCAGGCCGCCGTGGGGCCACCAGCCAGAGGGGTAAGAGAAAATACATCTTCACTGTTGACCACGTAAAATTTTGCTACTAGTCCTGGGAAATTTCACTGTCAATACATTGTGGATTATTTTGATTTTGCAAAAAGAAAAAATGTTAACTTTTACAAACTTAACGCTGTCATTGTTTTGGGCATTTCTTGTCTTTTGTGTTTGACATGGAAAGTGATCTCAATACTGAAAGAAATTTATTGAAACATTATGTATTCAAAAAAACCCAGCAATTCTGGCACAACCTGGTGAACACACCTGTATTCACCTAAGTGTGCATGCAAAGCGATGCAGTTTTATTAAAGCACAAGAAAGCTCAGACATTTTGAGGCACGTGTGCCTTTTTTGTTAAAGATTTCTGTTGGTAATTTATCTAGTTTTTAAATATGTTTACTACCATGATAATATTATCCTTTCTTGTTCAATCAATCGCCAGTCGTCATTGCTAGCGACAAATGTTTTGAACTGAGGTGCTATCTGGTCTGTCCCCTTTAGCTATGTCAAGAGTAGCATACTGTATCACAACCAAAACATAAAAAAGTCGTCTACTTTTATGAGATTGCCCAAATTGTTTCTTTACCTTTTAAAAAAAAATTAACTGTTCTTTGACATCGTCTGCTGAAGAAAAAAGTATAACTTTCCAAATACGTTTCAGAAACACATCCGGTAACTTGAATTGAATAATAAATAACCATCTGAAAACAGATGGTGGCTGTTTCTCCCTTTCTCTCTCTTTCCTTTTTTTAATTTTTTAATTTTTTTTATACAGAATTCGGAAGAATATTTTTTCCCTTAGCTACGCCATTTTTTACATACCTGTTCTATGGAATCTGTGGCCATGATGATGGTAGGGGAGGGAGGCTGAAGAGCCGAGTGCTGATCTTCCTCCGTCAGGTGACGCTGCTGCAGGTATCTTTCAGGTTGAGGTTTGTCTGGTCCTTGATGTTGAGGTTTGTGTGGTCTGATGTTGAGGTTTTGAACATGTTGAGGTTGTTGGACATGTTGAGGTTTGTTGGACATGTTAGGTTTGTTGTGGTCATGTTGAGTTGTCTGTCTTTGATGTTGAAGTTGAACATGAGGTTTGTCTGGACATGGAGGTTGTTGGACATGTTGTGTCTGAATGTTGAGGTTTGTGTGGTCCTTGATGTTGAGGTTTGTGTGGTCTTGGTTGAGGTTGTGTGGTCTTATGTGAGATTGTCAGGTCCTTCCTGTTGCAAACCCCACTCTTCCTCTGGTGTCTGTGATGTCGGCCTCCCTCCCTCCCCTGGGCCGTATACAGTGGTGTGGACAGGGGTCAGGGCAGAGCACCTGGCCACCCAGTTTTACCTGAACAAAAACGTCAGTTTATAGTAAGTGAAAAATTATACAGCGATGTTAAAATAGTCTCAAATGTATTACAAATTGATACCTATGCTATAACAATGACAGTTTTTTTCTCTTTTTTTGTAAAACGGTTCAGAATCATTGCAGAGTAAGTTCGTAATTGAATTGAACTAGAATTGAAAATTGAATTGAATACCACTTTCAATCACATTTATCTGCGAGAAATTTGAGCTTCTCTCCCAGGGAGAGTAGGTCACCACAAGAGCAGTGCTACTCAAAACAATGTCCCCCTTTTAATGATAATATATATAATAATAATAATATATAAATAATAATTATATATTAAATAAATGATAATACAGGATTATATAGACATTCTGAAACAATCAAAGTGCTTGCATTCGACCTAGATCACACAAGAATAAATACATTATGGTCTAGCTAATGGAAGTCGTACAACGCAAGCGCAAACGCTTCCGCACAACAAACACGCGCGCGCGCGTCCGCGCGGCACACAACGCAGCGTATTCCTATCAGAGGGCTTATTCACAGCTTTGTAAGATCATTCTTAGTGTCGTAGGGTTTTTTACGTGCACTGAAAGCGTGTTACACGCAGGGCCTTGTTCATCATCTGATCGAAAGACTTGCACGCAGACGACCACTCACAATCTTGTGGATGGGTAAAGTTTCGGCAAAAACGGGTATGGTCGCTGGTCCACTGATCCATCCATTAGCCAGTAATGGACACCATTAATGACATCATTGATCGTAGCTGTCATAAAGATTCAAATCTCTGGCCTTTAATTATGAGTAATGACACGCAACGTTACTGTATTCAGATATCAAATTATCTGTTTACTTATAGTCCACATTTTCTGTCAAGAAAAAGCCCAACACAACTCATAAATGTAGAGTCAAGCAATCTGAACTGTGTTGATAAAAATGTTTAATATCAGCAAGTGTGGATAGACTTTAAAATGACAACACCACCACGTTAAAACTCGTTCCGCCTTTGGAAAGAGTAGGCCAATCAGTGTCGGTAGGGACAGACGATTTTTTTAAAAATCGAATGCACACTGGTGTCATGTTTAAACATCATTCCTAAGTCACAATGCAAATACCTTAGCGTGGCCAAAAACGGTCGCATACGCAAAATCTTTTCATCGAACCTCGGAGCACTAGCCGAGGAACGAAAAAAATCAGATGGATGCTAAAACTCACAAACATTAAAACCACAAGGAAAAACCGCATCGTTTCCTTTAACATCATTAGCAGTTCCGTTGTGATAACATCAAAAAAGTGCTCTGCAAAATCTTTCTTCGAGAAAATGCATGAACATGTCTTAAAATACAAGATGTCCATTTGCACCTCTCAGTTAGAAGATGATACCAAAGATCTTTATTCCAAAATTCTTTGTCCATTTCCCAATTCTGTAGCTGCTTTATTTATCAGTATTGACCAAATAGTAGGAAGAAGGGAGCACCCCGCATCTTTCCAATGTCAAGCATTATTATATGAGTGGGATGTACGCTTCTTTTTTTTTTTTGAGAAGTAAGGCTTAAGCCAGAAAAACTGTCCTTACATTTTGCTTTAACGTCATGATCAAAGTCAATGTCTAGAAAGTCTGGCTGTGGTGTGTGTGTGTGTGTGTGTGTGTGTTGTGTGTGTGGTGCGGGTGTGTGTGTGTGTGGATGTGTGTGTGTTGTGTCTGTGTGTGTGTGTGTGTGTGTGTGTGTGTGTGTGCGCGCGCGTACGTGTGTAGTCTTCAATTTTAACGTCTTTCCACTTTAAGTGATACCAGACGATCCTAAAAAAACGGGTAGTGGAAAGTGTGGAGAGGAGGAGGAGAGAGAGAGAGTGAGGAGAGGGAGAGGAGGAGGAAGAAGAGAGAGAGAGAAGAGAGAGAGAGAGAGATAGAGAGAGAGAGACGAGGACAGACAGACAGACAGACAGCAGACATGACAGACAGACAGACAGACAGACAGGACAGAAGCAGACAGAGACAGAGACAGAGAGACAGAGACAGACAGAGACAGGAGAGACAGAGAGAGACAGAGAGATTTTAAGCGTGTGTGTGTATGTGCGTGTGTGTGTGCGTGTGCGCGTATATGCGTGCTCGCATGTTTTTGTGTGTGTGTGTGTGTGTGTGTGTGTGTGTGTGTGTGTGTGTGTGTGTGTGTGCGTGTGTGCGTGTGTGTGTGACTACCAAACATTTTTGGTTCATAATATAGCAGTACTGTTCAGTTTTGTGTGCGTGCGTGCGTGCGTGCGTGCGTGCGTGCGTGCGTGCGTGCGTGCGTGCGTGTGTGTGTGTGTGTGTGTGTGTGTGTGTGTGTGTGTGTGTGTGTGTGTTGTACCAAACCCTTTTGGTTCATAACACAGCTGTGCCGGTCAGATTTCCAACACCTGGCTGGTTTATGACAATTAGACTAGATCAGACTCTTACGAGGTACAGCGCGGTGAGCCCATGTTATTGGGAATTCGCGCTATATAAGCCTCCATTTATTATTATTATTATTATTGTTATTATTATTATTATTATTATTATTATTATTATTATTATTATTATTACGAGGTGCCTCCCATTTGTGAACACACCAAATCACTCCCTGCTCTCAAGATCAGCATATCTTTGCAGCAGTTGTCAAGAAATTTATAAGGCAGGGTCCCCCCCCCAAGTTTTAAAGCAAACACTAATCCATCCCTTAAGGCCTAGTTACTAAGTAGCTACTTCTATAGTATAGCCTAATGTTCAGAACATTGCACTGGCAATTTGACCACCGGAGTTCGATACCTTCCCCTGGAGTTAATATCAGTTCTGACTCCACTCTACCCAAATGTCCTTCAGGTGAGACTATAAACCGAGGCCGTGTGCCAACACACGCAGAACATCTTGCGCACGTTAAATCCTGTTCTGCTTTTTGTAAGAGTAGGCGATTGTGTGCCGATGGGAACAGATGACAAGATTTACAAAACTGCATACACACGGGGACTGGATGTAAAAAAGTACAATGAGTGCTTATTCCATTATCTTCGATATAAAAGAAAGAATAATTAAATTAATAAATAATTAATTTTTAAAAGTACTTACCATTATTATTTTCCATCATTGTCTTTATAAAAAAAAAGTCAACAGCCAAAACTTTGTGTTGATGTTCAAAATTCACAGTTTGTTTTCCCAGCTGTTCAAGTGGTCCACACTGCATGCAGATGTCAGAGGGTTTGAAATGGCGAAAGAAAAAAGAACAGAAAAATCAAATCATTCACCTGAACTACCTCAACAGAGACATGATTTTCACGTGTGAGTGTTGTGTCGCTAAATGTGTTTTGTGTCCCTAACTGGAGTAAGACCATCAACTGCAAAACCTGTTCTAAATGTAGCTGGAAATTATTTCTAAGTAGTAGTAGTCTTTAAATTAACGTCCATGCACAGTTTGTGATTTGGACGGTAATTATTTCTAACCTGACGAGCACATCGTTCTTTATCGTTCTTTATGGATTGGCTTGAAAAACTGACCCAAAATGATGGCCATAAAAAGATACTATACAGATAAAATCTAAGTAAAGACTGCAAACTCCCAACCAGTAAAGACTCCCTGACTTTCTTAGGAAAATCTGTTGTATTGATATGCACGCTCACAGGGAGAATTTCAGATTTGGATTCGTTTGTTTTGCAATGTGCAGTCTGTGCATTAGTAGCCTATCTGGTCAAGGAAAGGAGAAGTTTATTAAGTTTCCATAGCAGGTTTCAGAACTGAGGGAGGTCTTTACCTCTCTTGAGCATGTTCTCTTTAGGACTATGACCACTTAACGACACCACACACCACGCAGCTGTTCACATTCAAGGTTTTGTTCAGCTAGTCAAGAATGTTTTGCCATTCTGGTTTTTCTTTAAACAAAGGCTTACTTTGGGTAGTGATGTGTTCGCTACTTTCAGCAATGTTCCTGCTGACTGTCTGACTGTCTGTCTATCTGACTCTGTCTCAAACCTATCAAAGCACATTATGCATGTATTTACTCTGTGTGTGCATGCGTGCGTGTGTGTGTGTATGTGCGCGCGCGCGCGTGTGTGTGGTGAAATGTGCCTTTTTCTTGGGAGATGTGTGTGTGCCTGTATGCGTGTTGCCGTGGGTGATTATGTGTGTTTTTGTGTTTGTGTGCCTGTGGCAGCGGCCTTGCACTTTGATAAATGTACGTAATAAATGGCTGCTGTATTGAGCCTGTCATTTGTCTGTGTGTCTGTGTGTCTGTCTGTATGGCTGAAATGTCTTCTTTGTTCGACCCCTAACTTCTAATCTTGATCTTCATTCCTGGCTGATGTAAAGAAGGAAGGAAGGAAGGAAGGAAGGAAGGAAAGAAGTGTGACATCATGTATAATATCAACTGTAAGTTGAGTCTGGCTTTTTGTGTGTGAAAAGTTCTCCCCTGTTCTTACACTGCTGCAAAGATTAAAAACAAAGACACAGCCACCTCTCCTGCCCCTTCCAATTAACTACCCCCAAAATTCTGGGTTTCTATCCTCTGTCTGTCTGTCTGTCTCTGTACATCTTTCTCTCTCTGTGTGCCCCCCCCCTCTCTCCCACCCCCCTCTCTTTCTCTCTCGCCCTCGCTCTCTCTCTCTACCATCTTCTCTCTCCATTCTGTGCCTCTCTCTGTGCCCCCCTCTCTCTTTGTGTTTCTCTCTCTGTGCCTCCCCCCCTCTTCTCTCTCCCCCCTCTCTCTCTCTCTCTCGCCCTCGCTCTCTCTCTACCATCTTCTCTCTCTGTGCCTCTTTCTGTGCCTCTCTCTCTCTTCTCTCTCTCTCTGTCTCTCTCTCTCTTCTCTCTTCTCTCTCTCTCTCTCTCTCTCTCTCTCTCTCTCTCTCTCTCTCTCTCTCTCTCTCTCTCTCCCTCTCTCCTATGTCTCTAAAAAAGCGTTTTAAACATCCACACACTCATTACACAGCATCTCATAGACAAACTTAAAAGTACTTCAAGTGTGGCCAAGCACTTTGCAGCTTTTTACAAGAATAGAAGAAAAAACAACGTAATAATGCCCACAGCACAGATTAAAAACTAATCAACAATTACATAGAAAAAGGTTCACATGAAATAAACTGATTTCCGAATGTAAACAATGCAAACTTCACATCTATGGCGCGCACGACACACGCAGCACACACAAACAACACACAACTGCGCGCCGAAAGCCGGGGCCAACACTACAACACTTCACACACACAAAACACACACACACAACTTAATTCAGCATGAGAAGACCCCAATAATCACATTCAGGAAGGATAATTAAAAAAAAAGAATTCTGAAGGGAAAAAAATGGATCTTTGAGCCAAAAGGACAACAGACACAGAGGGAGAGAGAGAGAGAGAAGAGAGAGACAGAGAGACGAGAGAGAGAGAGAGAGAGAGAGAGAGAGAGAGAGACAGACAGACAGACAGACAGACAGACAGACAGACAGACAGACAACACACACATACATACATACATACATTACATAAAAACAACATAATCATACATTACAACAAGCATACATACAAAACATAGAGACAGAAGGTAGAAGATGGACGAGAAGAAGGACGAGACAGACACAGGAGAGAGAGAGAGAGAGAGAGAGAGAGAGAGAGAGAGAGAGAGAGAGAGAGAGAGAGAGAGAGAGAGAGAGAGAGAGAGAGAGAGAGAGAGAGGACAGAAGACAGACAGACAGACAGACAACAGACAGACAGACAGACAGACAGACAACAGACAGACACAGACACAGACACAGACACAGACAGACAGCGACCGACGACCAGCAGACAGACAGAAAGACAGAGACGGACAGAGAGACAGAGAGAGACAAGATAGAGAGAAGAATCAAAGACAAATACACACAACAGCAGAAAAAAAAATTCCAGTTTTGTTTCTGAAAGAGCCCTCAGTATTCCACAGGGTGCTCCAGAAGAGAAAGACACAGTAGGGGAAAACACAGAGAGAGACTGGGACAGTATGGCTTTAAGCCTACAAAAACAAGGGGGGGGGGGGGAGGGGGATGCTCCGAAATGTCAGGCAGTCTGCCAGACCCCATCACTGATTGCCTGACTGCACTTCCTTCCCCCTTCCTCCTCCTCCTCCTCCTACCCTCCCCTTTCCTTGCTGTCTGTCTCTCTGTCTCTCACAATTTTTTTTCTTCTTAGCTTTATTCCCTGATTCAGGAAAGGGCCGGATGAAAAAAAAAAGTATGTAATACTTACTTGTAACCTTTGAAAGATAAAGATCAATCATCATCATTCATTCATTCATTCATTCATTCATTCATTCATTCATTCATTCATTCATTCATTCATTTACTGTCTGTCTCTGAACCTCCTATCATAGCCCTCCTCTGTCTGTCTGACTGTCTGTCTGTCTGTGTCTGTTCTGTAACTTTGTTTCTTTCTGTCTCTGTCTTTCTCTCTCTGTCTCTCTGTCTCTGTATTTCTCTCTGTCTGTCTGTCTGTCTCTGTCTGTCTCTGTCTCTCTCTGTTGTCTTTCTCTGTCTCTTTCTCTGTCTGTCTGTCTGTCTGTTCTGTCTGTCTGTCTGTCTGTCTGTCTGTCTGTCTGTCTGTCTGTCTGTCTGTCTGTCTTCTCTCTTCTCTCTCTCTCTCTCTCTCTCTCTCTCTCTCTCTCTCTCTCTCTCTCTCTCTCTCTCTCTCTCTCTCTCTCTCTCTTCTCTCTCTCTCTCTCCATTTCCATACTCAAACTTTGAAAAAAAAAGTTGCCATTTTTTCTGTTCTCATCTAGAACTCTATGATTCACTAATGGTGAGATTTTTTTGCGTATGCTACATTTTTTTCTCCCTCATATATTTTTATACCACTTTATGTCACAGCAGATTTCTCTGCGTGAAATTCGGGCTGCTCTCCCCGGGGAGAGAGCGCATCGCCACAAGTCCAGCGCCTACCCATTATTTTTTTTTCTGTCTGCAACTGTATTTGTTTCCCTATGAGAGTGCATTGGTTTATCCTGGAGTCCTTGCGTCAGTCTTTGATTGTGTTTGCTTTTTTCCCCAAGAAAATACCCATGAAAAATATAGGACATGAACATGCTAAAAATAACCACTGGTAGATAAATAAAAAAACCAGGAAACTGACACCACCTGTCAATCACTTGTCACAGACAGGAAGACATGATGACAACACTCCTGCTGACACTGGAAACTGACAGGAGGAGAGAGAGAGAGAGAGGAGAGAGAGAGAGAGAGAGAAGAGAGAGAGAGAGAGAGAGAGAGAGAGAGAGAGAGAGAGAGAGAGAGAGAAGAGAGAGAGAAGAGAGAGAGAGACAGAGACAGAGACAGAGACAGAGAGACAGAGACAGAGACAGAGAGACAGAGAACAGAGAGACAGAGAGACAGAGAGAGACACCAGAGAGACAGAGAAAGACGAGAGAGAGAGATACACAGAGAGAGATGCAGAGAGAGAGAGACAGAGAGAGAGAGAGACAGAGACAGAGACAGAGAGAGAGAGAGACAGACAGAGAGGTAGAGAGAGAGACAGAAACAGAAAAACAGAGAGAGAGAGAGAGGGATAGAGAGAGACAGAGAGGGAGACAGAGACAGAGATAGAGAGAGACAGAGAGACACAGAGAGAGAGAAACAGAGAGACAGAGAAACAGAGACAGAGAAACAGAGAGACAGACAGACAGAGAGAGAGGAAAGAAAGCGACAAGGTTTACAGAGAAGCTGTGAAAACATCACCTGCTGCCAGCCATTCTCACAGCCAACCAGACGACATCCATTTCTAGACACATGCACACGACCAGACAAGTGCAGATGGGTCAGTAGGTACCCCCTTCCCCCCCCCCCTTCCCTTCTGCAAT
>CM060317.1:61155836-61165836 GCA_030674155.1 Stramonita haemastoma
AACGCACGCAGAACATCTTGCGCACACGTGAAATCCTGTTCCGCTTTTCGTAAGAGTAGGCCATCCTGTGCCGGTGGGAACATATGACATTTACAAAAACTACATACACACGGGGACTGGATGTAAAAAAGCACTAGAGTGCTTATTCTATTATTCTCGATATAAAAGAATAAATCAAATCAAATCAAATCAAATCAATCAAATCTCTGTCTGTTTGTTTGTTTGTCTGTCTGTCTGTCTGTCTGTCTCTCTCTCTGTCTCTCTGTCTCTCTGTCTCTCTGTCTCTGTCTGTCTGTCTGTCTGTCTGTCTGTCTGTCTGTCTGTCTGTCTGTCTGTCTGTCTGTCTGTCTGTCTGTCTGTCTGTCTCTCTCTCTCTCTCTCTCTCTCTCTCTCTCTCTCTCTCTCTCTCTCTCTCTCTCTCTCTCTCTCTCTCTCTCTCTCTCTCTCTCTCTCTTTCTGGCCTTGGGCAACTTTTGTACTGCTAGGCAACTCTGCTGTCAGCTCCACCCACAAATTGGCATCAATGGAAAAACTCACATTTGGTCTGTGTCTGCTTGTGCTTGCAGCATCGATGGATTTGGTTTGATCATGGTTGTAATTATTGGGTAAAATGCGTAATGCCTAGTCTTCTTGTTTTTTAATTCTTTTTTTTATATACCACTGTACGTCAAAGCAGATTTCTCTGCGTGAAATTCGGGTTGCTCTTCCCGGGGAGAGTGCGTCACCACAAATGCAGCGCCACTTATGATGTTTTCTTTTTCCTGTCTGCAACTGTATTTGTTTTCCTATCAGAGTGGCTTTTTTTCTACAGAATTTTGCCAGGGACAACCCTCTTCTTGCCGTGGGTTCTTTTATGTGCGCTAAATAATGTGTAACACACGGGGCCTCAATACAAAATACTTTATTATCTCTGAAACAGAGAAATTCCATTGGGTTACAAGCCATATATTAGAACAAAAACCACGTAAAAATCACGATAATTACACGTGGCTTATCTTCTCATCCAAAAGACAAGCACCCAGACCTACCACTCATGGTGTAAAGAATGGGAGAAAAGTTTTGGGCGTTTGTAAACTCTGCAGGACTTTCCCTGGCACATTGTACTGATTTACCATCATGTACTCTTTCGCAATGCTTTTATGTTTTAAAAAATCTTTTTAATGCAACATTTTACATATATAACACAACATGCACACACACATATAGGAACATTAAAGCCATGAGACATTCAACAATCAGCGATCATGGATACATGTGAACAGCACTTTGCAATATGGATGGTGGTTATCATTGCCAATGCTTTGTCTCTGTCAGGCTGGGGGCGGGGTTCAGGAAAATAAAAAAGGCTCATGTAGAATACAGAAAAAAATCTCTTAGGCTACATGGTGGTATAAAATCTCTGCTGCACTATCAGGTATTGGATAGAGATCTTGGTGCCGGTTCCATGGTCACAAGAATTTAGAGAAAACATTTGGGGGACGGATAGCCTAGTGGTCAGAACATTGCGCTGGCAATTTGACGACCCGGGTTTGAGTCCGGTCGAGGAGATTTTCCTCCTGGAGTTAACATCAGTGCTGACTCCACTCTCCCCAAAAGTTCTTCGGATGAGACTTTAAACCGAGGCCCCGTGTGCGAACGCACGCAGAACATCTTGCGCACACGTTAAATCCTGTTCCGCTTTTCGTAAGAGTAGGCCATCGTGTGCCGGTGGGCAAAGATGACATTTACAAAACTGTATACACACGGGGACTGGATGTTGAAAAGCCCAAGAGTGCTTATTCCATTATCCTCGATATAAAAGAATAAATCAAATCAATCCCCATCATCGAACGCTCAGACAGCAACTATTGTTGTGTGTTGCGTTTCAGTTAAACTCCTGACAAGTCAGGCCCAGTGCACCCCACTTGGGCGTGGAAGAGAATTATTGTTATCTTTTAAGCCTTTTCTAGGGGAAAAACAGAAGCAGGAGAATAGATCCAGAAGCCACAACATAGACAAGAAGAAGGTGACAAGAAGAACAAGAACGAGGCAGAAGCAAAAGGGAGAGATAGAAAAGAGGAAATTCCACCGTAGCTGATTGACAGAAGAATCTGAAAATCTGATCTCAAAAAAAAGAAGAGGAAACTCCTAGTATAGAATTTCCAGAAGGCAGGGATGCTATTATACTTGATAGGCCCCCAGGCACTCCTTCATGGGGGAACCTGTTTTCTGGAAAAAATAAATAACGAAATCAGATAATACAATGCGTAGACTAGTATCAAGTGAGCTGAAAGTGAACCACAGAAACAACACTAGTGAAGCTACAGCAAAGAAAAGAAAAAAACATCAAAACAACACAACAAAACTATTCTGCCTCAACAACAACAATAATTAGTTCCACTCAATCCAGAATCCAAAGCGACAATGACAGGAAGTGATAATGACCAAGCCCACCTTTGTTCAGTGCTGACCCGCAAAGCAGATAGCGAAAAACGTCCACACTGCCATTGATAGCAGAACAACAGGGGAATGACAGCATCTTCAGCAGGTAGGTGAGATGAGGGCAGAGCAGAGAAAAACAATACATTGTACCAACACAACACAGTCTAGTCTTTCGGATGAGACTATAAACCAAGGCCCCGTACGTGTGCGAATGCACGCTGAACATCTTGCGCACACGTTGAATCCTGTTCCGCTTTTCGTAAGAGTAGGCCATTGTGTGCCGGTGGGAACAGATGACATTTACAAAACTGCATACACACGGGGACTGGATGTAAAAAAGCACAAGAGTGCTTATCCCATTATCCTCGATATAAAAGACTAAATCAAAATAAATCAAATCAAACCAAATCTCTATCTTCATGTTTTCTGCCCTGTTCTGTTTTTCCCATGTGTTTCTCAGTCTGAAATCTGTTTATCCCTGGTTGGGTCTGATCTGGTCTGTCTGTCTTTCTGTCTCTGTCTGACTGTCTGTCTGTCTATCTCTCTATCTGTCTGTCTGTCTGTCTTTATCTCTGTATCTGTATCTGTCTCTGTCTGACTGTCTGTCTGTGTCTGTCTGTGTCTGTCTGTCTGTCTGTCTGTCTGTCTTTCTGTCTCTGTCTGACTGTCTGTCTGTCTATCTCTCTATCTGTCTGTCTGTCTGTCTTTATCTCTGTATCTGTATCTGTCTCTGTCTGACTGTCTGTCTGTGTCTGTCTGTGTCTGTCTGTCTGTTGCTGTCTGTCTGTCTGTCTTTCTGTCTCTGTCTGACTGTCTGTCTGTCTATCTCTCTATCTGTCTGTCTGTCTGTCTTTATCTCTGTATCTGTATCTGTCTCTGTCTGACTGTCTGTCTGTGTCTGTCTGTGTCTGTCTGTCTGTCTGTCTGTCTTTCTGTCTCTGTCTGACTGTCTGTCTGTCTATCTCTCTATCTGTCTGTCTGTCTGTCTTTATCTCTGTATCTGTATCTGTCTCTGTCTGACTGTCTGTCTGTGTCTGTCTGTCTGTCTGTCTGTCTGTCTGTCTGTCTGTCTGTCTGTCTGTCTGTCTGTCTCTCTCTCTCTCTCTCTCTCTCTCTCTCCTCTCTCTCTCTCTCTCTCCTCTCTCTCTCTCTCTCTCTCCTCTCTCTCTCTCTCTCTCTCTCTCTCTCTTCTCTCTCTCTTCCTCATACATCAACTAATTTGTCATCCTTGTTGTCAGCCTAATGGCAAATTAACCCTTGCCCATGAAAGCACAAACACACACACAGACACACACACACGCATGCACGCACGCACGCACGCACGCACACACACACATGCAGAACACAACACACATACACAGAGAACAACATACACACACATACACATATACACTCACATACACACATACACACACATACACATACATACACTCACACACATACTCACACACACAGAGAATCACACACACTCACACACACACACACACACACACACACACACACACACACACACACACACACACACACACACACACACACACACACACACACACACACACACACACACACACCACCCACAACACAACACAACCCACCCCCACAACACACCACACACACACACACCAAAACACACACACACACACACACACACACACACACACACACACACACACACACACACACACACACACACACACACACCCCCCCCCCCACACACACACACACACACACAACACACAAGAGTTCGGACGATAGGATCGCCTTCAAAAGGAATAACTCATCATTCAATGTTGGGAGGAGTGTTAATCCGTCCTGTCTGCTGTCCTAATCAGAGCGACTGATGCTGATGCTGATGCTGCTGTCACTAGTATTCGCAATGATTGGTTCACACGCAGAATGAAGCGTTTACAGCGTCACATCATGATCGGGGCTTTTCTCATAGTGCTCTTTTCATACATATGGTGGGAGTGGGATGAACTCAATATCTAGAAAAGGTAACGGTAAAGGTGTCCCATAACCTGTGTGGTCCTAGGGGAGCGAGGCATCAGAGACCTCAGCTTCTCTAGCTAAGGCCCAGCATATTGAGGGCTGCGCCCATCTCCTCTCCCTCACTGCTTTTACCTTCCCTGACCCTAAAGAGGGCAGGTTCCTATTTACAGTTGGGTGAACTGGGGGGACTGCACTGTAGCTAAGGCGCGCAACCGGTCACCCATTATTTTTTTAATATAAAGACTGTGTTCATTATCTTGATAGAATAGAGTAGTAATTTTATTGATATTTGCCTTATCATATGATATGATATAACCATTTGGTTTAGCCATAAAAACGCGTGCGCATATTTGCGAATACTTTCAATGTTGTGTGTGTGTGTATGTGTGTGTGCTTGCGTGCGTGCGTGCGTGCGTGTGTGTGTGTGTGTGTGTGTGTGTGTGTGTGTGTGTGTGTGTGTGTGTGTGTGTGTGTGTGTGTGTGTGTGTGTGTGCGTATGCGTGTGAGCCGTGTGTGAGTGTGTGGATGCGTGGGCATGCTGGTGCGCACGCGAATGTTTATGATTTTACTTGGATGAGTTTATAACTGGCTGAGGTATTGCTGATTTGTGGATGCTCTTTGTATTGTGATGGGTGCGTGCTGATATTCAGAACCTGTGTTGTGCCATATATCTATCTATCTATCTATCTATCTATCTATCTATCTATCTATCTATCTATCTATCTATCTATCTATCTATCTATCTATCTATCTATCTATTATCTATCTATCTATCTATCTATCTATCTATCTATCTATTATCTATATCTATCTATCCTATATCTATATCTAATCTATCTATCTATCTATCTATCTATCTATCTATCTATCTATCTATCTATCTATCTATCTATCTATCTATCTATCTATCTATATATATATATATATATATATCCTTGATATATTTTTCACATGTTTACTGTTTTTATGTATGGCTTGTAACCCGCCGGGAATTTCTCAGTTTTTGAGATAATAAAGTATTATTTGAATTTGAATCAAATTTGAATTTAAATCTAATTCACAGATGGGCTTAGCTGTTTTTTTATGCTATCATCTTTGATGGCGAATAAGGGACTATTTGTGACAACTCACAGAGAAAGAGAGGCAGTTCCTATACTCGAAGCCGCAAGATGCTTTGCTGGTTCCAGTGGTTTGTTTTCCAGTGGCTTGGAAAAAAAAAGAATTTGATGTATATTTTTGAGTGCTGAATCCACCCTTTCATTTCGTCTCATACAAGATTAAGTCATGGCAGATTTCTCTCCGTGAAATTCGGGCTGCTCTCCTCGGGGAGAGCGCGTTGCTACAAGAGCAGCGCCACCCATTATCTTTTTTCTTTTCCTGTCTACAACTGTATATTTCCCTTATCAGAGTGCGGTTTTTTCTGCAGAATTTTGCCAGGAACAACCCTCTTGTTGCCGTGGGTTCTTTTACGTGCGCTAAATAATTTTGTGTAACACACGGGGCCTGGGTTTAACGTCTCGGACGAAGGACTAGCACCCAGACCACTACTCATGGTCTAATGGATTGGGGGGGGGGGGGTGTTTCAGGCCCTAAACGGGGATTGAACCACTACACACTTCCGACCCTGACTTTTCGCTTTCTAGGCAGACGTGTTACCTCTAGACCACCAAGCCACCAGCCAGCAGCTACCCTGTGTATAATTTATTTTCAAAGTTCACAAATATATCAAGAGAAATGGATGACAAGAGAAACAGAGATTAACATTGGAGATGATGCTTATTAAGAGTTAGCCCACCAAGGCAGTGCAGTTATTTGCACGCACGCACGCACGCACGCACGAACGCGCGCGCGCGCACACACATACACACACACACACGCACACATGCACTCATGCACACATACACGCACAAACACACACACACACACGCACACACACACACGCACACACACACGCACACACACACACGCGCGCCTGCGCGCGCACGCGCACCACACACACACACACACACACACAACACACACACACACCCCGCGCGCGCGCGCGCCTGCGCGCGTATACACACACACACACACAAAACACACAACTACCATCACCATACACACAGCACACCACACAACCACAACCACCAGCACCACCATCACCACCATTACATCAAAACAACAACAGAACCCAAATTCAATCAGTAACGCATTTATATGCAACAAACTAGCCCCTCTTCTCACACACACACACACACACACACACACACACACACACACACACACACACACACACACAACACACACACACACACACACACACACCACACACACACACACACACACACACAGTACCACACACACACACCACACACACACACACACACACACACACACACACACACACACACACACACACACACACACACACACTCACACATACAAAACAAAACACACAACCCTGAGGCGGATATTATCAACAAACAATTCCTGATAGCAAGTTCTAATAGCAAAGAAACGAGATCTATCGTGTAAAATCGCATCTTGGCCTGGCTACACTGCACAGGTTGCGGGCATAAGGCAAATTATCCACACATCTGCAGGGAATTGCGCCGTGAGTTATTGTGCTAACTTATTAAAACTTTTCTAGCCCACTGATGCTACAGAATGTTTTGGGACAATAGTCTGTAACAAAAAAAAAAAAGACGTACGGAGCCTAGGGGCCATAATATTATGTTCTGGATGTTTGGGACAATAGTCTGTAACAACAACAAAAAAGACGTACGGAGCCTAGGGGCCATGATATTATGTTCTGGATGGAGGAGATACGTCCATCTATCAAGGAAAGTTTTGTCCCTTGGTAGAAAGGATTTTTTGAATTGTAAAGAGGTTTTGAAATTGTTAACTCGTATCGTGGTTTAATAATAAAAAGTATGATATTGTTAGCAGATGAATTGTCCAAGATTGTCCTACATGGAACAGTAAGGGGAGGGAGACGTAGAGGCAGACAGAGAAAACGATGGGAAGACAGCATCAGAGAGTGGACTGGCCTTGGGTGGAACAATTTGCTACGGAAAGCAGAGGACCGTGGGTGGTGGTGGAGGTTGGTTGCAACATTTTCAGAGGTTCCCCTACGGTCTACAAAACTAAGGGATATGTGAAGGTGAAGGAATATACGAATAATAATCGTATAGGTAACACTTTTACTTTTGTAAATCATCTCTAAACCACAAACATGTATTGTATACAGATTTTTGTGGTCAGTGTACATACATCAAAGCTGTGTATAGGCCTAGCAGATGTCAGTGTACTAATTTGTCTTCAATTCAATACATTTTTTTTTCTTTTTTAACAAATATCTCCAGATGGCAGTTTTTTTTCTTCCTCTGTGCTTTGACATTCCTGTGTGGTGATGATGGAAGAACGTGGCTGCTGTTGTTATTTTAGTTAGCGCAGCTGCACACTTCCTTTCTTTTCTCCCCCTGCTTCCATTTGTCACCGGGGAGCGCTGGCTGTCTCCTCACGGGCTCTTTCTGTCTCTCGTGTCTGTGATGTTTGCTGTTGATGTTTGCCTCTGACTTTCTGTCTGTCTGCCTGTCAGTCTTTTTGTTTATTACCCCTTTTCTTTCCATACCTCTAACTCCATATGATGATGACGGCATGTATCTTACCCTCTATCTTACTTTTTTTCTCAGCAGTGTGTGTGTGTGTGTATGTGTGCGCGCGCGCACACGCGTACATGTATGTATGTATGTATGCATGTATGTATGTATGTATGCATGTATGTATATGTGTGTGTGTGTGTGTGTGAGAGGGAGAGAGAGAGAGAGAGAGAGAGAGAGAGGAGAGAGAGAGAGAGAGAGAGAGAGAGACAGACAGACAGACAGAGACAGACAGACAGACAGACAGACAAACAGAGAGAGACAGACAGACAGACAGTGATGTGCAATTCTGTGTACCATTTTTGCGGTTAGTTTTTTTTTTGTATTACAGAATAAAGACGATACCTAAAAAGATGGCTGCACATGAACATACTAATTTCCTAATTACAGCCTAGATTTAGCAAGCAGGAACAGAATGGGCAAGACGTGCTATTACCCCTTCTTTGAAGTGAGTCATAGCTATGATATTCAATGCAGGTGATCCGTTTCTTTTTTTTTTAACCACATTTTTTTTCTCCATAAGAAGCTGAAGGTTATTGAATCATTGTGTGGAAGATGGCTAATCTGCCTTGCTTCATGGTCACAGTAAGGTGTGTGTGTTTAGGTTGTATGTGTGTGTAAGTTGTGTGTGTGTGTGTGTAAGTGTAGGTTGTGTGTGTGTGTGTGTGTGTTTGTATGTGCGTGCGTGTGTGCGTGCGTGCGAGTGCTTGTTCGTGCGCGAGTGTGTTTCTGTTATGTTTTCCACAGCCGAAATATCATATGGAAGTCACAGTTTATTTCACTTCTTTATCAGAGAGAAAAATTGCAGTTTATATAGATCACTGAATCACACTAGTTTTTCTCCAATATTTCATTTCCAAAATATTGTGGTTCTGCTAAGAATATGGTGCATATTTAGAACACTTCAAAAAAAAGGAAACATACAAATAGGAATGCCCAAAGAAAAAAATGGGAGAATGTACCAGAGAGTGAGCACTCCCAAAAATTCTTTTTAAAACACTTGTTAGTATCAGTCTCTTTTATTACAGCTTAGTTGTACACATAACACATCACACACATGGGAAGAAAAGGGAAAAACTGCATACAGCCTGGCACACAAAACCCATCCTCTTCAAATATCGCAAGACCCAGATTAACAAAGACATTTTTCAGTGGCTGTGCATTCATCTTCTTCCCACATGATGAGACTTCACAGATTTTGTTTTCTTCATCTGTATCTGTTGAGATTGGTGTGGTAAAGTAATGGTCTGCAAGAAAGATAAAATAGGGAAATATTTTGGCTAGCAACACTTGAACAATCACTCTTGCTGTTTGGCGAACTGTGAAGGCTGGGTTTTTGCCTGCATTGTATCCCAGCCTATTCCAAGCAGTTTTCTCTTCGTGGATCGTCTGCTGGGAGTCTGGCACTGATAGTGGCAAACCAGACTTGTAAGTAACTAGATTTGGGGGAGTCCAAGATGGCTGTTGCGAAACGAAACAAGGCTCTCAGGAGAACATCTGATCAAATATCTAGCTGCAAATATTGTTGGCTTTGTTAATTATTGTGGGGTTGTTTTTTGGATGATGACATAAAATATGGAGATAAGCAGGAAATACTACTATGTTATGAAACAGAACCTCGCAGAGTCCACTGTCTGTGTCCCATTATCAAATAACTTATAGAGATATTGTGCTCGTGCCTTTCCTGCAAGGGAGGCAATTATTGAAAAAAGGGAGGTAAGTGTTTCATCACAGGATGAAAAAAGTCTTGTTAAGAAAGTGCATGGGTAGCATCATCTAGCCTACATTTTAAAGCACCCATCCAACTTTCACGACAAGTTAGGTTGATGATGCAGATGACACAACATTCTCAGAACACTAACTTGCACTGTGATGGTCTGAATTCTTCTTCATCATCGTCAAAACGCTCAAACAGCAACTGTTGTTGTCTGTCATTTGATCGAAATGCG
>CM060317.1:61170836-61183336 GCA_030674155.1 Stramonita haemastoma
ACAGAGAAAATCAGGAAACATTCTCATTAATTAAAATGCGAAACATGCTCGACATCCCTGTCGAAAAAAAACCCAACAACAAACAAACAAGCAAACAAATACCCCCACCCAACCCCATAGCTATCAAACGCCCACTACTCATCCTCAGCTTGACCAGTAGTGGTCAGTGTCATCCAACTCTTGCCTTGTCCCAGTCCTCAATGATGA
Organism: Stramonita haemastoma; assembly: GCA_030674155.1. NCBI lineage: Eukaryota > Metazoa > Mollusca > Gastropoda > Neogastropoda > Muricidae > Stramonita > Stramonita haemastoma. Next base: position 61,171,044 of record CM060317.1, read on the forward strand.
CATGGGACAGACTGTCTTCAAGGTTGTGGCGCCATTTCACTGACCTCTTGCCTGTCTGAGAATGAACCCTTGTTGGGTTTTTGTTTTTGCCCTGTAAAATCCTGACAGCTGTCATAGACAGGGACTGACAGCCTGTCAGTTTTGGGGAGAGAGAGAGGAGGAGGAGGAGAGAGAGAGAGAGAGAGAGAGAGAGAGAGAGAGAGAGAGGGGGGGGGGAGGAGAGAGAGAGAGAGGGAGAAGAGAGATAGAGAGAGAGGGACAGAGGGAGGGAGGAAGAGAGAGGAGGGAGGGAGAGAGAGAGAGAGAGGGGGGGGGAGGAAGGGAGGGGGAGTGACAGAGACAGAGAGAGGGAAGGAGACACCAGCCAGCCAAACAAGTAACCAACCAAGCCACTACACACTCACACATACCAACCAACCAACCAACCAAACCAAACCAAAACCAACCAAACCACCAACCAACGATCAACCAACAACAACCAACCAACCACTACCAACCAAACCACAACCACAACCACAACCAAACAACCAACCAACCAACCAACCAACCAACCAACCCAACCAAACCAAACCAACCACCAACCAACCAACAACAACCAACCAACCAACCAACCAACCAACAACAACCAACCAACCAACCAACCAACCAACCAACCAACCAACCAACCAACCAACCAACCAACCAACCAACCCAACCAACCCAACCAAACCAACCAACCAACCCGACCAACCAACCAACCAAACCAACCAACCAACCAACCCAATCAACCAACCAACCAACCAACCAACCCAACCAACCCAACCAAAACCAACCAAACCAACCAACCCAACCAACCAACCAACCACAACCAACCAACCCAACCAACCCAACCAAACCAACCAACCAACCCGACCAACCAACCAACCAAACCAACCAACCAACCAAAACCCAATCAACCAACCCAACCAACACCAACCAACCAACCAACAACCAACCAACCAACCCAACCAACCAACCAACCAACCAACCAACCAACCAACCAACCCAACCAACCAACCAACCAACCAACCAACCAACCAACCAACCAACCAAGCAAGCAAGCAAGCAAGCAAGCAACTAGAAACGATGCAGTGTGATTATGTCAAATTCCTTACAGATAATTACGCGTAGATGAACAACAGAGGTGGATTGGAGAAGGTGGTAACAATAGTCTTTCGGATGACGAGATAAATCGAGATCCCGTGTGTCATGCATCACTATTTAGCGCACGTAAAAGAACCCACAGCAACAATGGAGTTATCCCTGGCAAAATTTTGCAGAAAAAAGACACTCTGATAGGGAAACAAATACAGTTACAGACAAGAAAAAGAAAAACATAATGGGTGCACTTGTGACAACGCACTCTCCACAGGGAGAGCAGTCCGAATTTCGCGCAGAAAAATCTGCTGTGACATAAAGTGGTATAAAGTAAAACAAATAAATAAAAAAACCCACTCAAAGACGGATAGATGGAAACTGGCTAAAACCTGAGTCTGTATCTTTACTATAATAGTCATCTATGAGGGTCTACGCTACTGACGTGTCGCCTCTTGCCAGGTGCGTAATTCTCCCGTAAGGATTTTCGGGGGAGTGGGATCGGTACTGATGTCTAAAAGGTAAAGGGCAAAGGTGTGTCATAGCCTTTGTGGTCGCAGGGGAGCGAGGCGTCACGTCAGAGACCTCAGTTTCTCCAGGTGCCAGCGTAATGAGGGCGGCGCCCATCTCCTCTCCCTCGCTGATTTACTTTCCCTCACCCTAAAGAGGGCAGGTACCCATTAATTGTTTTTTTTTTTTTACAGTTGTGTGGACTGGGGAACTGTGCTAAGCCAAGGCGCGCAAAAACGGGCACCCATCCACGTGGTAACCACGCTCAATGCTGCTTAATTAACATTAGCTTGGGGGAAAGCGAGTGCTCTGACCACTGAGCTAACCCGTCAACTTAAATGATGTTAACTCCAGAGTACAAACAAAAATCTCCTTGAACAGACGCCTGGGTTAGTGGTTCAGTCCCTGTTTGTCACATCACGAGCACAGCGCTCTAACCACTAGGCTACCCACCTCCCCCCCTCCCCCGCTGCTCCCCGCCCCACCCTCCAAAATACTTCACAGAAACAAAACTGGCAAACAAAACTAAACCTTCCCTCCAGCATGAACAGACAGAAATGGCGATAGTTGGAACAAAAATAACCTCGGCAAATACCGAGACAATATACCTAGCACACTGTGGACTTCTCTCCCCATGATGGAAGAGGACTATACAAATAGAAAGTTGGAAAAGTCTTTTTTTAAACAAAGGCCAAACGATGGTGACTTTTTTTTGCCCTCTCCCCCCCTCCCATTCCGAATAAAAAGCGCTTGGCATAGACATCAGATTTATGTATATAGAGATTCAGGAACGCTACATACAACACTTAAAAGTTCATGAGACTCTGGACAAGGCAAATGAATGGTAAAAGTGTTGTTGTTTTTTCTTCGATAGAAAAATAAGACATACATATACAGATACATACATCACACATACATACACACAAACACACACGCACACACACACACACGCACACACACACACACACATTCTCTCACACAGGCACAGGCACAGGCACAGACACAGACACAGACACAGACAAACACACACACACATACACACATACACACATACACACATACACACACATTCTATTTCTCTATCTCACACATACAGGCACAGAAACAGACACACAGACACACAGACACACAGACACACAGACAAACACACACACACACACAGAGATACGCACAGACAGACAGACAGACAGACACACACACACACACACACACTTACTTTTTAGGTAAACTTTTCAAACAGTAGCTAAAACCAACTTTACCAATCACAATAGCCAAAAAACTAAAAAGTTCTCTTTAAATACTGTAACTGGGAAACTTAAAAAAGAAAAGACTAAGAAAAGAAAACAAAAAAAGAGAAATAGGCTGTCTGCCTGTAAGACCAGACTGCACGTAACATACAGAAGACTTTCAATTTTTTTTTAATTCCCTCGTAAAGAAGAAACAGAAAAGGGTTTCTGCATCGAAACTGAAGGAGAAAGATAAAAAAAGAAAAAGAAAAACAGAACAGCTAGCAGACAGACAGACACTGGGCTCTGTGGCTTGTCATGTAGTCAGTACACAGGTTATCTATGTTGAATACTCCATGTGGGCATCCGTCAGTCTTAGAAGACTATTGAGTTGTGCTCTAGGCTCTAGAGCGCAAAGCCTGGGTAAGTAAGTATGGAGGGCGAGCTGTTACCCATGCAGCAGACCCCTCCCCCCTTCTCCACGTCGCTGGAATGATCTATTGGAAAGGCAATCGCCGATATGAATGGTTTCCAGTGCGGTCGCAGGAACCGCCAGAACGTTGCCATATACAGCCCCGAACCGCCCTGGGGACTCCAACACCCCTGATTTTTCCTCAGGGATGGTACCTAAGCACGACCGACACCTGTGTGAATGCTGAATACTAGTGGTTTGCATAGCGGCGATGTTTGTAAGTGGACGTAAGTTTAGCCTCTAGATCATGAAATAGATTTAGCTATGCAAGCCACATAAGTAAAAAGGTAAGGTAATAGTGTTCCATGACGACCTATGGGGTCTTATAGGAGCGAGGCATCAAAGACCTCAGCTTATCTAGGGGCCAGCATATTGAGGGTGGCTCCCATCTCCTCTCCCTCGCTGCTTTACATTCCCTGACCCTAAAGAGGACAGGTGCCCATTTACAGCTGGGTGAACTGGGAGAACAGTACTGAGGCCAAGACGCACACAAAGGTCACCCATCCACTTGGTAGCAATGCTCGATGCTGCTTAACATTAGCTGGGGGAAAGCGAGTGCTCTGACCACTGAGGTATCCCGTCCCCAGAAGTACAGGTATTAACATTCATGGGATGCATGCCTTTATATGGGCTGCTTTACAAAACACTTACATAATTATCCAGCAAGCACTGCCCCTGAAAACATTTGCCTGAATACTCACAAAAAGAAAAAAAATTATAATGTAAACGGGAGAGTTTGGGAGAGTAGTAGTAGGCACCCATCAGTCTCGGAAGACTATGGAGTTGCGCTCTAGTCTATAGAGCGCAAAGCCTGGGTAAGTAAGTATGGAGTGCAATCTGTTACCCATGCAGCAGACCCTCTTGTCCATGCCACTGGAATGGTCCATTGGAAAGGCACTGACCGATACGAATGGTTCCTGTACCGTCGCAGGAGCCGCCAGAACTGGGAGAATATGGGTTACCTAAAAGCATCAGAAGAGAAAGCCCCTGAAATCTTGACGTGGCTCCCTCAATGGTGGGTAAAATGAAATAGGTTGCATACACAAAATCTCACCATTGGCGAACCTTGGAGCTGTAGCCGAGGAACAAATACTAAAAAAAGAAGAAGAGATAGGAAAATGATGCTAGAAAAACACGGAATGAGAAGATTTTTTCTGGATTATCACACAGATGGATTTGGGATAAAAGAAAAAGATGTAGATAAGAAAGAATGCAAGGTACAAAAAATACATATGGAAATAAAAGTAGATTATCCGTTTTTTATGATGTCAAGAGTGTGGTCCGGGCCTTTCGTCGCAGAGAGAGAGAGAGAGAGAGAGAGAGAGAGAGAGAGAGAGAGAGAGAGAGAGAGAGAGAGAGAGAGAGACAGAGACAGAGACAGAGACAGAGACAGAGACAGAGAGACAGAGAGACAGAGAGACAGAGAGCAGCTTGCTTGAAGTAAGATAAACATAGATTGAAAAAGAAACCGGGAGGTTAAAAGTAACTGTGAGAGGATGCCAGATGAACAAGGATAACGAACCCTACAGACATGAAATACAGATAGAAGAAGAACACTGGAGACAGTAAACTTGAAAAAAGCCCCCCCAAAAAGACAAAACAAAAGCAGAAAGAAGAAAATAGCTAAATATGGATATCATTTTCAACAAAATGAAACTTTACACAGTAAAATAAAATAACATTAAAAATATTAAACAAAGACATACATTTTGAGAAAAATTAAACCATACTAAATAAAAGAAACATACAGACAGAAATGACAAAAACAAGGGATATTGCTAATGACAAAATTGAAACATATTAAAGAACAACAACAAATAAAGAAATGACCAAAAAGCATATTGATATTGACAAAATTGAAACATACACAAGAAAAACAAACAAAAAAATGACCGAAATAAGGATAATCGATACTGACAAATTCAAACTTATTTAATAAAAAAAAAAGAAACAGACAAAAAAAACCCTCCCATCAAACCCTCCACATTTCATAATATAAGGTTTTATTTTCTTTTTCTCCTAGCACCAGGTTTTCAGAAATGTTTTCGATCTGTTCAGTTTCCGTTAGGATCTCACCATCTTTCTTCCATTTAGAGAGGTATCTGGCTGGTCAATCAACAAGGTTTTCATGGAGAAGAAAACCCCATTCAGGATTGAGGATTGAGGATTGAACATTCTGGACAGGAAATGATTGCACTCTCAACACACTGACGCAGATGTTGTCAGAGAACATCAAGTTTTGTTGTTGTTGTTGGTTGTTGCTTTTTTTTGTTGTTGGTCTTTTTTTGTATTCCAATAATCTGTATTTGATGTTTGAATGTTACGTTTGAGTGATTGTTCTTTTCTCGTTACTGTGATTGCTCTTACTCTTATGGGGACAGGGGTAGATCAGTGGTCAAAGCACTTACTGCCCCCCCCCCCCAAGCTAAAGTTAAGCAGCATCCATGGGTGACCGTTTGCATGCCTTGGCTTCAGTACAGTCCACCAGTCTATCCAGCTGTAAATGGGAACCTGCCCTCTTTAGGGTCAGGGAAGGTAAAGCAGCAAGGGAGAGAGGAGATGGGTGCCGCCCCCAATGTACTGGTCCCTAGAGAAGTTGAGGTCTCTGATGCCTCGCTTCCCAACGACCACATAGGTTATGGGACACCTTTATCTTTACTTTTTTTTAATCTTACTATTATGATTGTGACATTTTTTCCCTGTCAGACTAACGTTTATTTAATTTTTGCCCATTCATATTTTTGAAGCCTACCGTTTTGGATGAGACTATAAACAGAGATCCTGTGTGCGAACGCATCCAGAACAGATAGGACTTCATTGTAGGATACTTAAGTTGATGGTTTTCCCCTGCTGGGCTCTCCACTTTGGCTCTTACCTTGGCTCTTACCTTGGCTCTTAACTTGGCTCTTACCTTGGCTCTTACCTTGGCTCTTACCTTGGCTCTTACCTTGGCTCTGACCATGGCTCTGACCATGGCTCTTACCTTGGCTCTGACCATGGCTCTGACCATGGCTCTTACCTTGGCTCTGACCATGGCTCTTACCTTGGCTCTCATCTTGGCTCTCTCCTTGGCTCTTACCTTGGCTCTGACCATGGCTCTGACCTTGGCTCTTACCTCGGTTCTTACCTTGGCTCTCACCTTGGCTCTTACCTTGGCTCTGACCATGGCTCTCACCTTGGCTCTTACCTCGGCTCTCACCTTGGCTCTGACCATGGCTCTCACCTTGGCTCTTACCTCGGCTCTCACCTTGGCTCTCACCTCGGCTCTCACCTTGGCTCTTACCTTGGCTCTCACCTTGGCTCTTACCTCGGCTCTCACCTTGGCTCTCACCTCGGCTCTCACCTTGGCTCTTACCTCGGCTCTCACCTTGGCTCTCACCTCGGCTCTCACCTTGGCTTTTACCTTGGCTCTCACCCTGGCTCTCACCTTGGCTCTCCAGCTTGGCTCTCACCTCGACAGGTAAGCCTGCTGTCTTACTGTCTCTGATTCCATGAGCAAGAACAGAAGTTAAGACAGCAGCTGCCATCAAAGACAGACAAGAGAAAGAAAAGAAGCATCCTGCCCCAGGGGACGTCTTCCTTTATAGAACATGTGGTCATCTTTTGTACATTCATTCGGATGACACTATAAACCGAGGCCCCGTGGCGAACACACGCAGAACATCTTGCGCACACGTTAAAAACCCGTTCCGCCTTTTGAAAGAGCAGGCCATTGTGTGCTGTTAGGAGCAGATGACAACAAAATTTAAAAAAACAGCTTGCACACAGGTGTCGTGTTTAGACACCATCCCTGAGCAAAAATCGCGAAGTTGGGAGTCCCCAGGGAGGTTCGGAGCTGTATATGGCAACATTCTGGTGGCTCCTGCGACGGCACTGGAACCATACGTATCGGCGATTGCTTTTTCAATGGACCATTCCAACGACATGAAGAGGGAGAGAGGAGGGGGGAGGGGATCTGCTGCATGGGTAACAGCTTGCCCTCAATACTTACTTACCCGGGCTTTGGGCTCTAGAGCCTAGAGCACAACTCCATAACCGAGACTGACAGATGCCTACTCTTTTATACACTCAGATCAATCCTCGTTCTCAAACAACTTCTTGGGAAGAAAAGAACAGTTGGTACTTCTTCATAATCATCTCTGCTGTAAAGACAGGGGACTCTAGTTCTTACCAACATCGATGGACACGGTAGGAATCGAACTGAATGTCAAAGTCATTCGGATAAGACTATAAACCGAGGCCCCGTGTGCGAACGCACGCAGAACATCTTGCGCACACGTTAAAACCCCGTTCCGCCTTTCGAAAGAGCAGACCATCGTGTGCCGGTAGGAGCGGATGACAACATTATAAAAAGAAAAAAAAACCAGCATGCACACAGGTGTCGTGTTTAGACACCATCACTGTCGGGAAAAAAAAATAATGGGTAGGCGCTGCACTTGTGACGACGCGCTCTCCCCGGGGAGAGCAGCCCGAATTTCACGCAGAGAAATCTGCTGTGACATAAAATAAAATAAAATAAAATAAAATAAAATAAAATAAAATAAAATAAAATAAAATAAAATAAAATAAAATAAAATTTAGAGCATCAGACTAAAGCACTGCCAGTAGGCTACTGACTAAGGTACTGCCTGTTTCAGGGGGCTGATTCTGACGCAAACCAACAGAAGGGCGGGGAAAGCCAGGCAGGAGAAAGTGACGGGGGGTGATGGGGGGGGGGGGGGTATCTGCAGTGATGTTGATGCTTGGAAGTCTTACAGTGCTCCGCCTGGGCGACAGCTGTATTGATGTTGACATTTTGCAGGAAAAGCACTCCGGCTATCAGTGCCTGGAGGAATATTGACGTATGAAGAGTACACACACATATACATACATACATACACACACACGCACACACATGCATACACACATGTGCACACGTACACATACATGCATATTATGTACATGAATGCACGCGCGCATGTATACATAAACACACGGAGAAAAACAAACAGACACACACTTTTACACAGACAAACAGACAGATAGACGGACTGACAGAAACACGCACACACTCATACATACACAGACGCGCGCGCACACACACACACACACACACACACACACACACACACACACACACACACACACACACACACACACACACACACACACACTCACACACAACACACTCTCTCTCTCAAACTACATGCACACTAGATACAAATGCCCATCATGCACTTGTGTGCACATACCGCACATACACACATGACACATGCATGCACGCACACAGAGTCAAACCCCACTCTCTCTCTCTCTCTCACACACACACACAACACACACACACACACACACACACACACACACACACACACACACACACACACACACACACACACACACACACACACACACACACGTTTTCACACACATATCCACGCACACACACATACACACACACTGCACACACACACGCACGCACACATACACACATACACACACACATACACACACACGTTTTCAACACACCACCACGCACACACACACGCACGCACGCACACACACACACGCACACACATACACACACATTCACACACATACACACACACGTGTACACACACACACACACACACACATACATACACCCCCCACCCCCACACACACACCCTTCCCCCAAATACACACACACATGTATACACACACACATAAACACACACACACACACACACACACACACACACAACACACACATCCACCCCCCCCCCAACCCCCCCCCCCACACACACACACATACACACACACACACACACACACACACACACACAAACACACACACACACACACACACACAAACACACACCCATCCACCCACCCCCCCACCCCCACCCCCACACACACACAACACACACACACACACACACACACACACACACACACACACACACACACACACACACACACACACACACAACACACACTGCACCAGCAAAACCTTACCCTGACAGCAAAGAACTGGAGACTCTTCACCAGGCTAAACCCAAATGACGGCCATTCAACCCCTGGCACTTAGGAAAATTGATCAGAGCGAGAGGGGAGGGGAGGGGAAGGGAGGGGAAGGGGTGGGGAGGGGCAGGGACGTGTGTGTGAGTGTGTACGTGTGTGGGTGTGCACGTGTGTGTGTGTCTGTGTGTGTGTGTACGTGTGTGTGTGTGTGTTTGTGTGTGTATGTGTGTGTAACGTGTGTGTGTACGTGTGTGTGTGTTGTGTGTGCGTGTGTGTGTGTTGTGTGTGCGTGTGTGTGTGTAACGTGTGTGTGTATGTGTGTGTTGTGGTGTGTGTACGTGTGTGTACATGTGTGTGTGTGTTTGTGTGTGTGTGTGTATGTGTGTGTGTTTCTGTTTGTCTGTGTCTGTGTCTGTGTGTCTGCGTCTGTGTGTCAAAGCTTGACTGGACAACGCCCCTCCCCCTTCCCCCTTCCCCCCTCACCCCCCTCTTCTTCCTCCTCCTCCTACAGAAATTCTCGTGTTAAAAAAACAGTCCCAAAAATGCCAGAACCTTCCGTCATCTCCCCCCCCCCCTTACCTCCTTACCCCCCCCCCCCCTCCCCACATACTTCCTGACCCAACTCTTCTTCCAACTGGGGAACTGAAAGAGAAGAAGGTCAAGGTAAGATGCAGAACTGATTAGCGCTGGGTTCTTATTTCATAGAAAGCAAACGATGCTGTCAGTTGGTGAGGTTTTTATTTTTTCATTTTTCAAACTAGAGTCCCCAGGTTTGCCATTGATTGAGATTTTTTTTGTATGCGTAAAGTGACCGGTTTTTTTCCCACGCACCATGAATGTTAGGGGGTGGGATAGGTCAGTGGTCAGAGCACTCGCTTTCCCCAAGTCAAGTTAAGCAGCGTCGAGCGTGGTTACCAGTTGGATGGGTGACCGTTTGCGCGCCTTGTCTTCAGTACAGTCCCCCCCCCCCCCCAGTTCACCCAGCTGTAAATGGGTACCTGCCCTTCTTTAGGGTCAGGGAAAGTAAAGCAGCAAAGGAGAGATGTGCGCCACCAGCCCTCAATATGCTGGCCCCTAGAGAAACTGAGGTCTCGGGCACCTCGCTCCCCTACCGACCGCCTAGGTTATGGGACACCTACCTACCATGAATGTTAGTATTTACTTCTCTTTTTTTCCTGTGATGGTTACACTCCTGTGTTAACTTGCGGGTCATGCAGTAACGTGTGTAGTGTGCCAGTGGGAAATGTATTTGTTAATTTTCAAAGATTTTTAAAATATAAAAAATGCACGATGCACTTTTTTTTTTGATTGAGGACATAGAGCAATACCAGGTAGTTGCGAGAAAGTTGAAAATGATCATGAAATGAGGATTACTTGTGTTCCTACAGCGTTGACCCCACGCATGCATATGCATGATTATAGACGACAAAGGACTGAGAGGTACAGTGTTTGCTGAAAAATAAAAATGAAAAGTTCGAACCTACCAAATTTGTGCAAAACCACACAAGTTTTGAGTCAGAGGATAATCTTTAACAAAAAAGAAGAAGTGGTTTTTATTTCTGTGGATGCCTCAGTACATGCGGTGTAATAATAAGAGTTATATAGAAAAAAAACAACAGAAGGAACAGTGCCAATTTCTAATATAGGTGTGCAGCCAAAAAGGTGTATTCATTGTTTATTTATTTATTTATTTATTCTTTTAAATCGAGGATAATGGAAGAAGCACTCATGTGCTTTTTTTCATCCAGTCCCCGGGTGTATGTAGTTTTGTAAATATCGTCATCTGTTCCCACAGGCACACAATGGCCTACTCTTACGAAAAGCGGAACAGGATTTAACATGTGCGCAAGATGTTCTGCGTGCCTTCGCACACGGGGCCTCGGTTTACAGTCTCATCCGAAAGACTTTTGGGGAGAGTGGAATCAACACTGATGTTGTTAACTCCAGGGGAAAAAAATCCCCTCGAACGAGAGTCGAACTCGGGTCGTCAAATTGCAAGCGCAATGTTCTGACCATTATGCTAACCCGTGTGTACTAATTGAGTCGGAACGTGCCCCTGCCTGAAAACCTTGTGACCTGAAAACCCTATGATGCGAAATTAATTGCCTAATTATTTCAAGATTCTCGTTAAAACTTGTTCCGCTCTTTCAAGGGGTGTCTTGAACCGTTAGTTTGATCGATGTATCTATAATGCCTGAAACGTGATGATCATTGCTGCTAGGGTCTGCTTCCATTCTCCAAGTGCTCGATCCTGAGCACAGATTTGAGTTTCAGGCACATCGCAATCACTGGACGGAACACTGCCTCTTTCTTTCCCTTTCTTTCTGGCAGAGGACAGGGATAGCTCAGTGGTCAGAGCACTCGCTTTCCCCCGAGCTAAGGTTAAACAGCATCGAGCGTACGTGGGGGGTGTTCAAGTGGATGGGTGACCGTTTTACGCGTCTTGGTTTCAGTACAGTTCCCCCACTTCACCCAGCTGTAAATGGGTACCTGCCCTCTTTAGGAACGGGGAAGGTAAAGCAGCGAGGGAGAGGAGATGGGCGCCGCCCTCAATGTGCTGGCCCCTAGAGAAGCTGAGGTCTCTGATGCCTCGCTCTCTTACGACCACACAGGACCTCTTTACGTTTATTCTTTTTTTCCTGTTATTCTTTCCTTTCGAGGATAATGGAATAAGCACTCATGTGCTTATTTTACATCCAGTCCCCACGTGTATGCAGTTTTGTCAATTTTGCCATCCGTTCCCACCGGCACACAATAGCCTACTCTTCCAAAAAGCGGAACGGATTTTAACGTGTGCACATGTTTTGCGTGCGTTCGCACACGGGACCTCAGTTTATAGTCTCATCCGATGGACTTTTTTTGGGGGGTGGGGGGTGGGGGTGGGGGATAGTGGAGTCGGCACTGATGTTAACTCCAGAGGAAAAAATTCTCTTGAACGAGATTCGAACCCGGGTCAGCAGATCACGAGCGCATCACTCTGACCACCAGGATAT
>CM060317.1:61198336-61205836 GCA_030674155.1 Stramonita haemastoma
TCCCCCACCCTCTCTCTCTCTTTCTCCACCCCTACCCCCACTCCCTCATTTCCCTGGTTTTACACCAGTCGTAACATGAATAGCCAGTAACGTTGATTTTCAGTGGTTGGCAATAATTCTAGGTGTTGTAAACTGTGCCCTTAGAATTGTCCTTATTTTTTCTGTCTGTCTGTCTGTCTGTCTGTCTGTTTTGTCTGTACATCCGTCTGCCTGCCTGACTGTCTATGTGTGTGTGTATCTGTTTGTCCCTGTCTGTCTGTCTGTATATCTGTCTGTCTGTCTGTCTGTCTGCCTGCATGTCTGTATATCTGCCTGTCTATATATCTGACTGTATATCTGTCTGTATATCTGTCTGCCTATCTGTCTGTCTACCTGCCTGCCTGCCTGTCTATCTACCTATCTTTCTGCCTGTTTGTATATCTGTCTGTCTCTCTGTCTGCCTGCATTATAATCCGTTTGCCTGTCTATCTACCTGCCTGCCCGCCTGCCTGCCTGCCTATCTGCATATCTGTCTGTCTTGTCTGTCTGTCTGTTTGTCTGTCTTGTCTGACTAAAGTTGATGAGGGAGGTCAGTAGCTGGCAGGATTCCCTCTAATCCTGCTGGCTATCTGGAAGGTTTTGAAACGGTTGTGTGTTGTTTTTTATGGACAGAGCTATAAATAGCCTCAGACAGCCACTAGTACTTCTCTCTCTCTCTCTGTCTCCATCCATCCTATTGACTCTGTGGGTCTGTATCTCTATCTGTCTTGATTTTTTTCTGTGTGTCTGTCTGTCTGTCTGTATGTCTGTCTGTCTGTATGCCTGTCTGTCTGTGTCGAGTAGTCTTCTTGTTTTGTTTGTCTTCAGTTTCAAATACTTTATCATCTCAAATACAGCGAAATTCAGGCGGGTTACAATCCATATATTATAAAAACAGTAAACATGTAAGCATGATATCCACGGAAATGTACTACATCACAGGTTCCGAATATTAGCACGTATTCATCATAATATATGTCTGTTTGTATGTCTGTCTGTTTATCTGTCTGTTTATCTGTCTGGTCTGTCTGTTTGTCTCAAAGCCATCTTCAACCATGTCTACTATTCTCCACCCTGCTCTCTCTATGTCTCTGTATCTGTCTCTGTTTCTCTCTATATATGTCTGTCTATCTGTTTGTCTGTCTGTCTCTTTCTTTCTTTATTGTTATTGTTGTTATTATCATCATATTTTATTTGGTTCCTTTTTTGTTGTTGTTTTCATGAGTTGTAACAATGTTGTAGCTAAATAGTTTTTGAGTAGGGTTTTCTTGGTTGTACTATGCTGTTGGCTTGCTGTTTCATTTTTGATAGTTCGGCTGTTTTTCGTTTAAGTGGGGATTTTTTGTGATTGTTTTTGGGAGGGGGGTTGTTTTGGTTTGGTTTGGGGTTTTGTTCTGTTGGGTTTTTTTTTGGGGGGGTTTGGTTTTTTGTTGTTGTTTTTTTACTAGATATATGACTCGATGAAAAAAAGCAAATGTATTGCTTACTCAATGTACCATCTGGAAATAAAAGTTTTGATTTGATTTGATTTGATTTAATTCTTTCTCTCTCTCTATGTGTTTCTCTTTGTCTCTGTCTATGTCTGTCTATCTGTCTATCTGTCTGTCTGTCTGTCTGTCTGTCTGTCTGTCTGTCTGTCTGTCTGTCTCTCTCTCTCTCTCTCTCTCTCTCTCTCTCTCTTTCTTTCTTTCTCTCTCTGTCTCTCTGTCTCTCTGTCTCTCTGTCTCTGTCTCTTCTCTCTCTCTCTCTCTCTCTCTCTCTCTCTCTCTCTCTCTCTCTCTCTCTCTCTCTCTCTCTTTCTCTCTGTGATTCCAGAAATCACTATATCAAAAGATTACCGATTGCGTGAGTGACCATGGATTATTTTCTCTTTTTTCTGTCTTTCCTTCCTTTCTTCCTTTCTTTATCTCATCCCTATCCTTTATGCCCTTCTGTCTTTTTTTCCATTCCTTCAATCAATCTTTTTTTTTTCTTTTTCTTTCTTTCTTTCTTCTTTTTCTTTCTTCCTTTCTTCGTCCCTATCTTTCTTTTTTTTTTTTCTCATTCCTTTGTTCTTTCCTGTGATCTTGGTTTTTCTTTTTAAATATCTGTTATTTATGTCATTAGTTTTGTCTTCATTTATTAATCAGGAGATTTTTTCCTTGGCTTTAATACTGTTCTTTTAAATTAAAAATAAATTAATCTTTTCAACCTGCTTCTTTGGGTTTTTATTTAATGTTTTCTTTGTTTGTTTGTTTGTTTGTTTGTTTGTTTATAAAAGATTCCAGGTTTTTTGATGGGGCTTGGTCGTGAGTGCTTGTGCTTTTAACAAACTATATCTGCAACACGAGTGAAGGAAGTTTTGATTGATGATTGTGATTCATTTGATCAAAGTACATCCCATCCAGTATATTTCGCTAACACCGATAATTGTAACAAGACTTTTTTTTTTTTTTTTTTTTACAGCTCTCTGAACTGTATTTGAGGCTATAAATATTTTGTTAGTTTGTTGTAGGCAAGATCACTGTCTGTCTGTCTGTCTGTCTGTCTGTCTGTCTGTCTGCCTGTCTGTCTGTCCGTCTGTCTGTCTGTCTGTCTGTCTGTCTCCATCTCTCTCTTTCTCTCTGGGTCTCTGCCTGTCTGTAAAACGTGTATCTGTCTGTCTGCCTATCTGTCTGTCTCTGTCTCTGTCTGTCTGTCTCTTTCTGTCTGTCTCTGTCTGTCTCTGTCCTCTGTCTGTCTGTCTGTCTGTCTGTTCTCTGTCTCTGTCTGTCTCTGTCTGTCTCTGTCTGTCTCTGTCGTCTTTCTGTCTGTCTGTCTGTCTCTCTCTCTCTCTCTCTCTCTCTCTCTCTCTCTCATCTCTCTCTCTCTCTCTCTCTCTCTCTCTCTCTCTCTCTCTCTCCCTAAATAAAGAATCTAAAAACATCAAAATGTTTTGGCATTGATGTGGGTTTTTCCATACAAATGTATGAACAATAGAAATGGGAGGACAAAGATACACGAGTAGGGAAGATTTGCAGACACATTAGTACATCTAATTTGTAAATGAACATGTAGGGGGGATATATGTAGAAAAGGATAACTGTGTTGACTTTTGAAGATAACCCTACAATTTGAAATCATTCTTATAAGGGTGGTAGTGGTCTAGGCTGTAAAAATAATAAGCCTCTTATGTCCACGACATGGGGTGACGGTTACGTGGAAACTAAAATCTTTAGGCAAGGCAAGGCAAAGCAAGGCAAGGCAAAGGCAAGGCAGATTCTTTTATTTCGAGGATAATGAATAAGCACTCGTGTGCATTTTTACATCCAGTCCCCGACATCCAGGCAACAGAAGTAACTTCTGTATAGCTTCCTCAGCATCACTTTTATCTTTCTGCCACACACATGTTTAAAAAGAAAGCCTATTTTCAGTACCTTTTTTTTGTTGAACTATCCAAACAAAAAACAACAACCAAAAAAAAGAGAAAGAATTATTGACACACGACACGTTGCTGTAGCCTTTCTCTCACAATTGACTCTTTGAATACTCTGCTGTGCAAGTGACTGTATTTCCTGTACTTTTCTAGTTATTAAATTTCTCAAACAGGAGTCAAATTTCTCGAGAGTTTTTTCATGACGCAGGAGGTGTTTTTTTTTTGTTTTGTTTTTTAAAACCTTTTTAATGTAGATTTTTTTTCTTATAAGAAAGGTAGTACAAGTTGCAGTGCTCGTGCACTAACGAAAGGACAGAAATGGACAAAGAAATAGAAATAGACAAATATGACAAACACTAAAATGAAGAGTAGATTCATGAAGAGTAGATTTCAGCTTTAGAAGGAAAAATTTTTTGAATGGAAGTATGAGTAGCATTGGTATGGGAAGATCTAAACCTTAACTATAAAGTTTGCCTTGCAATTCATGATATAAACTAGATTATACTTCGATGTTACTTCTTTCAGATTCGATCGTTTGTATGTCCATTTATTGTTTGTATGCCTGCTGTGCAATACGTTATTAATTTTTTAATGGAGAGAGAGAGAGAGAGAGAGAGAGAGAGAGAGAGAGAGAGAGAGAGAGAGAGAGAGAGAGAGAGAGAGAGAGGAGAGAGAGAGAGAGAGAGAGAGAGAGAGAGAGAGATTAATTATCATTATAATCCGTAAAATATTGTCACTGATAGATGGTCCAGATCCTGCCGGCATTTCTCCATCCATCCATCAATTTGATGGATGACAAAATTCACAAAACTGGATACACACGGGGACTGAATGTAAAAAAAGCAAATGAGTGCTTATTCTATTATCCTCGAAATAAAAGAAAAGAATTTAACTCACTTTCATTTTTTGAACTGTCATGTTTGTTCCGTAAGACCTACCTGCTAAAAACGAGACGTTGACTTCAATCAATGTTTCACTTCACATTCCGAAAAAAAAAAAATCAGGTTTTAGCAGCACGTAAGAGAAGAGATAATTACCAACAGAGCTGGCTAATTATAGATTCAATCATAGATTGAAGCACTATCTTTTTTTGTATGTGTTATTAGCGTGGCCGGAAGCGATGGAAATGAAACGCTAAAAAAAAACCCTGGTCCAATAGCAAGTGAGTACTTAGCTGTTTCGGAGGCCATCGCCGAACACGACGGACAGACAAACAAACAACAACTGAACGTAATGCTGGCTCCATGATTTGAATTGGCAAGGCAAACAGCTAGCTCTGAGGTCCGGTTGTTAGCTAGTTTTGGGATGCTGGCTTACAGCCCAATGGCTGACACCGCTGAGAGCATCGTTAGTTTGGCTGAGGATCAGCAGCAAGAAACACTCCCCAAACAATATCAGGCAGAGGAACAGGGTGATACATCCTTGCCAATAAACCTGGCTAATGTCCCATGGCACCTCATCGTTTGCAATGTGGGGGTTAAAAATACACAGACAGACAGACAGACTGGCAGACGGACAAAAAGACGGACAAAAAGACAGACAGACAGACAGACAGACAGGCAGACACAGACACAGACACGCACGCACGCGCACGCACGCACACACGCACACACACACCACACACACACACACACACACACACACACACACACACACACACATCATATATATATATATATATATATAGAGAGAGAGAGAGAGAGAGAGAGAGAGGAGAGAGATGAGAGAGAGAGAGAAGAGAGAGAGATAGAGAGAGAGAGAGAGGAGAGAGAGAGAGAGAGAGAGAGGAGAGGAGAGAGAGAGAGAGAGAGAGAGAGAGAGATCTCAATGATCAATGTCATCTATTGTAGACGGAAAAACAACTACAGCAATAAAAGCATCCGGTTGGCAGGTCACATCCTTAGAGGAAATTTTTCTCTTTTTTTTTAACTATTATTATAATTTTTTATAGAGAAAATGCTGATGAATGTCTATGTTATGAAGTAGAAAATATGCAAGGAAGAAACGTTAGTGACGCAGACAAAAATTCAGAAGGACCGATAGTGACAGTGAGAAAAGAAGAAATTTTTAGCACAAAATTTCATAAGGTCTCGGAGATGAAAGTTTTTTTCTGGAAGAGCCCTCTCATCTCCATAGTGGAAGGTGATACCTATCAAAGATGTGCAAGACACAAGAATTCTTCTTACAACCGAGAAGTGTCATAGTGGGTCTAGTTTTATACCCAGTCAGATTTATCATTACAGATGCGTTGATAGTAGCTTAGATTATGTTTGGTTAGGTAGTTGTTGCCCCTGACAGATGTAGAGGGCGTGTGAGCTGTCAAGATGGCGTATGTATCAACATGTCAATGGTAAACCCGTATCCCCTCACTTATCGGCTGTAGGTCTATGTGATATATATATATATATATATATATATATATATATATATATATATATATATTATATATATATATATATATATATATATATATATATAATCATTTATTTAATTGATTTATACATTCTTTTATTTCGAGGATAATGGAATAAGCATTCGTGTGCTTTTTTTTTAACATCCAGCCCCCCGTGTGTATGCAATTCTGTAAATATTATCACCCGTTCTCACCGGCACACAGTGGCCTACTCTTCCGAAAAACAGAATGGGTTTTAACGTGTGCGCAAGGTGTTCTGCGTGCGTTCGCACAAGGGGCCTCGGTTTATAAGCTCATCCAAAGTTGGGGGGTGGGGGTGGAGTCGGCACTGATGTTAACTCCAGAGGAAAAATCCCCTCGAGTATTTCTAGAAGAGAGTTTTTGATTCCTGTTCCTGCTCTTGCTGTCTCAATGCTTCTGTCCATCTTTATGACCCAGAGGGCGAGGCGACCCCACATCACTCTGCTACATACGGGGACTGGATATAAAAAAGGCACACGAGTGCTAATTCTATTATATAAAAAAGGTAAAGGTGTTCCATAACCTTTGTGGTCGTAGGGGAGTGAGGCATCAGAGACCTCAGCTTCTCTAGGGGCCAGCATTTCGAGGGCGGTGCCCCTCTCCTCTTCCTCGCTGCTTTACCTTCCCTGGCCCTAAAAAGGGCAGGTACCCATTTACAGCTGGGTGACTTGGGGGACTGTACTGAAGCCAAGGCGCGCAAACGGTCACCCATCCACTTAGTAACCACGCTCGATGCTGCTTAACCTTAGCTTAGGGGGAAAGCAGGTGCTCTGACCACTGAGCTATGCTGTCTCCCTTATTTCCATTATCCTCGGAATAATAGAATGAAATGATAAAATTGAAATGAATATTTGATCTACACCTGAAATATAGACTCAACAACGCATGCACTAGGTAGTAAAACGAACCCATCAACTTTATTTTTGGTTCTGTCAAAACAAAGCGCTGTGTATTTTGATCTGAGCCACTGCAACACTAATAGGAATTCTGTTTCATTCCTGTTGTTTTGATTAATAAATGAAAACTGTCTTTGTTTCGTTTGTTTGTTTTGTGCATAGCAAGCGATGGTCTCAAGTTTTTGAACAGATTTGTTTTCCTTTCATGTTAGGGGTACATTTCCATTGAAACTAGATATTTCAATGACCTACTTTATGGTGGGAACACGACAGGAAGTTTTTGATGTAAAAAAAAATGTTTATGCCGTGTCAGTTGTTCCAATATCAGGTTGACAACTTTTTTTCAATCGTCTGATAAAGATTTACTAGGACTTAATATGATCATGGTTTTTTGTTAAATGACAGTCAGAACTTTCATAGAAAAAATGTATACTAACCCATGTAAAACATACTATCTATATTGTGACCTCTGTCGGTCCTTCTGTCTGTCTCCTGTCTGTTTGTTTCTCTGTCTAGCTATCTCCTCTACTATCTATATTGTGACCTCTGTCGGTCCTTCTGTCTGTCTCCTGTCTGTTTGTTTCTCTGTCTAGCTATCTCCTCTTCCTTCTCGTTCTAACTTTAACATATTTGTGTGAGTATGTGTGTGTATGTATTTTTTTCTCTTCTTCCGTTTTTCCTAATAATTTTTCTACTTTATTATCTTTCATTGTCCTGTGTGTGAATAGTTTGCTTTTTTATATGTATGTGGAAAAACC
>CM060317.1:61210836-61213336 GCA_030674155.1 Stramonita haemastoma
ATCTGGCAGGTTATCTTCAAGTTCAATTTGTATACATTTATCATTTTGCTTTTACGAAGCGTTCGTTCGGGCCCTAGAGGTTTCATCGACATTAATTTACCGAAACTATCTTTTAAACAGCAACAGATTCGTAGACAAGGCGGTGCAATGTCATCCTTATTTTTCACCTCATCGTTGTGGAGAAGACGATTTAAAAAAAAAAAAAAAAGGTCTGTTTACTTTTTTCTTTAAAGAAATATTGAATTGTCTTGTAAGATTATTCCACACCATAAAACAGCGTCAGTCATAGAGCCAGGCCAGGCCACATCCAATAAATCTTCGAGGAGAGAACAAAAGAGAGAAGCTATAGAATGTGAAAAAAGAAGAAAACGTGAAAGAAGGAAAGAAGAGGTATATTATTTATTTATTTATTTATTTATTTATTTATTTATTTATTTATTTATTTATTCTTTTGTATCGAGGATAATGTAAGCGCTCGTGTGCGCTTTTTTGTGTGCATCCAGTTCCCGTGTGAATGCAGTTTTGTCAATCTTGTCATCTGTTCCCATCGGCACACAATGGCCTACTCTTACGAAAAGCGGAACAGAATTTAACATGTGCGTAAGATGTTCTGCGTGCGTTCGCACACGGGACCTCGGTTTACAGTCTCATCCAAAGGACTTTTTTTTTTGGGGGGGGGGGGGGGGGGGGAAGTGGAGTCTACACTGATGTTAACTCCAGAGAGAAAAAAAATCCCCTTGAATGAGATTCGAACCCAGGTTGTCAGATAGCGAGCGCAATAATGTTCTAACCACTGGGCTGTCCCGCCCCCCCCCCCCCTCCCTTAGACTGGTAGGGCAAGAGGGAGGAGGAGAAGGGGGTGTAGGGTAAGAGTATATAGCAGGGTGAGAGGAGGAAGAAGGACATCTCCTGGCAATACCCTCCTCCCCCACAACAACATTTCCTGGCAATACCCTCCTCCTCCTCCTCTTCCTCCCACAACTAACTAAAGGGGCTGGCTTGCCGAGTGTTGGGCACCAGAGCTTTGATTGGAAAGAGTGATGTACAACAGACAGGTCTGGCCGTTTGGATTCTATTTCCTCAGCCTGCAGACACGAGACAAGTGTGTATGGGGCTATGTATCAGCCCTCAGCATCCTTCGGCTATAATATACTAGAGGAGGTGGATGGCGTGGGGGTAGGGGTAGGGGGGGGGGGGGGGGGGTAAGACTCCTCCTAGCTGCAATCTGCAATGGTCGATTTTTATGGCTTCTGTGACCTAAAGCATGCTTGACCGCTTTCTAGTGGTGAAGTTCTGTGGGGTGTTTTTTGGTTTTCTTTTTAGTTGTTGATTTCTATTTTTGGAAACATGTCTGCATGCATGCGTGCGAGTGCACACAAATGTACATGAACATACACGCACACACACACACGCGCATGTGTGCTTGCATGCACATACTCACACACAGAAACACACACATACAAACACGCACAACACACACACAGAAACACACACACACACACACAAACACACACAACATACACAACATACACAACACACAAACACACACAAACACACACACACACACACACACACAAACACACACAAACACACAAACACACAAACACACAAACACACACACACACACACACACACACACACACACACACACACACACACACACACACACACACACAGAGGCAATTTCAAATCTCCCAGAAAAGGCGTTGATTTATGTTACATGTGATTTGACCAGGCTTATTTCTGCCGCAAAGCTCGACAGGTTATGGGTTAAAAAAAAAAACACACTTGGCAGGAATAGTTAGAGAGAGAATGAGGGGGGGGGGGAGGGAGAGAGAGAGAGAGAGAGAGAGAGAGAGAGAGAGAGAGAGAGAGAGAGAGAGAGAGAGAGAGAGAGAGAGAGAGGAGAGAGGAGAGACAGAGACACAGAAAGACAGAGAGAGTCACAGACACACAAACACACAAAGATAGTGAGAGAGACTGAGAAGAAATGACGCACATGGAATGAGAAAGAAGAGGAGGAGGAATGAGAGAGGAGAGGAGAGAGAGAGAAGACAGACGACAGACAGACAGAGAAGAAGAAGAAGAAGACGAGACAGACAGACAGACAGACAGACAGACAGACAAATAGACAGACAACGAAAAGACAGACAAATAGACAGACCAAATAGAACAAGAACAGACAAGACAGACAGAGAGACAGAAACAGAGAGAGAGAATGACGCAGAGAGAGAGAGAGAGAGACAGACAGACAGACAGACAGACAGACAGACAAATAGACAGACAAATAGACAGACAGACAGACAGATAGACAGACAGACAGAAAGACGGAGAAGAGACAGACATACAGACGAACAGAAAGAGATAGAGACAGAGACACACACAAAGATGGACAGAGAGAGAAAGAGAGACAGAGATAGATATTGAAAATTGATGAGAAAAGATTCGATTTCGATACGTGAAGCTTCCCGTTGAAAAGTGGTCATGTTTTCCTGCTAGC
>CM060317.1:61225836-61230836 GCA_030674155.1 Stramonita haemastoma
GTTTTTCCGATCTATTCAGGTGCTGGTCTATATTCCCCAGGAAGGGGTTATATTTTTTGTTTGAATTTTTTTAAAGATGGAATATGATGTTTGTATGTTCGTTATGCTGTGAGAATATGGCTGTCAGTGTTTATGCGATTGTGACCATGCCATGCCATGCCATGCCATGCCATTCCATGCCACGCCATACCATACCATACCATACCATACCATACCATTCCGTGCCATACCATAGCATGCCATACCATACCATGCCATACCATATCATGCTATGCCATGCCATACCATAACATACCATACCATGCCATACCATACCATAACATAACATACTATACCATGCCATACTATGCCATACCATGCTATTCCATACCATACCATACCATACCATACCATACCATACCATACCATACCATACCACGTCTACACCATGCCATACCATACCATACCGTGTGTGTGTGTGTGTGTGTGTGTGTGTGTGCGTGCGTGCGTGCGTGCGTGCGTGCGTGCGTGCGTGCGTGTGTGTGTGTATGTGTGTGTGCGTGCGTGCGTGCGTGTATGTATGTATGTATGTATGTATGTATGTATGTATGTATGTATGTATGTATGTATGTATGTATGTATGTATGTATGTATGTGTGTGTGTGTGTGCGCGCGCGCGCGCGTGCGCGTGTGTGTTACACAAAACAGACCGTGGTGACAGAAAATTACTGATTTACACACATACATAATGATGGTGGCCACAATAAAAGGATTTGCACACGGAAAATTACCGCCCTAGGAAATATACAGACACAAAAGATCGTGGTCACAGATACAGATTTTTAATACGCAAACTGAAAATGTCATGGCTAAAATATAATTTCTAAATATGGAAACAACCCTGGCTATCGCCCCTGAAAAGAATTTGTGCACACAGAAAAGGACATGACAACAGAGAATGTGTTTTTTTTGACATACAGAAAAAAATCATGGCCACAAAAAGTTGGGGGGGGGGGGTTCATACACAAAAAGATCGTGGCCACAGAGATTTTTTTTCATACTCAGAAAAGATCATTACTGCAAGAAAACAAACAGTGGCTCATACAAAGAAAACAATAGTGGACACTGAAAGTATTTATAATAAAATAATACCCAAAAAATATTTTATTGGCCAACGTTTTGTCTTTTTTTTATTTTGAAAAGCAAAATTCACGCTCACAAAAAAAAAAAGTTTTCCATACAAAGAACAGATTACAGTAGCCACAGAAAAAGATTTTTCATACATGGAAGAAAACCGTAGTCTCAGAAAATAAATTTTCATACACAGAAAAGATCGTTAAAAAAAAGGTAGAGGTAAAGGTGTTACCATAACCTATGTGGTCGTAGGGGAGCGAGGCATCAGAGACTTCAGCTTCTCTAGGGTCAGCATATTGACGGCGGCGCCCATCTCTTCTCCCTCACTGCTTTACCTTCCCTGACACTAAAGAGGGCAGGTACCCATTAACAGCTGGGTGAACTGGAGGACTGTACTAAAGCCATGGCGCGCAAACGGTCACCCATCCAGTTGGTAACCACGCTCGATGCTGTTTAACCTTAGCTTGGGGAAAGCGACTGCTCTGACCACTGAGCTAACCCGTCCACTGAAAAAAATCGTACAGACCCCAAAAATTCGTTTTGAAAATTTTTTTTCGAAAAGATCGCACAACCAAAAAAAAACAAAATTCCATACACGAAAAAAGATAATGGCTACAGACAACAGTTTTCCATCGACATAAGAGGTGGTGACCTTAGCCACGGAGAGAAGCGGGATGGCTCCATCTTGCCTCCTTGCCAGAGGCAAACTTTTATGGGCCCGAAAGAAGCAGAGCCGAAAGAGCATCAGAAGACATCCTTCATTCCGCATCGAAACACTTGTCTGGCCCCGCTGTGCAGTGAAGGAGAAGGGAGCCTAGCTACAGATGCAGCAGCGATAGACAGACGGGAGGAACACATCAACGGACTGGAGTCTAGGCGTTCAAACTGCCTGGTTTGTTATAGAATTATTTTTATGATTATGATATCATCAGTTGTGGTCATCGTAGGAAGCCAATGAACTTCAGCATTGATTTTTGCCGTTCTTATATATGTACATATATATATATATATATATATATATATATATATATATATATATATATATATATATATATATATATATATATATATATATATATATATATATATATATATATATATATATGTGTGTGTGTGTGTGTGTGTGTGTGTGTGTGTGTGTGTGTGTGTGTGTGTGTATATATCTTTGTGTGTGTGTGTGTGTGTGTGTGTGTGTGTGTGTGTGTGTGTGTGTGTGTGTGTGTGTGTGTGTGTTTTGGTTAAAGAGTACATACACAACGTGGTATTATGTCTCGCCACACCACGAAAATGGTACACGTTCATCTTTGGATTGTTGATGCTCGCTCCAGTTTTAGAACTTAACTGCCCCCGTACCGTAGGAATGCCGGGGACCTGTCAGTATAAACAGCATCCCCACCTTCTGGAAATTCTGTGCTAGGAATATTCCTCTTCTCTATCCCTCTCTTTGTTTCTACCTTGTTCCCTGTCACCTCCTTCGTGTCTATTTTCTGCCTTCTTGGCTTATTGTTCTGCCTTTTTTATCAAGAAAAACAACAACAAAAATTCTCTTCTCTGCCGAAGTGGGATGCACTGGGCCTGACTTGTCAGGCGCTTAAAGGCAATGCAACGCATTTTCACTCATATGACAGACAACAATAGTTGCCATCTGAGCGTACGACAAAGAAGAAGAATAACTAAACCGATATGACTTATCATTGACAGACCAGTCGAAAGTACATACAGGGGTATGATATTGTACTTGTGTGCTTATAAATAGAATCATTGCCCTAACTAAATGTAGGCTGTTGTGCCTATTTTCGTTCTTGCAGCTTCTCAAATTCAGAAATGGATACTGTGTGGCATTCGTGATATCTGATCCGCCTCGCTATTTGAAACTGATTTTTTTCCTTCTTCTTTCTCAAAACACAAGATCTTTTCCAGCAGTATTAGTAATATTGAGCGTCTGAAATTTCCTTTTTTTTTCTTTATTTGTTTTTTTTGTTTTGTTTGTTTGCTTTTTTGTTTGTTTGTTTTGGGGTAGCTGTGTCAGTGTTTCCTTGCGTATGTCTAGGCCAAAATGTGTGTGTGTGTGTTTGTGTGTGTGTGTGTGTGTGTGTGTGTGTGTGTGTGTGTGTGTGTGTGTGTGTGTGTGTGTGTGTGTGTGTGTGTAGCAGCAGCAGCAGCAGTAGCAGCAGCAGCAGCAGCAGCAGTAGTAGTAGTAGTAGTAGTAGTAGTAGTAGTAGTAGTAGTAGTAGTATAGTAGCAGCAGAGTAGTAGTAGTAGTAGTAGTAGTAGTAGTAGTAGTAGTAGTAGTAGTAGTAGTAGTAGTAGTAGTAGTAGTAGTAGAATCTAGTTGGTAGAAGCTATACTAATGATGACGATAAGCAAGCTCAGTTTTCGACCTCCTGTCCACATTTCAGCATCGCATTACAGAAAGCTCTTATCTTCCCCACGAATCGAAGGTAGGGACTTTTGGGGGATGAAGCACAGTATTGAGAGAAGGAGAGTCAGACAGACAGAGAGAGACTTAAAGTAAAGTCTGTTAGGAAGGCGATTTTTTTTTGGTTTTACTTCTAAGCCTATTTTGGAACAAGTGTGGGGTGGGGAAGGGGGTTCTGTGTGGTCAGTGTGTGTATGTGTTGGGGGGGGGGGGGTGAGGTTCTGTGTGGTCAGTGGGGGGGGGGTTCTGTGTGGTCAGTGTGTGTGTGTATGTGTGTGTGTGTGTGTGTGTGTGTGTGTGTGTGTGTGTGTGTGTGTGTGTGTGTGTGTATGTAACACCAGAAATCCGTTTACTACCTTACCCATCGATAGTTCTCTCTCTCTCTCTTCTCTCTCTCTCTCTCTCTCTCTCTCTCTCTCTCTCTCTCTCTCTCTCTCTTCTCTCTCTCTGTGTCTTCCCCCCCCCCTCTCTCTCTCTGTATGCATACAATTGAGCGGGCGTATGTGCATGTGTGTGTGGTGCGTATATGTGTGTACGTGCGTGTGTGCGCGAGCATGCATGCCTGCCTCTGTGTGTGTGTGCGTACGTGCATGCGTGCATGTGTAATACATTATAGAAGCCAGTTTAGTCACGTACGGTACCCACCAAACAGTAATAGCTACCACAAAACCGTAAAAGAGATGAATGTTCCAGAGTGAGAAAAGGGGACCCGTTTCATGTGTGGCAATAATTTTCCAGTTTCTTTTTCAACGGATCCAAGTTTTGACCGTGGGTGGGTGAGAAAGAAACGTGTGTGTAAAACTAAGGGATGGACAGATATGGTTTGTTGGCTAAACATGTTTGGTTGTTTTTTTGTTTCATCTGTCCGTTCTGTTGTTGTCTATTTCTGGCCCTTTTCACTGCGACACAGAAGGTAAACATATTAAACTAAACCTTTTAATAACACCACTGTACGTAAGGTCGTATTCTGTGGCAAAGTTAAGATGTTTTTAAATTTTTTTTTGTTGCTGTTGTTTTGGTGGAACGACATTTTTGTTTAGAAGTTGTTTTTGTCCTCTATTGCTAATGTTTCAGAATTTATCAAAATAATGCAGTAAGGGAGGAGGGGAGGGAGCGAGGGGGCGAGAGTTACGTAGTGTTAGTTAGGAGTGTAGTTTGGTTTCGTCTGCGTGGCGAGCGTGGGGTCCTTGGATTTTGAGCTTCATTTTTGTTTAGTTTTGATGTTGTTGTTCTCTTTTATGGAGGGTGGGGGGGGGGTTGTTTGTTTTAGTTTTAGCTTTTTATGGTTTTGTTATTGTTTATTCTGATGTTAGGTATGTGTGTGTGCGTGCATGCCTGCATGTGTAATACATTATAGAAGCCAGTTTAGTAACGTAGGGTACCCACCACCAACCAGTAACAGCTACCACAAAACTGTAAAGAGATGAATGCTCTAGAGTTAGAAAAGGGGTCCAACCCCTTTCATGTG
>CM060317.1:61235836-61240836 GCA_030674155.1 Stramonita haemastoma
TGGACTTTGTACTTTTTCCCCACTAGATTTGAAATAACATCTTTTTGCTTGATATTGATTTTTTTGTGGTTGGTTTCTCTTGCTAGAGCTTCGACGTTTACCAAAGTGAGATTTTGCGTATGCAAGCGTTCCTCTCCCCATCTCCGCTACACACACACACACACACACACACACACACACACACACACACACACACACACACACACGCACGCACGCACGCACGCACGCACGCACGCACGCACGCACGCACGCACGCACGCACTCACGCACCCACACACACACACACACACACACACACACACACACACACACACACAACACACACACACACACACACACACACACACCATTAATTAGGTAGCCGCATTTCGACTTCGGGGATCGATGAATTGATCCTCAATAAACCATATGTATGAAAATCATCTACTAGAAAGTGATCAAATGGGGTCGATCTTGTTCGAGAGGCAGTCTAGGTATGATATATGAATTGTTTAAACTCTTGGAAAAACAAAATACTTTCAAAATGTGGTATATGCTTGATCTGGTAAACATATCCTTTTTTGGTTGTCCTATCTTGAACTCGTTATTTTTATACAGAATCCTTGCATTTTAGATCGGAAAAGGAACTTTGTATATTCCTCGAAGATCAGAAATTGTAGATATTGTTATGGTTAGTTCTATGTCTGGTATTCCTGTTCTATTGCATGGGTTTTTTTTGCATTTATTATCTTAATCATGTTGGGTTTTTTTTATATGACTTAATTTTTTTTATATTTCAGTTGTTTAAGCCCAATACCTTCAAGAGTAAACAGACTTTGAATGAAACAAAACCAAGCGAACAAAGTTGCTTGGAGTTAAAACGATTTTAAGTGTGCATTGGGAGTTGCGTTTTTTGGTTTTTGGTTTTTGTTTGTGCATTGGGAGGTGAAAAATGCTTTATAGTTTTGTGTGGTCTTAAGTTGCCTAGTATTGTTGCGGGAGAGAAGCAAGAAGAGTGTGTTCAAACTGTAACATCTCAGCTTTTGAACCATGGACAATGTCTTCCTTTGGTTCTGATGCTGTTGCATTTGCGTTTCGTTTAAGAATACTAAGAAAACGTTTAAGAAGCCGTTTAAGAAAACGCTGAAGAAAAACGTTTAAGAAAACGCATTTCAGTTCATAGTCACAGTCACAAGGGCTGCTATCAGATCTGCTGCTAAGGAATAACTCTTATAAAAACGCTAAATGTTGTATTAGAGATTCAAATGATCAATACTAAGTACAGCTTTTTACTGCTTCAACTTTCTTTTAGCTAACGACGACTTCTGTTGCCATAGGATGTTCAGCTCTCAGTGTGGTGGCCTTTGGATGTTTACCTAGTATCTGCTGATCTCATCCATAAGAAACTGTAGTCTGGCAGTGCACTAGCTTACGTAGAGAACTACTGTAAGTCAGTCATTGGATTCTTCAGAAGACCCGCTGACAAATCGTTCACCGGATAAAAAGTTCTCATTGTTATCCCCGGAGTTACAGCAATCCTCACTTTGATTCCCCCCCCCCCTCCCCCCTGCCTTACTCCGTCCCTCTATGGAAGCTAATTCTGAGCGAAACTTTTTTTTTTTTCAAACGAAAGTTTCCAGAGTGCTAACAGTTAACAGCCCCATCCAGCAAATCGTTTGAATCACAGATGCTGTTGAAGGAAGACAGAGGAACAAGGGTTGGTTCTGAAAATAGCAGTGGTTTGGGACGGTTGTCAGGAGTGTCTTCTGCCTGTCGACAATGGGGCCAGTGGGAGCCTGGGGTTTGTTGGAATCTGAGGTTGTGTTGTAGTATGGCATGACTGACATCAGTGTAGTGTCTATCGTCTCGCTACTTCGAGGCCGAACTGTGGGAGGAAGGAGAAGT
Source organism: Stramonita haemastoma (assembly GCA_030674155.1). Taxonomy (NCBI): domain Eukaryota; kingdom Metazoa; phylum Mollusca; class Gastropoda; order Neogastropoda; family Muricidae; genus Stramonita; species Stramonita haemastoma. The sequence goes on from CM060317.1 coordinate 61,237,721, forward strand.
ACAAACCATGAAGATACCTGGAGGCTTTTCTTGCTGGAAAAGTCTTAGTTATCAATTTCCTAAAAAATAAAAAGTCTTTCTGCGTGCAAAATGTTCCATGGACTCTGATGTACTAAAAATGACTATAGATCTACATCTTTAATACTCTGTGTACACTACACCTCACCTGCCTAGAAATCCAGAGAAAAAATGGTTAAATTGTATCTGTCTGTATCTTTAAAACTATGTGTAGGCTACACAAAACTTCACCTGCCCAGAAACCCAGAGAAGGAAAGCGTGACAAACTGCATCTGAAACACTCTGGTACATGCTGGACATCAAACGCTGACACGAACACAGATTTTAAAAAAATATTTCTATAACATTTTCATCCACGGCAGATTTCTGTGCCTGAAACCCGGTCTGGTCTCCAACTCCCCTAGAAGAACGCATCGGCATGAGTAGTGCCACCTTGTTTAAAAATATTTTTGTGTGTTGTTATCACCTGTCTGCAAGTTGATTTGTTTCCCTAACAAGAGTGGTTTTTGTTCTTTCTCTACAAAATTTTACCAGAAGCGACTTCCTTGTCTACGTGGATTTTTTTTTAACGTGCGCTTAAACCTTGTTATACACGGGACCTCAGTTTATCGTCTTATTTCAGAAATAAAGCAAGCACCCACACGACCACGCGTGGCCAAGTGGATGGGAAAGCTTGGAGGTTCAAACGGGGAGCGAACCCTCAACTTCAGCATTCCGAATAGGAATGTGTTTCCTCTAGACCACCTTTTCACCTAAAACCACCCAATCTAGATCTATGCATGAAAAGACTTTTCGCATGCATTTATACTTGGAAAGGCATTGCAAGGGAAAGCCTCCCCCCCCCCCCCCCCTCAATCCAAACGTTTTACAGTTTTAATATGAAAACGAATCTAGAACCGCTGCCAAACATTCACATCCTGCCACAAAAGAGTTGTAAATATAGCCATGATTTATGACGCGGCTTTGGAAGCCATGTTTCCACTTGTGATTTCCGACACAGAACCAGTGGAACAATCCCGCGCCAAGTGTATGCCGAGATGATTTGGAATGGCTCATCAGGGATCGTGGTTTGGTTTTTCACGGGGTATTGAACGACCCTGGGGTTATCTGATTGATGTGATATATATATATATATATATATATATATATATATATATATATAATTTTATACACACACCACACACACATATATATATATATATATATATATATATGTGTGTGTGTGTGTGTGTGTGTGTGTGTGTGTGTGTGTGTGTGTGTGTGTGTCTGTGTCTGTGTGTATGTGCTTGTGTGTGTCTATGTGACTGTCTACGAATACAGATGTTTTAAATTTCAAAAAACACTTTATATAACGTCTGTGTCTGTATAAAATATATTTATCTTTTAGTTTAAAGGTACACATGATATGTGCCTCATTCCAAACTAATTAAAACCAAAAAAATAAAATAAAATAAACAGCTTGTCAACTTTTAAATATTTCTTTCAGGCCGAATGACTGACAAAGCCGTTGAGCTGTCTGAAACCACTTCCCTAACCAGCAGCAGAAAAAAAAAAGAAAAACCCCACACAGGAAACTTTTGTTTTCAGTCCTAAAAGATGATGCAACGTCTCAGACACAAGACTATTTGAAATAGTAAAGATGCAGCCGACAAAAAGTATCAAATAACCTGGCGTCTGTTCTTTACAGACGGCGCAGCAGCCTATTTGACGTCATGAGTCACGGGTCACACGATCTAGGCTAGTACGATGACCTTGAACACGATCCGTTGTTGTTGCTTAGCAGGATGCTACATTTTGCAACTCGTGACGTATACTGGCAGACTTCGACAGAATTTGATACCTTTGGGAGTTTTTACTGGTTTCTAAAAAAAGTAAAAAGAACAAAAAGGTTTTTTTTTATGAGTCAGGAGTTTATTTGGTGTGTGTTTACTTCGTTTGGATCACAGGTTCTGTCAAAACTGTCTGTCTGCCTTTTTTTTAAGGATTGGATAGTGCTTGGGTAAACTTTCCAATCTATTATTTTTTTATGAGCGTGTGGTTGGTTAAATACTGTAGACACGGAAATGGCATTGAAGGTGGTTTTCCTGTTCTCAACTTGTTGATTTGTATAAAAAGAAAAAAAAAGGAACATAATTATTCTCTCAGCTGCAACAACAACAACAGCAGTAACGACAGCAACAAAACCTAACTAACGAAGGAAAAGTCCACACACGAGCCCATCTGAATGTAAAGAGATAAAACAGAGATGTAGGTGTGATATGATAGACCTTATAGACAACTTTTTTTCTATTTTGGTAAGATTTTTTTTGGTGATAGTTAACAAGTTTTGTTCGGTTGGGTTTATATATATACATACATATATATACACATATATATACATATATATATATATATATATATATATATATATATATATATATATATATATATATATATATTAGTGGTGAAGGAAAACAAGGGCAGATAACCACTACAACTCCATCATCATTGCAAGAATGCTTGCAAAGATTTGAATTTTTACCCCCTCCCCTCCCCCTCAAAAAAAAAAAGTGCTTTTAGTGTAAACTTTGGTGACAGCAATGGAGGCCCTTTTGCAGTAAGGATTGTTTGATTTGCCCGACCTGACTCGAGTTTCAAGTCCTGGGCGAGCCATCATCAGAGGTTTCGGCAATGGTTTTGCTTAACCATCCCTTGTACCTTATGGCGAAACATCTCTAGAAAAAAGAAGGATAAGGAGATATATATATATATATATATATATATATATATATATATATATATATCCCTGGGTCCTTGAGTGCTACTTAATTAAAGAAGCAAACCCAGTTCCTGATGAGTCCTTTCAAATTCTCTCAGCATATCTCCACAATTCAGTTCACTTGTCTCCTTTTCTATGTCCCTTCCATCTTAGACAGACAGACAGACAGACAGAGACAAACAAACAAAACACACACACACACACACACACACACACACACACACACACACACACACACACACACACACACACATACACAGACACACACACCGCGCGCGCGCGGGTAAGAAGACTAGATAGCCTGGTGGTGAGAGTGATGCACTCGTGATTTGTTGACCCT
>CM060317.1:61265836-61268336 GCA_030674155.1 Stramonita haemastoma
GACAGATTTTCTGAAGTGTGTATTTCTTTGGCTGTCTCTCAGTCTTTTCTGTACTGATCTATCAGTTAGAGTAGCCATGTACTGTGTGACATTTCCTGTGTCGAGTGCACCAACAATATTATCAGTCTTCACCAACAATATTATCAGTCTTCACCAACAATATAATTAATCTTCAGTTGATAGTCCACCTCGGCTGTAAAACACACACATCAGCACTGCAATCATACACACAGGGGGGGGGGGGGTTCTAAATCAACAAATGAAGGCCACACAACTGATGTTTTTGTGTTGGTGTTCTGTGTGTACTGTTGGTATGTCTACTCCATGTGTACCTGCACATTCTGCACTCAACTGTTCTACACCACTGTCAGGCAGATTCAAGGCACTGAAGACACAGTAACTTTCACACATAACACTTGCCTGCTTCTCTTTATGCTTTCTGGAATGATCCAGGTCGCAGCGAATTTGGGAGAAGGGTTTTTTCCTGTAGTATTCTACTTGCTTGCTGCAATTCATCGTTGGATCCACCATGTTAGTTGACACTGCTGTGTCTGCTGGCTTTCAGTTGCAAGACAAAAACCACACTGTTCCCCTCTCCTGCCACTTTCCAGCTGGAGACTGCATTGTCAGTCAGCAGGGCGCCTAAAATCATCTCCACAGCCACTGGAAGTCCAGTAACTGGCATTTTTAGAATGAATTACAAGTTTTTCTGCTGCTCAAAGAAGATGTATGCCCTGTCCACTTCGTGTCATGTGACCAACAGAGAGAGAGAGAGAGAGAGAGAGAGAGACGAGAGAGAGAGAGAGAGAGAGAGAGAGAAGAGAGACAGAGAGACAGAGAGAGAGAGACAGAGAGAGAGAGAGAGAGAGAGACAGAGACAGAGAGAGAGAGAGATTTCGAAACAGGGATGTCAAAAGACAACCCAGGCTAAAAGAATAAAACAAAAAGCAAAAGCCTATAAATGTAAAACTTCTGATAAATTACACACAGCTGTTGAGGAAGAATAATGAAGTTGAAAGAGGATCAATTTCTCTGGGTAAAAAAAGAAAGAGAGAGAGTAAAAGAGGGAGGGAGAGAGGGGGGACGGGAGGGAGGGAGAGAGACAGGGGGAGGGAGAGAGAGGGGGGGAGAGAGTAACACAGAGAAGAGAGAGAGACAGACAGACAGACAGAGAGGGAGACAGGACAGACAGACAGACAGACAGGACAGAGAGAGAGAATAAAGAGACAGAGAGGCAGAGAGAAAGAGAGAGACAGACAGACCTAGAGAAAGAAGAGAGGGGGGGGGGAAAGGAGAGAAAGAGACAGGGAGACAGAGAGACAGTCTGAGAGAGAGACAGATACAGAGACAGAGACAGAGAGAGGTGGAGAGAAGGGGGAGGAGGAGAAGGATTGCAACAGAGAGAAAAAAAAGAGAAATGTGATGTAAAAGAGCAGAGAGGAGGGTGAACAAATAGAAGAAAAAATAAACAAAACTGCAATCAGATACTTAATGCACAAGTCCTGGTGGGAAGATGAGCATGGGAAGCAAAAGAAGAAAAAAAAGATGATATAAGATGTTTGAGACCGACTTAGCCCGCAAAAGACTGACAACATGGAAAACACAGATACAGATTCTTCTTCTTCTTCTTCTTCTTCTTCTTCTTCTTCTTCTTCTTCTTCTTCTTCTTCTTCTTCTTCTTCTTTTTCTTCTTCTTCTTCTTCGCAATTCTTCTTCGCAATTCTTCTTCTTCTTCTCCTTATTCTTCTTCTTCGCAATTCTTCTTCTTCTTCGCAATTCTTCTTCTTCTTCTCCTTATTCTTCTTCTTCGCAATTCTTCTTCTTCTTCGCAATTCTTCTCCTTCTTCGCAATTCTTCTTCTTCTTCGCAATTCTTCTCCTTCTTCGCAATTCTTCTTCTTCTTCGCAATTCGCAATTCTTCTTCTTCTTCGCAATTCTTCTTCTTCTTCGCAATTCTTCTTCTTCTTCGCAATTCTTCTTCTTCTTAGCAATTCTTCTTCTTCTTTTTCGCAATTCTTCTCCGCAATTCTTCTTCTTCTTCATCGCATTTTTGTCTTCTTCTTCTTCTTCTTCTTCTTCTTCTTCTTCTTCTTCTTCTTCTTCTTCTTCTTCTTCTTCTTCTTCAATTCTCCTTCGCAATTCTCCTTCGCAATTCTTCTTCTTCTTTCTTCTTCTTCTTTTCTTCTTCTTCTTCTTCTTCTTCTTCTTCTTCTTCTTCTTCTTCTTCTTCGCAATTCTTCTTCTTCGCAATTCTTCTTCTTCTTCTTCTTCTTTTCTTCTTCTTCTTCTTCTTCTTCTTCTTCTTCTTCGCAATTCTTCTTCTTCTTCTTCGCAATTCTTCTCAATCTTCTTCTTCTTCTTCTTCTTCTTCTTCTTCTTCTTCTTCTTCTTCTTTTCTTCTTCTTCTTCTTCTCTCTTCTTCTTCTTTGCATTCTTCTTCTTTGCATTCTTCTTCTTCTTCTTCTTCTTCTTCTTCTTCTTCTTCTTCTTCTTCTTCTTC
>CM060317.1:61285836-61290836 GCA_030674155.1 Stramonita haemastoma
GGTGACCGTTTTCCGCTGCCTTGGGTTCAGTACAGTCCCCCAGTTCACCCAGCTGTAAAATGGGTACCTGCCCTCTTTAGGGTCAGGGAAGGTAAAGCAGCGAGGGATAGGAGATGGGCGCCACCCTCAATAATTATGCTGGCCCCTAGATAAGCTGAGGTCTCTGATTCCTCGCTTCCCTACGACCACAAAGGTTATGGGAACACCTTTACCTTTTATATTTTTTTACCCTTTTAGAGGCAGCTAGAGAGCAGGTCTGTACAAAAGAAGCCCCGTTGTAAACAGTGCTTTAGTCCTTGGTGTTTAACACACCAGGGGGGCTGGCTGGGCGAGGTGCTGACCAGATCCTGACTTCTGCCTTCTCTTCTTTCTGCTGCCCCCTTTTTTTTTATTTCCTGCCTGGACCCTGGATCCAAACACAATCATGGCCTCAGGAGCTTACGTGACTCAAAGCCAAGCCTCCTTTTAGGTCAGATTATGTCACCACAATACCATGGAGACACTTTTCGTTGGTAGAGATGCAGTATTCTTTTATGTCACCACAATACCATGGAGACCCCTTTCGTTGGTAGAGCTGCAGTATTCCTTTATGTCACTACAATACAACAGAGACACGTTTCGTTGGTAGAGAATACAGTATTCTTTTATGTTACCACAATACAACAGAGACACCTGTCGTTAGTAGAGATGCAGCATTCCTTTATGTCACCACAATACCAAGGATACACCTTTCGTTGGTAGAGATTATAGTATTCCTTTATGTTACCACAATACAACAGAGACAACTTTCGTTGGTAGGGATTCAGTATTCCTTTGTGTCACCACAATACCATGGAGAAACCTTTCGTTGGTAGAGATGCAGTATTCCTTTATGCCACCACGGCCACAATACCACGTAGACACCTTTCGTTGGTAGAGATTATAGTATTCCTTTATGTCATCACAATACCATGGAGAAACCTTTCGTTGGTAAAGATTACAGTATTCCTTTATGTCACAACAATACAACAGAGACACTTTTCGTTGGTAGAGATTACAGTATTCCCTTATGTCACCACAATACCAAGGAGACACCTTTCGTTGGTAGAGATGCAGTATTCCTTTATGTCACCACAATACAACAGAGATACCTGTCGTTGGTAGAGATGCAGTATTCCTTTATGTCACTACAATACCACAGAGACACTTTTCGTTGGTAGAGATGCAGTATTCCTTTATGTCACCACAATACCACAGAGACACCTGTCGTTGGTAGAGATGCAGTATTCCTTTATGTCACTACAATACCACAGAGACACCTGTCGTTGGTAGAGATGCAGTATTCCTTTATGTCACTACAATACCACAGAGACACCTGTCGTTGGTAGAGATGCAGTATTCCTTTATGTCACTACAATACCACAGAGACACCTGTCGTTGGTAGAGATGCAGTATTCCTTTATGTCACTACAATACAACAGAGACACCTGTCGTTGGTAGAGATGCAGTATTCCTTTATGTCACCCAATACAACAGAGACACCTGTCGTTGGTAGAGATGCAGTATTCCTTTATGTCACTACAATACAACAGAGACACTGTCGTTGGTAGAGATGCAGTATTCCTTTATGTCACCACAATACAACAGAGACACCTGTCGTTGGTAGAGATGCAGTATTCCTTGGGGCGTCTTCTTTTCTTTGTCCATAACAAGGAAGATACAACTGGAACAGTTTTCAGCTGCCATCTCTTCAACTGTTCTGATCCCTCTTCCTCACAGGAAGCGAAGAGTAGGCCATTGTGTGCCTGTGGGAAAGGATGACAAAATTGACAAAACTGCATACACACGGGGACTGGATGTAAAAAAAAACCAACCAAGCGTGCTTATTCCATTATCCTCAAAATCAAAGATTTTTTTAAATTTTAAAAATCTGTTGCACGAAACCCTGGATAGTTACTCAGCTGAAATATCACTGAGTCATTCTGCTCTCGAGTCAAAACATATACATATGTGTTCGTTTTCTTTTTCTTTCTTTCTTAAATTAACGATGCCTAGTTGTTTAACTTTGGTCTATTCATAGAGTCTAAAGCGCCCTTCAGTTTCAAACGCTCACTCCCCTACTAAAAAAAACAACCAAACTTTGATGCTAACCACATGGCCACGATAACTAACTGCTCAGCTGTACTTATTCACCTAATCCTCTTTTCTGGAATGGAAGCATAAGGCTCCAGCAAATCTTTTTTTTCTTTCGTCCCCGCCATCCTGAAGAGAAGCATGCAATCATCTGAATTCCCTCTCAGAGAGCAGTTTTCCACTTATTTTAATCTCCTCCATTATCCTTTACCAGGTGCCAAGTAGTCTGTCGCTTTTCTGCAAAGCAACTTAACGCACAGACAGACAGACAGACAGACAGACAGACAGACAGACAGACAGACAGACAGACAGAAAAACACACACACGCGGGCACGCACGCGCACACGCACTCATGCACGTACGCACGAACGCGCACAACACACACACACATGTGTACACACACATGTGTACACAAACATATGCGCGCGCGCGCGCTCACACATGCACGCACGCATGCACCACGCACGCACGCACGCAGCACGCGTGCACGCACGACGCACTCACACACACACACACGCAGGTGTTGTTGTTATGACTATCATGAGTATCATCATCATCATCATCATCATCATCATCATCATCATCATCATCATCACCATCATCATCCTTTTCCTATGATCGTCTTCATCACGGGTTATCACTATCTTTCTCTACTTCAACATTTCCTTCTCTTTCTCACCTTCCTCAATCTTTTTTTTACTTTCAAACTGGATTTCTATTTTATTTTCACACCCTCCTTTCTGATCGTTTCTCTTTCTCCTTGAAAATGCCCCCCACCCCTACCCCCACCCCCCAAACCTGTATGTGACAAATTAGATTTTCATAAAAATAGACAGGAAAAAGGGAGGAATATGACAATGGGATGAAAAATGAAGAAGGAAATACGAAGAAAAAGTAATATTTTGTGTGAAGAAGACAGTTTTCATGTCAGGTTGGAAATGTCCCCCCCCCCCCCCTGACAGATATTTTTTACAAAAACAGATTGTTTATTCGTGTGGTTTGGATTGCAAGACATGTTAGATCAGTTATAGTGTAGGGAAGAAGACTTGGATTTTGCAACAACGTTTTGACATTATCATCTACCGGTGTTCGTTTCCTCGATATTGCTGTTTGAAGGGGGATACTGTGTAAGTGTAGTCGCAAGTGTCATTATGGAAAACAATTTGGTAAGAAGAGTGGGAACATAAAATCTTTCATTTAAAATGCGACATAAACCAAGCGAGATAAAGTATAAAAAGACAGTTAGTGTGTGTGTGTGTGTGTGTGTGTGTGTGTGTGTGTGTGTGTGTGTGTGTGTGTGTGTGTGTGTGTGTGTGTGTGTAGTGTGTGTGACTTTGTGTGTGTATGTCTGTGTGTGTGTGTGAGAGAGAGAGAGAGAGAGAGAGAGAGAGAGAGAGAGAGAGAGAGAGAGAGAGAGAGAGAGAGAGAGAGAGAGAGAGAGAGAGAGAGAGAGAGAGAGAGAGATTTGCGGTAGAAGCCGTTGAAAAACTTACTGGAAAGAAGACTGATTTTTTTACCTTTTAAATCCTAACAAAAACAGACAGAAAAAAACCTCCAAAATATAAGAAATGTTGGAAGGAGTAAATGGAAAAACAGAGAAAAGAGAAAAAAGTTTAGAAGAACAAAAAATGACCAATAAAAAGCAGATTTTTTAAAAAGAGAAATTAGATAAAGAAGGAAAAAAGAAGCCTGATACTGTACAAAACAGCTGAAACAAAACCTGACGAAAGAATTTTTTTTTAAATACACACACTTCTGGAAACCCCAACCCTCTCCTCCTCCCCTCCCCCTCCCCATGCAAGGATGAAAATTCTTCTCCTGAATTTTCGCTCTTTCTTCTCCTCATACTGTGGATTTTACTGTTGATTCAGAACCACTGGAAGCAGAAATGGACAGAACAAGATCATAGACCTTGTTCATAGGTGGATCGGTGGTCTACAGGTAACGCACCTGTCTAGAAAGCAAAAAGTCCGAGTCGGAATGTGCCGAGCTTTGAACCTCGTTTGGGCCCAAAACTTTCCCCCCATCCATTAGACCTTGAGTGGCGGTCTGGGTGCTAGTCTTTCGGTTGAGACGATTAAACCGAGGCCCTGTGTGTTACACAAAATTATTAAGCGCACATAAAACAACCCACGGTAACAATAGAGTTGTCCTTGGCGAAATTCTGTGGGGAAAAAAGCCACTCTGGTAGGGGAAACAAATACAGTTGCAGACAGGAAAAGAAAAAAATGGGTGGCACTGATTTTATGGCGACGCGCTCTTCCCGTAGAGAGCAGCCCGAATTTCCTGTAGAGAAATCTGCTGTGACTTAAAGTGATGTAAAATGTACAAAAGAAATAGACACATTAGCAGCATACAGATGAATTTCACAGACATATAAATTAAACAGAGCTATACAAAAACAGATTAGCAAACATACCGCTTTCCTCCTGTCTCTGTGTCTGGGTTGTTCAAAATGGATCGACTGAAGCGAATTTATTACCTGGAAAAGATATTTAACATTCTAAGAGTGTAAGGTATTGTTGCAAGGTATACATGACATGTTTTGTTTGATTGTGTGGGTGCTGTTATTAACTTCTTTGGAATACAGGTATCGGACCTCTTTGTTTTGTTTAAACGGTTGTGCGAATTTCGTCACAGCCAGCTTGTCACAATAATACTTTTACAGCCATTTTAACACCGACTTGGGTGTCATGTAGTCTAGTTATTTTCTACGTGCTGATGCACGCACGCACGTGCATGAGATGCGCACGTGTGTGGTGTGTGTGTGTGTGTGTGTGTGTGTGTGTGTGTGTGTGTGTGTGTGTGTGTGTGTGTGTTGTGTGTGTGTGTGTGTGTGTGTGTGTGTGTGTGTGTGTGTGTGTGTGTGTGTGTGTGCGAGAGAGAGA
>CM060317.1:61298336-61315836 GCA_030674155.1 Stramonita haemastoma
AAAATTGACCAAGAATAGGTTATAATTAATCTCACTTCTTCCTCAACAGAAATTAAGGAGTGAGAGTCAGAATGAGATCCAAAATGACAAGTCTAAAAACAAAGCAACAACAAGCTGAAATTTCACATAATTTAAAATGATTTCACGAATAAGAGAAATAGGTAGAAACTGAACGCGAACCTCTGACACCTCTCTGTTGGTTGTACCCATTTTTATCCAGACAACATAAGCCTAAAAAAAAACGTCTTTGAAAGGCGTTGCCTATGGCTGGTTCAAAGGTGAGCATCATTGCATATCAAAGGTGCCTTTATAAGACGAACAAAAATAGCATAAGGAAGGTTTTTTGGAGGTGATCAAAGGCAGAGTTACAAAAAACAAAGTCTGTAAATCAAGTTTTAAAAAATGATAAACCGAAAACTGCAAGTGGCACAGAGAGAGAGAGGGGAGGGGGGAGAGGGGGAGGGAGGAGGGGTAGTGAGATGTAAGAAGAGAGCAAAAAAAGACAGCAAGAAGGGAAAGATAGAGAGAGGCAACCAGAGAAAATACTTTTAGTCATTGTTTAGACAGTAGCAAACGTACACACACACACACACACACACACACACACACACACACACACACACACACACACACACACACACACACACAACACACACACACACACACACACACACACACACACACACCACTGTCTTGGGTTTGTTTGTTTTTTATCTTGAGAGATTTGTTGGAAAAAATCCTCATTTATTTCAGTTTTTCAACAATGGTTGATATTTGTCTTTGAATGTTTTTGAAGTCAATTTTCATGATTTTTTTGTGAGGGCAGGATGAAAAACAGTTGTGGAAACTTAATCTTTTACCCTCAATAAAGATCATTTTGACTTTTGACTTCACACACACACACACACACACACACACACACACACACACACACACACACACACACACACACACACACACACACACACACACACACACACACACACACACACACACACTCACACACACACACACACACCACGGGACGGGATAGCCTAGTGGTCAGAACATTGCGCTCGCAATTGGACGACCCGGGTTCGATTCCCGTTCGAGGGGATTTTTTTCGCGCTGGGGTTAACATCAGTGCTGACTCCACTCTCCCCAAAAGTCTTTCGGAGGAGACTATAAACCAAGGCCCCGTGTGCGATCGCACATATAACATCTTGCCCACAAGTTAAATCCTGTTGCGCTTTTCGTGAGAGAAGGCCATTGTGTGCCAGTGGGGACAGATGACAATATTTACAAAACTGCATACACACGGGGACTGGATGTAAAGAAAACCCACATGAGTGCTCATTCCATTACCCTCGATATCAAAAAATAAATTATAAATAAAAACACACCACTCTCACCCCCCCCCCCCCACCACACCCACACGCACGCACCCCCCCCCCCCCCCCCACATATATATATATTTATATATATATAATATATATATATATATATATATCAACAGAAACAGATACTGTTAGCAGGTGGCAACAGGTACCAACACTCTCTTAAAGAGCTAGCAGATGAAAACGAATTGTCTGTAGTATTATGACAGTACAAATCCTTGGATCTTCTCCCTTTTCTCTCTCTCTCTCTCTCTCTCTCTCTCTCTACTCCTCCTGACACAAAAGCAGAAAGAAAACGGTTTAGCCTCACACTGGGGGATCGAAGTCGTCTGCCTGAATTCCTCCTCTGTCCTTTTCTACAGGCAAACCCTTGAGCTTTGAGGGATGAACACACAGAACAAAAATAGACCGAACAGGAGGAGGGGCAATAGGGGGGGGGGGGATGGGGTGGGGTGTAGGCACACAGGGAACAGCACTGGGGAAGATTGACGGACAGATAAACTGGTGGACAGAAGGATTGATAGGGTACAGATTGACTCGCTGGTGTTTGGGTCAATGGCATCCATCAAACGAAATCAAGCCATCACTTGAAAGTCTGTTTCAAGATGTAGCTATCAATTCAAGGTTTTATTCAGAGAGAGAGAGAGGGGGGGCGAGAGGGAGAGAGAGAGAGAGAGAGAGAGAGAGAGAGAGAGAGAGAGAGAGAGAGAGAGAGAGAGGAGAGAGAGAGAGAGAGAGAGAGAGAGAAGAGATGTCCACAGTAAAAAAAAAAAAATATATATATATATATATATATATATATCTGTTTCTAAATGTGGAAATCTATCCATATTAGGGGACGAGATAGCTCAGCAGTCAGAGCACTGGCTTTCCCCAAGGAGCATCGAGTGCGGTTACCAGTTGGATGGGTGACCATTTGCGTGCCTTGGCTTCAGTACAGTCCCCCAGTTCACCCAGCTGTAAATGGGTACCTGCATGTTTAGGGTCAGGGAAGGTAAAGCAGCGAGGGAGAGGAGATGGGCGCCGCCCTCAATATGCTGGTCCCTAGAGAAGCTGAAGTCTCCAACACCTCGCTTCCCTACAACCACATAGGTTATGGGACACCTTTACCGTACCATTTTATTGTCAAGAGCACAACTGGCTGTAACATTTTAGTACAGTTTGCAATACTTGTAAATCACTTACAGGTATATAATTATGACCTACAGTTGCAATATTGTGAAGATTTTTAGGGATTCTTTTTATTTCGGTAGACTATCAAAACCAAAGCAGTAAAGCTTGATGTAGTACTATCATTTATTAAGCACAGAAAAATACCTAAAGTTCCTCACTGCAAATTGAATCATGCAGAAACACATTGATAAACCTGTTTGCATGGTTATAGAGAAATTTTTTTAAAAACCCGATGTAAGGTATACATTACGGGGTTTTCTTTGTTTTAGATCTAGGTTTTATCTTGATTTCAGGGAGTGTAAATAGTGATTCAAGCTGATGACAACAAACCAGAGTCTACAGACATTCCAGTCTTGAAAAACAAAACCCACACTCCAGGGATCTTTGACACAGTGATGCTGATTCCGCCACCCCCCACCCCCCACCCCCCTCCCTGCATCTTCCCCGCCCCTCCCCCCCAATCTGTCTTCCTTTTATGGCTCCCACACTGGGCAAAACAAGAGCGGCGGTTACGTTTCCCACCAAGGATCGATGTCGTCTGTCTCTCTCTCTCTCCCCACTGGCAAAATGCTGTGCCTTGATAAAGAGCTGCCTGCACAGGACAGACAGAGACAGGCTAGGTAAAGAGCGTGTTGGTCGGCGGGGACTATAAACAACAAGATTGGATTGGTTTGGTTTGGTTTGGTTAGGTCATAACAGCAGTAGGTTCTTAAGAGTACGCAGTCAAAATCGGTAGATGGATAAACTTCTGCAGAGAGTAAAAAGATGGTCACAGGTTGGTTGCGTTGTGTTTGTGTTACAAAGATTAGTCAAACTACCCCATGACATGATAGGAACGGATGGCAAAATTGACAGAATTGTATACACAAGGGGACTGGATGTAAAAAAAAAAAAAAAAGCACATGAGTGATTATTCCATTATCCTGGAAATAAAAAATAAAAAATAAAAAAATGGATAAGTAAATAAATAAATAAATAAATGAAGAAAGAAAGAAAGAAAGAAAGAAAGAAAGAAAGAAAGAAAGAAAAGAAAGAAAGAAAGAGAGAGAGAAAGAGAGAAAGAAAGAAAAAAAGAAAGAAAGAAAGAAAGAAAGAAAGAAGGAAAGAAAGAAAGAAAGAAGAAAGAAAGAAAGAAAGAAAGAAAGAAAGAAAGAAAAAAAGAAAGAAAGAAAGAAAGAAAGAAGATAAATAAATGATAGAAAATGCTCAAGTTCAAGGTTTTTGTGAAAATTGTACTGTTATAAAACTTTTCAAACACACATTTTACTTCCTTATATATATATTTTTTTTTTAAACAAAAACAAACTTTACCGTATATACTAGGTTTGTTTTCTTAGATATTTCATATATTTTTTATGTACAAGCCAGTTTTCTTATAATTATAAAACTGTCTCATGAAACCATATATTGACATACATGCCTATGCTAACTTACCTTTTTACGTTCTTACTGACAACTTAAGTACTTACCTGTTTTTTGTTTCTGTTGCACGTGACTGTATGCCTGCTTTCTTCCTTCCCTACTTATGGTAGTATTAAATTTTACTTAAAAGGTAAAAAGGTATAGGTGTCCTATAACCTATGTGGTCGTAGGGGAGCGAGGCATCAGAGACTTCAGCTTCTCTAGGGGCCAGCAAATTGAGGGCGGCGCCCATCTCCTCTCCTAAGGAGGGTAGGTACCCATTTACAGCTGGGTGAACTGGGGGATCGGAGGACTGTGCTGAAGCCAAGGCACGCAAACGGTCACCCATCCAACTGGTAACCACGCTCAACGCTGCTTAGCTTTGACTTGGGGCCGGGGAAAGCGAGTGCTCTGACCACTTAGCTATCCCCTGCCTTTACTTATTTACTTACTTTATAATTACCGTACTTCGCATTTCGATTTGTGCATACCACACCTGAAAAAAAAATTCTGCAGCCAACAAAACTGTGGGCCTGTAGCTGAGGTCCATTATCCATCCAGACAGGTAATCCTTTCATCCCTTCCTCCGCTGTCTTTTCTCAGGTGCCAAGGAGTCTGCCTCTTTTCTTGCTGCACAACTTATTACTACACACACACACACACACACACACACACACACACACACACACACACACACACACACACACACACACACACACACACACACACACACACACACACACACACACACACAAAGATAATCTTCTTACAAGGCAAAGTTCTCTTGGTTTTCTTTCCTCCTTCATTCTCTTTCACCCCCTCTCGCGGTCACTGATGTGTTTGTTTATTTTATTTTATTTATTCTTTTATATCGAGGATAATGGAATAAGCACTCATGTGCTTTTTTTTACCATCCAGTCCCCGTGTGTATGCAGTTTTGTAAAATTTTGTCATCTGTTCCCATCGACACACAATGGCCTACTCTTACGAAAAGCGGAACAGGATTCAACGTGTTCTCTGAGGGTTTTTTTTTCCTCTCCTTCCATTAGGCTACCTTGTTCTCCTGTAGATTTCAGAACACCGTTGAGTATCTTTCTTTCTCTTCGCTTTTCATGTGCCGCCACCTCTGAGCTTTTTCTCTTTTGTCTTTCTTTTTGTGTGAAATACAAAGCATGCATTATGCTATAAATTGAGTTTCTATTTTTGGAAAGGAAAGAAGAAAGAAAAGGAGAAATTGAGAGGGGGTGGGCGTTATATGGGAAACTTCTGAAGATGTTTATAGGAAGAAAAGACGTTGCTGTTTTTTTAGAAGAAAAAAACACACTTCCAGGATTAGTATAAAAAAATAAATAAATAAATAAATAAACAAATAAATAAATAAAAAGACAGTTTAAAAAAACCAGGAAGCTAGAATTTCACGTCTTTTAGAATGCTGTTGAACTAAAGAAAAATGAAAATGAAAAAGGATCCTCTCTCACCTCTCATTTCATAATAGTCACTTACTTTAAACCCACCATCATGTGCATAAACATCTCTATGGTTTTGTGTGTGTGTGTGTGTGTGTGTGAGAGAGAGAGAGAGAGAGAGAGAGAGAGAGAGAGAGAGAGAGAGAGAGAGAGAGAGAAGAGAGAGAGAGAGAGAGAGAGAGAGAGAGAAAACAACCATTGACATTAAACAGAGAAAAAACAACCATTGACATTAAACCTTTTAGACCCAATCGTTACAATTGACAAAATAGTTACTTAATTTTCGTATTGCCTTAGTTGTTTTTTTTTTTAAACTACCACAAGAATATGTTGGTAGAAATAAATCTGCACTGCATTGAACGACACTACACCACACTACACTACATACATTACTGACACTATACTACACTGCAACTGCACTGCATTGCACTGCACTACAGTATACTTCACTTCTCACCTATCCTGTAGTCTTATAGACCGTGGGGGGCTCCACTGAAGATTTTACAGCCAGCTTTCTCCACTCCATGCGGTCCTCTGCTTTCTATAACAGCAGTATGTGACACTACACTGCACTACACTGCCTTGCACTGCACTACACTACACTATACTACACTACAACTACACTACACTACACTACTCTACACTACACTACACTACACTACATTACACTACACTACACTGCACTGCACTACACTACACTACACTACACTACACTACACTACACTGCACTGCACTGCACTACACTGCACTACACTACACTGCACTCCATTACACTACACTGCACTACACTACTCTGCACTACACTACACTACATTACACTATACTACATTCCACTACACCACACCACACCCAACCACACCACACCCCACCACACCACACCACACTACACCACACCACACCACACCACACCCCACCAACCACACCACACCACACTACAA
The DNA here is from genome assembly GCA_030674155.1 of Stramonita haemastoma. Classification (NCBI taxonomy): domain Eukaryota; kingdom Metazoa; phylum Mollusca; class Gastropoda; order Neogastropoda; family Muricidae; genus Stramonita; species Stramonita haemastoma. The sequence continues at coordinate 61,304,691 of CM060317.1, forward strand.
CCCCACCACACCACACTACACCACACTTCACCATACCACACCCCACCACACCACACCACACCACACCACACCACACCACACTACACAACACTACACCACACAAACTCACATTGCACTATTAAAATATAATATGTATAACTTTATAAAAAAAAAAAAATTTTAAGCCAGCACATCCTATTTTGTGACACGTGATGACGATCGCAGACGAAAACAAAAGCAGACAAAACCAACCCCCCCCCCCCCCCCACACACACACACACACAGCCACATGAATTAAAGAAAGACGTTACAAAAGCAAAAGCAAAACAGCTGCAGCGTATCAAACCTCAAGCCATTGATTTATGAGTCTGTTTCATTTCACCTTCTTTTCCTCCTACTCCCCTTACTCTATCTACTTCTCTTTCCAGCCTTCGTACATGCACATACACATACACGCACGTACACACACGTAGGTACACACACACGTAGGTACACACACATACGTACACACAAACGCACGCACACACACACATACACATGCATACACACACATACACGTATACACACACATACACACACACTCTTTCAAAGACAAACACACATACACACAGACATGCACACACACGCGCGCGTGCGCGCGCGCGTGCGCGCGCGCGCGCACACACACACACACATACACACACACAATTTCATTTCTTTAACCCCGTTAGAGGTACTGAGGATTACAAACATATTTCACAACACACACACACACACACACACACACACACACACACACACAAACACAACACACACACACACACACACACACACACACACACACACACACACACACACACACACACACACACACACGTACCCCCGCCCCCACCTCTCCCCACACACACACCCCAACCACCCTCCCCCATCCCCCCCACCCCACATCCTATCCCATCAGTACCTTAACTACCCCTTCCACCCCCCCCCCCCTCTCCCCTTTCCAAAAAACGAAATTCTGTATTTGCTGTGAAAGGGGATTTTTTTCCCCCGTGACAGGGTCTAGGATTTAGATTTTGCATCTGAGGCATTTTCCCCTTAGGGTTCGGGGCTATCCCACTTCATGTCGGACTGACTTTCACTGAAGAGGATTGGAAAGCACATAGAGAGAGAAGGGAGAGAGAGAGAGAGAAGAGAGAGAGAGAGAGAGAGAGAGAGAGAGAGAGAAGAGAGAGAGAGAGAGAGAGAGAGAGAGAGAGAGAGAGATACAGACACACAGACAGACACACACACACAGACACACACACAGACACAGACAGACACAGATAGACACACAGACAGACACACAGACAGAGATAGGTAAACAGTTGAACAACGACAGAGACACACAGACACAGAAGCATACAGACAGACAGGCATACATACAGACTGGCAGATATTGAGAGTTCACAAGTGTTCAATACGAGATTTATCAATGACATCATTATGCCGTTACTATACACTGGAACTGTAGCGCATTATATGTAATCTTGGCAATTGGAAAGATAGTCTGTGCCCAGTCAATGGACCTGTCTTAGCGGGATAACAATGATAACCCAAACATTACCAGGTACTTCAAGTGCTGGCACAGGCAGTAGAAGTTGAAGTCAAATGGCTTTCACTTGGATACAAGCGCTTTGATTTGTTTTTGCAAGATATAGCGCTATATAAATTCCATGTAGTAGTAGTAGTAGCAGTAGTAGTAGTAGTAGCAGTAGTAGTAGTAGTATAGTAGTAGTAGTAGTAGTAGTAGTAGTAGTAGTAGTAGTAGTAGTAGTATAGTATCATTATCTCAGAAGAGATGCTATTCTCCAATTGACCAATCATATAATTAAGAAAATATAGTGGGGGGGAAACAAGTGCAGTTACAACTTTAAGCTCATCATCATATATAAGAGAGACAGAGACAGAGACAGAGAGACAGAGAGATGCAGAGACAAACAGAGAGGACCACAGGGATACAGACATGCAAGCAAGCAAAGACACAGACAAACAAGCAGAAAGACTACCAGAGACGACAGACAGACAACACAACTGTGATTAGTGGATAGCAACATGGAAAGGTTACCAGACAGAAAAAAAAACACTTTTTTGAAATGGAAAAAAAATTATAACTCCTTTTTTCTGTAAATCTATCAGTTGTAGAAAACGGAGGAGGGGTAGGGGATTGGAGAGGTGTTTAATTCCACAGGCATCACTGAACGGCGAGAAATAGAAAAGAAAATGGAGACTGGTGAGATAAAGACGGCGACGAAGAAGAAGAAGATGATGAAAGAAAGGGAGAAAAAAGATTATGTGAAGACATTCACTAACATTATATGTTATTAGGTGGCACACAGAGAGAGAGAGAGAGAGAGAGAAAACTTTGAAAACTTTGAAAACTTTGAAAACTTTTTTATTCAAAGAGGGTGATAGAATAAGCAACAATTGCTTTTTTAACATCCAGCCCTCAGAAAAGATCCCAACCGTCCGCCCCCCCCCCCTCCATCCCCCACCCCCCCTCTGAAAAAAAAAAAAAAAAAAAAAAAAAAAAAAAAAAAAAAACACCAAAAAAACAACAACACAACAACCCCCCCCCCCCCCCCCCCCCCGAAAGAAAAAAACAAAAAAAAACCAAAAAAAAACAACAACAACAAAAAAAAACCGCCCAAAACAACATAAGCAAGCAAAACCCCCAAAATATACATGAAAAGGTGTACGCAATATGAAAATAGATAATGAAAATCATTTCAAACGAACAAGCAAATACTAAATACGAAGGGTACAGAAAAAAAATCAATTTAATGATTCATGAAAGAGAGAGAGAGAGAGAGAGAGAGAGAGAGAGAGAGAGAGAGAGAGAGAGAGAGAGAGAGAGAGAGAGAGAGAGAGAGAGAGAGAGAGAGAGGAGGGAGGGAGGGAAGGAGGGAGGGAGGGATGTAACAACACACACACACACGCACACACACACACATACGCACACACACACACACACACACACACACACAACACACACACACACACACACACACACACACACACACACACACACACACACACACAAATCGACGTGTTATAAACCCACATCTCTGACTACCTCTTTCCAGTCTTTAAAGCATGACTTATATATAAACAAGAATCTATGAGCACATGGCATTACAATTTTAGCTAGAATGATGTAAAATAGATTCTGAAAAAAGGTGATTACAAAAATTGATTTAAAAACAAACAAACAAGACCCAACAACCAGCAACAACAACAACAACAAAAAACCCCAACAACAACAGCAGTCAGAGTACATTATCACTATAACATAATATACAATAATCATAATACAGAAGCATAATACACATGTACGAGACCTGAGATCATGAATACAGTTTGTCGATGCTGGTGGTTCTTTCTGTTTCCGTCTTTGCTTGTTTGTTTGTTTGGCCGTCTGTTTTTTTTTACCGATTGATTTCTTTTAGAATGTGATTCTAACAGTTGCCCCAATTTTTTAACATGTATAATAATGATAACGACTATAGTTTAGGAGCATGTTTGACGCATTTTTTGAAACAGGAAAGATTTATAGTTATGCTTAAAAGATACAATACTACTTTTCTCTTTAATATTTTTTGGTAAAGAATTCCAAACAATTCCTCCAGAGTAGCGAAGACTTGTTTTATAGAGGTCGAGTCTTGGTTTAGGAATTATTATATTATTGGTGTATCTTGACTGATTAATTGGGAATCTAGTAGCCAGGGTAGATGGAGCAAGACCATTCATTATGCGATACATTATGATTGCTTTATTATATTCCAGATGGTAAGTTAGGGGGAGAATGTCCAATTTAGTATAGTCTTGGGGTGACAAGGTGGAAGGCTTTAAGAGTACCACTTTAATAGCTCGTTTATGGATTCTTAAAAGGGGTTTTAAGCTATTAGCACTACATCCATCATACAATGTTGAGGCGTAATCAATAAATGATTGAATATAAGTAAAATAAAACTGTCTACGAGAATCTAGATCAAGAAAGTGTTTGATTTTAGAGAGCTGAAATATCTTTTGAGAGATTCGTTTGTATAAAAAATCAATATGGGGTGACCAGGAAAGATCATTATCAATAGTAACTCCTAGGAGTCTATGCGTGTCTACTTCTTTAATAACATTATTATCAATATAAATTGGTGGCAAAACAAAGGTTATATTTTGGCGTTTTTGTCGAGATGTAATTATCATGTATTTTGTTTTTTGATGATTTAGGGCCATATGATTAAGTTTTGTCCATTCCAGCAATTGATTGGCATTTTTCTTGCATATAGTGAGATAGCTGTTTCAAGTCAGAATGAGAAGAATAGATAGAGGTGTCATCAGCAAAAAGTTCAGTTATGCCTTTCTTAACAGATAAAGGAAGATCATTGATATATAGTGAAAAGAGAAGAGGCCCTAATACTGATCCTTGGGGAACACCAAATTTTTGTGAAAGAAATTCAGAATGTTCATTATTTAGCCAAACAGTGTGGTTTCGATTAGAAAGAAATGATTTTACGAGTGACAAAGCATCTTCTGAAATTTTATATAGTTTCAATTTACGGACTAAAAGGTTGTGATCTATGACGTCAAAGGCTTTTGCAAAGTCAATGAGTAGCACACCAGTAAATTTGTTATTGTTGATATTTTTTAACCATTCATCAACGAGGCTAATCAGGGCTGTATGGCAAGAATGATATTTTCTAAAGCCGGACTGATTTGGATGAAGTAAGTTATGCTTTGAAATGTGAGACATAAGGCACTGATAAATGTGTTTTTCTAACGGCTTTGAAAGAACTGGTAATATTGAAATAGGTCTATAATTTGAAGGAACGGTTTTATCACCTGACTTGTACAGAGGGATTATTTTGGCTTGTTTAAGAATATTGGGGAAGCAGCATTTATCAATACATAGGTTATACAGGTAAGTTAGGGAATCACATATTACAGGAGCACTAAGTTTAAGAATTTTTCCATCTAAGCCATCTAGACCACGAGCAGATGTCTGCTTGAGATGTATAAGAGAAAAATACACTTCATATACTGTCAAGAATGGGATTACTACATTTAAGTGATCTTTTTTGAAATACAGAATTCATTCAATAAGGCAAGGTCATTGAAACAAGAGCTATCATTTTTAACTGTTGAGGAAGAAATTGTGGAAAAATGTTGGTTTAAAGTGGTGGCAGTAATATCTTTTATGACAGTTGTTTTTACTGATTTTTCCTTTGTAAGAGAATTAATAGTATTCCATATGACTTTTTGCTTATTGCCTGAGCTATCTGATATGAGGTCACGAAAAAATTCTTTTTGGCAATGCGCTTCATTGATGTAATTTTATTTCGTTGCTTCTTAAAGTCAGTGAATTGTTTGGTTTCTTTGAGCTTGTCTCTTTTGATTATTTCCTCTTGAATTTCTTTACTTAGCCAAGGAGGTTTCGGAGTATGTTTAACTCGTTTTATTTTGAAAGGGCATGTTTATTATAGATGTTGATGAAAGCATTTTGCCAAAATTCAAATGCTAGATTAGGGTTCAGTAAACTGATAAACGTTTGAAAGAGAAGAATGTGAGAGGTCATTTAGAAAATCATTTTCATTGAAATTAGCAAAGGATCTGTATGTTATTACTTTGTGAATTAATTTAGGAATTTGAACGCCTTTTTTATGCCAAGTAAGACAGACAGGATAATGATCACTACATCCATTAGGGGGAGAACATATTTCTACGATGTTTTGCTTTGAACTAATATAGATATGATCGATCAATGTCTCAGAGGAGGGGGTAACTCGGGTTGGTGTGTCTATTACTTGAAGGAGGCCAAAACTTTCATACAACTGTGTCCATCGCTTATTGGGTTTCAAGAGATCATATATTAAAGTCACCAAAAAGAATGATTTCTTTATCGTTTAGTGAAACAGCTTCCATCATCTCATTAAAATGATCATACCAGTCAGAGTGCTCAGAAGGGTTGCGGTAAACAAATCCAGTAAGAATAGGTTTATTGTTTTTTATATTTACTTGAACCCATATTGATTCTATTCTATGTTTTTCAAAGGAAACTATTCGCTTGTAAGTGATTGATTTAGTAACATAAAGAATTAAACCATTTGCTTTGGAAAATGGGATCAAGTCGTACAACATCATAACCAGGAATAAACACATCATTATCAGATATATGGTTTGACAGTCTGGATTCAGCACAGCAAAATAAATGAAAAGGTTTACCGTTATTATGCAAAACTAGAGATAATTCATCTAACTTATTAAGAACATGATTTATATTCAAAAATCCTATTCGGAGACCACCTTCTGTAGGCCAAACTTTCAAAGTGGACATTGCAGAAAGTTAATATCTGCACAAAACTAATAAACTATCTCTGGCAACAAAGGGTTTAGATCACAATGCATGTAACCAAACAGGCCAAATAAGACAGCAATATGTTACAAGAAAATCTTGAGAGTGTTTCAATCAAAAATAGTTCAGACACTTAGTGTACAGGTTATGTACAGTTGAACTTCCAACAACCAGTGGAAGAATAATATTATCCCAAACACCACAACTAATCAAATCATCTGATGGTGAGCAGCTGCACACACTGCCACAGTCAAAATCAATAGTAAAGAGACAAAGATAAATACCAAACAAGATAACTACAGACACTGAGACTAATTAACAATTGGATGAGAAGCAGCAATGGTAAAAAAAAAAAAAAAAAAAAAAAAAAAAAAAAAGTATGTAAAGCAAAAGACAAGATAATAACACCAAGAAAAACACCCAAATGACTTGGGCGATGGCAACAATGCAACACTAAGAAGTGTATAAACACAAGTGAATTAAACAGGCCAAAAGCAAGTCCGATAAGGCAAAACACAAAAAGAAATCTTTGCCAATAAATCCTTCACCGATCAATAGATAACTCCAATACAATGAAATAGGAGATTGGCTAATCTGCAACACACACACACACACACACACACACACACACACACACACACACACACACACACCACACCACACAACACACACACACACACACACACACACACACACACACACACACACACAACACACACACACACACCACGTACACACGCACGCACGCACGCAGGCGCACATGCACACGTGTACACACGTACATACTCACACATACGCACCCGCGTACAGACACATACACACACAGGCGAGCATGCACCTGGCTCCCATATTCTATTTTACTTCTCTTGACATCTTTTACTTGGGGGGGGGGGGGGGGGGGGGGGCTGGGTGGGGATCCATTCTTTCCTTCCAAGTGAGCTGTGTTAAATATCATCAGAACAATAAATGATAAGTAAGCATGATCAATTTTCTATGTAGCAGTTGTCTAAATGGAACAGATCACACTGTAACACCACTATAAGCATAATATCAACCTTGACCATGCTGTAAGTTCATGATATGTGATGTCATCATACTTAGTAAGTGTAAACAATGATTTATATCACTCTGTGGGGAAGTTAAATTGACATTCTGCACTGAATATTTGTCTGGGAGTGCATGTGATGTAACCGAGGTTTACCAATATTTTGGGGATTAAACTCTCTCTCTAGGAGAGAGAGAGAGAGAGAGAGAGACAGAGACAGAGAGACAGAGAGACAGAGAGACAGAGAGAGAGAGCGACAGAGAGAGAGAGCTTTGATCACTGAACAAATCTGCTATTCATCGGCCTAGGGCCACAGTGCAAAAATGGGTTTGGAGGAGAATCAGAACAAAGACAGACAGAGACAGGCAGATAGGCAGACAGACAGACAGACAGACAGACAGGCAGGCAGAGACAGATAGACAGACAGACAGACAGGCAGGCAGGCAGGCAGGCAGACAGACAGGCAGGCAGGCAGGCAGGCAGGCAGGGAGACAGACAGAGGCCAAGTAGGAGAAACAGTCAGGGGTAGAGAGAAAAAAGAGACACAAAGAAACAGAGACAAAGCGAGACGAAACAACCGAAAGAGATCAAAGAAATCAGTGATATATGATGACATACAGAGAGAGACAGAGAGTGGGGGGGGGGGGGTTAGGGACAGGCGGACACAGCGAAAACTAAAAGAGGAAAGAAAACCGATGTTGAAGAACATTTTGAAGATGAATTAGGTTTTTTACTTTCCAAACCAGTTAAGCTGATTTCAGAAAGAAAAAAAAAACGAATTTTGTTCTGAATCATGGCATAAAAGATTACGATATATATATATATATATATATATATATATATATATATATATATATATATAATACATACATACATACATACATACATACATACATACATACATACATACATACATACATACATACATACATACATACATACATACATACATACATACATACATACATACATACATACATACATACATACATACATAAGAGATAGACATATATATATATATATATATATATATATATATATTATATACATTATATAGAAAGGGACAGACAGACACACACACACACACATACACACACACACACCACAACACACACACAACACACACACACACACACACACAAACACACACACACACACACACACACACACACACACACACACACACACACAACCACACACACACACACACACACACACACACACACACACACACACACACACATAGAGTGTCATCTAATCTCATCCCTGATCTATCTCTCTCTCTCTCTCCTCTCCTCTCCTCTCCTCTCCGCTTCTTTCATGTAATCACACAAAATGCGCACACAGACCTGAAAATGAGCATTGCTAGTTGTAGCCTAGTAGTAGCAGTAATAGTAGACCTGCTTGGCTTTTACAAGATTCACGACATCTTACCTAATCCCCGCCTCTCTGGCCAATAACCTTTCTCTCCTAGTCTGCCACTCGACTCCAGCAGGATTGTCTGAGTCTGGCTTAGAAGCCCAGATTAACTGGGATCATTAGCTCTGAACCTGGTGAGAGACAGAGAGACAGACAGAGAGAGAGACAGAGAGAGAGGGGGGGGGGAGGTAGGTAGGTAATTTCTGTGCCCATCTCAGCAATGTTCACATGCGCTGCAGGTCTGATCTGTCTTGTCACTGCTCGGGAAATTACTTTCTGACACTGGCATCTGCCCGTACTTCTTACATAAATGTACGGTGTGAGACAGAGAGAGGGTGAGAGGGGGGAGAGGGAGAGAGAGAGGGGTGGGAGGGAGAGAGGGAGAGAGTGGGGTGAGGGAGAGAGAGAGAGGGAGGAGAGAGAGAGAGAGAGAGAGAGAGAGAGAGAGAGAGAGAGAGAGAGAGAGAGAGAGAGAGAGAGAGAGAGAGAGAGAGAGAGAGAGAGAGAGAGAGAGGCACAATCAGGAATAAGATGCAGGGGGTAGTAATGGCAGTGTTACATCCGTGATACTCAAGGGAGAATGAATTCAACACCCTTCTCTCTCTCTCTCTCTCTCTCCTCTCTCCTCTCTTCTCTCTCTCTCTCTCTCTCTCTCTCTCTCTCTCTCTCTCTCTCTCTCTCTCTCTCTCTCTCTCTCTCTCTCTCTCTCTCTCTCTCTCTCTCTCTCTCTCTCTCTCTCTGAAACAAAGCTTTTTGTTTTCAACTTTGGGTGTGTGTGTTTTTCTCTCTCTTCCTTCCTTCCTTCTTTTCTTTCTTTCTTTCCGTCTTTTTTTCTTTCTTTCTTCTTCTTCCTCTTCTTCTTCTTCCTCTTCTCTCTTCTTCTTCTTCTTCTTCTTCTTCTTCTTCTTCTTCTTCTTCTTCTTCTTCCTTCTTCTTCTTCTTCTTCTTCTTCTTCTTCTTCTTCTTCGCAATTCTTCTTCTTTGCAATTCTTCTTCTTCGCAATTCTTCTTCTTCGCAATTCTTCTTCTACTTCGCAATTCTTCGTCCTCGTAATTCTACTTCTTCGTAATTCTTCTTCTTCGCAATTCTTCTTCTTCGCAATTCTTCGCAATTCTTCTTCTTGTTCTTCTTCTTCTTCTTCTTGTTCTTCTTCTTCTTCTTCTTCTTCTTCTTCTTTCACGCTGATTTTAGTCACCACACTTTAAGTGCTTGAAGAGATTTTCTTCCATTGAAACTAATGACCATCTGGCCTATCGTCATTTACTTGCAGAAAACAGGATTAAAATGTTGTGCAATGAAATGGACTTGTTTTCCATGGGAAAGGAAAGGGGGGATTGGACCGAGAAAGGAGAAGCAGACTACTACAAAACTAAGATACTTAATACAATACAACACAATATGCAATACAATGAGATACAATACAATATAATACAGTACATTACAGTACAATACAGTACAATACAATACAATGAAATACAATGCAATGCAATACAATGCAATGCAATACAATATGAGACACTACAGTACAGTACAATACAATGCAATGCAATACAATGCAATGCAATATAAGACAAGATAATACACTACAACACAATACAACGCAAAACATGCCACTGTACACCGATTTGTCACATTTGTCTCGCTTTAAAATATAAAAAAAGAAAACAATATATTTCCTAGTTTTCCCCCACAGGACAAAAACCTTATACAAAAAAAAAAACTAAACTACAACAAAACCACACCACACCACAACACAACACGCAAGACAACACACAAAAACACAAACCCAAAACTGCTAACTGGGGGTATCAAACCTCAAGCCAATGATTTAGGAGTCTGTTTCATCTCATCCGCTCTTCTTACACCCTCCCCTTCACCCTCACCCCTACCCCTGATTCTAACCTTCACCACTACCACTCTCCTGCCACTATGCACCTCCACCCCCAACCCCTTTCTCCTTCAATGGCATCCTTACCCCCCCCCCCCACCCCCTCCCATCCATTTTAAAAAAAAGTACATATGCGTCATGCCAGTTTTCTATCAGAGGTTTAGGAGTTGGATTTTTGCATTGTTACCGTTTCCCTTCAGGGCTCTGGGTGATCCTAGTTACTGTCTTCTGAATTTCACTGAGCAGCAGCAAAAAATGTGGGCAGAGGGGGGGGGGGGGTGGCGGGGAGAGAGGGAGACAGACAGACAGACAGACAGAGAGGCAGGAAGACACGGACAAACAGACAGACAGAAAGTTAGAAAAACACAGACAGAAAGTCAGACAGACAGACAGAGAGAAAGAAAAACAGAGTGTACTAGAAACAAGAGAAAGAAACAGAGAGACAGAGAA
>CM060317.1:61331330-61336330 GCA_030674155.1 Stramonita haemastoma
GGGGATCAAACAAAAAAAAAATGACATTCACGTTCCCTCATACATTTTATCCTTCTAGTATAGCAGTCACCTTGAGATCTCTGTTGTGTGTTTTTGGGGTTTTGTGTGGTGTGTGTTGTGTGTGTGTGTGTTGGTGTGTGTGTGTGTGTGTGTGAAATTTCCCCCAAAATTAAAAACACTGACCTCACAAGAGAGAAGAGAGAGAGAGAGAGAGAGAGAGAAAAGGGAGAGAAGAAGAGGAGAGAGAAAGAGAGAGAGAGAGAGAACTAAAATAAATTTAAATTGATGTTATTTAAATTAAAAACTTCAATTTCTTCTTAATATTTTCCCCCCTGTTTTTCAGAAAACTCGTCGATTTCCCTTATTTTCCTTTCGAACGTACGAGGGAAGGCATAAGCAAATATTTTTTTTTTTTACAACCCCCCTTGTCCCCAAGAAAAAAGATAAGAGTAGAAGAGGAGAGAAAAGGGGGAAAAAAAGAATGGAGAGAGAGAGAGAACAGGACAGGCAGAAAAAAAAAGCCCAGACAGAAAAAAAAAATTTCAAACAACTGAGCTCCGCCTTCCCAAAAAACACACAACACACACACACCAACACACACACACACAAAACAAAAACAGAGACAGAGGACAAACAGAGGAAGGAGAGACAGAAAATGTCCAATCGATGGAAAACAACCCACCCTCTAACCTGTTAGGAGGGAAACCTCCCCCCCCCGGGGGGGGTTTTTTTGATTTTGTTTTTCAAAAAGTTTATTTGGGTAAAACATTTGACATTCCCCGGGATACGGTTATTTCAGGAGTAGGGGGGTACAACATGCTTTTTTCCCCCTTTGCGCCCATATTTAGGTTTTTTTGGGGGGGGGGTTTCAGGGGGGGAAATTTTGCACAAAATCGGCTAATTTTTTTAATTTTTTGTGAATACTTTAAATTTTTAAATTTTCCCCTTAAAAGGCACAGTTTTTTGGTGAATTTTTAAAACAAAACACATGATGACTTTAATGCGCGGGGTCCGAACCGCACGAGCTGAAATCTTTTTTCCCACCAACACAGCCACGCTTTCCTTCCCAAATCACCATCAGGGAGCCACTTTTTCATCCACCCTTGGTTGGGGGCCCCAAAAATGTATCCAACATCGTATTTTCCCAAAGGGATCAAAATAAGTCAAAGTCAAAATGTTTTTTTTAAAAAATGTTGTAACAACAGTAAGACTGCAACCCAAAAGTGATTAACGAAGAGGGGGTTTAACCCAGCGTTTGAGTCTATGAATTTTTTTTTTTTTTTTTTTTTCCCAAAAATTTACACATTTTTTTCAGATCAGTCGCCCGGGTGCACGCGGAACAACACAACACCACACCACACACACACAACACACACACAAAAACCCCAAAACCACACCCAAAAGCACGTTCAAGGGACACACATAAAACATCTAAAAAAGAAAAGGCGGGGGTTAAAATTTTTTTGTTCTTTTCTTTTCCGCGTCCTCCACCACAAATTTTTGGGATAACAAACTTAGTACTTTTTAGTACCATTTTAACCATCATTTTCGTCATTTTTTTTATTTTTTTTTTATTTTTTTCTTTTATACGAGGAAAGGGGAATAAGCCCATGTGCTTTTTTCCCTGTCCCCGTTTTTTAAATGCCTTTTTAAAATTTTTTTATCTTTCCCCCCCCCAAAACGGGGGGCCTATTTTTTTCGAAAAGCGGAAATGATTTAACGTGTGCGTAAACTTCGGGGTACGTTCGCACACGGGCCTCGGTTTACAGTTCACCGGGAAACTTTTTAGGAGATGGATCCCTGAAGTGTGCGTCTCTCACTGAAAGGGATTCATTTTCCCCTGTACTTTTCCTGTTAAAAAAAATTTCAACTGGCAGAGAAACCCTGACCTTCAAAATTCATTTTTGCAAAAGAAAAACTTTCCGGGTGGGAAACTTGTATAATTCATTTTCCAAAAAAACAGAAAGACTGTAACTCCCAAGAAGAAAGCACAAAAAAAAAATTAAAACTCTTTCCCCTTTAAAGTTTTCAATGTCATTCATAGACAGATGAATTTGAATTGTATTTCCCGGGCTTGACTTTGCACGCCTGGTTTTCACAGAAGCGTTTTTATGCACAGTTTACAAATGTGAAATTTGCAGGAAAAGAAAGCAGAACAGGGAGGAAAGGGTTTCGACCATAAAAAAACCCAAAGGACTGTTGCTACTTTCCCCCTTGCTTCCAAAAACATTGCTTTTTTGCAAGAAAAATTTAAAAAAAAAAATTTTAAAAAGGGTCCATTTTTTTGGAAAATTGGGGAAAAAGAAAAACCAAACAGCAAACAGCTATACAGGATGACCCCCAAAAATAAACAAAGACTTTTTACTCATTTTCAAGATAAGATCTTGTAGTACTAAGTCACTATCACAAGGGGGTAAAAAGATATCTGAATTTAAGACGGATGCTGAAACTCAAAAGACCCAAAAAATAGGGCGGCTACAGGCATACGAGAGGGGTTTTTTGGGAAAATCGATATAGAAAATGCAATAACAAGGTTTACAGTGAGAGAATGACCAGCTAGTGAGAATACGGAATACATGCAAAAATTTTTTCCACTTTTTACAACCCGGTACAAGACTTACAAACTGAAAGAAAAAAATAAGAACATTTTTTTGGTTTAGAAAAATTAAATCTGGGGGCCCAAAACCCCCGCAGGACTTTTTTTTTTGGATAACTTGCCCAGGGGAGGGGGTTGAACAGCATTGGTGCAGGCTTCAAAAAAACGCTTTAGGAACGCTAGTTTTTTCGCCGAACATTATGGACCTTTTAAGCAACACCTAAGCCATGGCCCCCCCTTTTGCAAATTTTTTCTTTTGATGCTTAAATCCAGATATTTTCACAAATTTTAAAAACACTGCTAAATTTTGGGAAAAGTATTTTTTGGGCAAAACCAAAAACCCCCCGTTGGGAACCTTTTAAATTTCCCGCATTGCTAATCTGGACAGAAAAGGGAAAATGCCAAAATTTTTTTCTTTAAGTCGTCAACATAATGGCAGCTCTGAAAAAAAGTCGTTTAATAGGGTTTTGGGCAGTTTCTGGGTACAAAACCTTGTGCGACTTGAGACGCATGGCCAATTGGACTTCATGCGCAAGTCTTCTTCCTTCAACAGTGAGTTTGAAGAGAACAAGGTTAACCTTTTTGCTGGGTAACTTTGCCTGAAAGAAGAAACCTCCACAGGAGCCACACCACCACCCACCCATTGGCATGTCATTCAAGAAGTTACTGGGACACAATGCCTGACACTTTCCTTCTCAGACAACCTCCTCCTCATTTATCGGACCCCAATGCTCAGTGCATATGAGCCAATGATGTTCCTCCATGCTTTGAAAAAGTAAAGGCGAACCTAATTGCTGTTTGGAAACCCTCATTTCTCAAACACAGAGGCAGTCTACAAACTCAACTTCTAAATTTTGGTGGTTTTTTTTCTCCAATTCTGGGGCCAAAAATGAATCAACTTGCCCCTGGAGGGGGGGTGGGTATACACCCACAGGAAAGGGGAAGAAAAGAATAGTCACTGTGGATATATGGCACCCATCCACCACCCTGTCACTGAACATAATAATAAATAATAATAATAATAATAATAATAATAATAATATAATAATAATGAGATGTGATGATGATGATAGATGATAAGATGATGATAATAAAAATAATAATAAAAATAATAAAAAATAATAATAATAATAATAATAATAATAATACAGGAACTTGTTATAGCGATATTGAAAAAACAATCAAGTGCTTGCTTCGACCACACAACACACAAGCAATCAACACAATTTACAGTTTTAACTAATTCGAATGTACACTCACTCGCATGCACACACACACCACCACACAAACACACACACACACCACGCACGCACGCACGCAGCATGCACGCGCACAACAACCAAAAAACGTTATCACTTTGGCAGGTAGATTTGAAGGCAGGACAGGATTGTACCGTTTTCATTTCAATTTTCTGTTTTTTTTTAAAATATGGGACAGAGCGTTCCTTGTGCAGGGTGACATTAAAATATGTTGATAGCCTGTTTTATACCCTTAATTTTGGGGTACCAAATTTGAATGAATGTGTAAAATTAATTTTTTAAATAATGTAAATTAACCTCACCCCCTAAATATTTTCCTTCTGAAGGGTTACCATATTGAATTGTTGTATATCCTAAAAAACCGGGGTTACTTGGGGTAACATACACCAAAAAACGTTTAAAATAAACAAAGTTTCAAAAAATTTCACCCACAAAAACCCCCCCAGGGGGGGGGGAGGGGGTCTACGGAGGGACAAGGTTAAAACCCAGTAAAGGCCTCGGACTGAATCTCCATGATCCCTCTCCTTCATTCTCCTTTCCTCTTCAGTCGTTTTATCCTACTTACCCCCTTCTTCTTTCCTCCCACGGAAAACTTCTCTTCAATTTCTTATTCCCCAAACCCCTCTATTTCCAGCCTCTTTCTTTTCCAGTCTTCTTTCTATTTCCAGTTTCTTTCCGCCAAAATGATCAGTGGAGTGAGTGAGAGACAGAGAGAGAAGAGGGAAAAAAGAGAGACTGAGAGAGGGAGAAAGAAAGAAACAAAGAGAGAAAGAAAGAAAGAAAGAAAGAAAAAGAAAAAGAAAGAAAAAAAAGAAAGGAAAAAAGAAAGAAAGAAGAATGAAAATGAAATAAATGAAAGAATGAATGAATGAATGAATGAATGAAATGAATTTTAATAAAAAGAGAGAGGAGAGAAGAAAGAGAGAGAGGCAAAAATTCACAGGGAAACAACAGGAGAAGATAGAACCGACACGGCGAACAGCAGACCCAACAAACAGAAAGTTTTTTTTCATCCGATTGAAAACCAGCCTACTTTTAAAAAAAAAAAAATTAAAAAAAACTCTACATCGTCACCGGGGGCAACTAAACTTTCAAGACAGCCGGTTTAATTTTTCATCCATTATCCCTTTGTCTCCTCAAATGAC
>CM060317.1:61346330-61354091 GCA_030674155.1 Stramonita haemastoma
CGTGCGTGCGTGCGTGCGTGCGTGCGTGCGTGCGTGCTGGTGTGTGTGTGTATGTGTGCGAGAGTGAGTGACAGAGAGAGTGTGTGTGTGTGTGTGCGTATGTGTATGAGAGAGAGACAGACAGACAGACAGAAAGACAGAGACCAAGAGGAAAAAAAAAAAAAAAAAAAAAAAAGACAAGCGAGTTCTTCCATCCAGGTTGCTTCCAAGCCTGTCTTACAGACAGATGTATACATACATACATACACCAAAGCTTAGTACAGATAGATCTGCTTTCCTTTCAGTATTCTCCTATCCCACCACCACCATCACTGCCGCTGCTGCTGCTGTTGCCACTGCCGTCCGCCCCCGCCTCCGCTGTTGCACATGTTGTTGATCAATAATAAACAGCTGTCGTCAGGCCACTGGCGGAACATTCCAAGCGTGTGTTTGTGTGTGCGAGTGTGTGTGTGTGTGTGTGTGTGTGTGTGTGTGTGTGTTTGTGTGTGTGTGTGTGTGTGTTTGTGTGTGTGCGTGTGTCTGTGTGTGTGTGAGTGTGTGTGGGGGTGGTGAGTGAGTGAAGTGTGTGTTGTGCGCGCGCGTGCGTACGTGCGTGTGTGCGTGCGTGCAAGCGTGCGCGCGTGCGTACGTGCGTGTGTGCGTGCGTGCAAGCGTGCGCGCGTATGTGTGTATGCGTGCGCACGTATGTGTGTGTGCGTGCGTGGGCGCGCGCATGTATGTGTGTGCGCGCGCGCGCGCGTGTGTACAACGGCACTAAAAACCACAGTAGTGACTGATGGTGACGGAGGAAAGTTTCGTCAGCAGCATATTGCAACAGTAGCAGTAGATAGAACTGGCACTGCAGAACAAGAAACAGCAGCAACAGTAGGTGGCAGCAATAGCAGTGTTGAAGAAAACAGCAGTGGTAATAGCTGTTGCAATAGCAAAAACTAAAACAGAAGTAAAAATTGACAGAAATAGTGGAAGCCATAGAAATAGCAGAAACAGCAGCGAGTAGCATTATCAGATAAAATTCATGTCCGTCAGTCAACCTTCTCAGTGTGTGTGTGCGTGTGTGCGTGTGTGCGTGCGTGCGTGCGTGCGTGCGTGCGTGCGTGCGCGCGCGTGTGTGTGTGTGTGCGTGCGTGCGTGCGTGCGTGCGTGCGTGTGTGTGTGTGTGCGCGCGCGCGCGCGCGCACGCGCAACTTTATACATTTTGAAAACGCGGCAGGCCTCCTACTTATCACTGCACAGATCAATCGATTTCAGAGAGACTTTCTTCCTTCAGGCAAAAAAAGGGTTAATTTATTTGTGTGTTCACAACAGAATCTCTAAAAAAAAAATTCTAGTGTGGGCGAGTACGTTAGTTCAGCATATACTTCACCCACCCACCCCCCACACCCACCCCCTTCTCTCAATTCACCTCCCCCCCCCCCTCCAACCATCACATACCCTTCCCCTCTCATTTTATTTAAACAATCTACTCTATTGTTTCCTTTTCTTTTGGTTGGCCAAAAAAAAAATCATAAGCAGCATTACCTAAGTAGTCTCCAGAATTTTTCAAAACTTAGACCCATCAGGGTCATAATGGAACATTTATTTTTAAAAGCAACAAACAAGCAAACAGGTTTTTTTTCCCCATAAAATCGCAACTCACGAAATCAACCAGTGCCCAAAGTCTTTCATCATCATTAAACCGAAAGAAATCACGTAGTTAAGATCCTTGGTCATAAATTATTATGCCGTCACCCATGCAAGCCATATGATATGCCACTAAGCTCAAGAACCCTACAAACATCTCAGCTGTTATTACGCGCTCGTCTCTCTCTCTCTCTCTCTCTCTCTCTCTCTCTCTCTCTCTCCTCTCTCTCTCTCTCTCTCTCTCTCTCTCTCCCTCTCTCTCTCTTCTTCTTCTTTTTCTTATCCTTCCTTTCTCTCTACCAAGATCTAATAAATTTATACACATTCTCTCTCTCTCTCTCTCTCTCTCTCTCTCTCTCTCTCTCTCCTCTCTCTCTCTCTCTCTCTCTCCCTCTCTCTCTTCTTCTTCTTCTTTTCTTATCCTTCCTTTCTCTCTACCAAGATCTAATAAATTTATACACATTCTCTCTCTCTCTCTCTCTCTCTCTCTCTCTCTCTCTCTCTCTCTCTCTCTCTCTTCTTCTCTTCTTCTTTCTTCTTCTTCTTCTTCTTCTTCTTCTTCTTCTTCTTCTTCTTATCCTTCCTTTTCTCTACCAAGATCTAATAAATTTATACTCTCTCCTCTCTCTCTCTCTCTCTCTCTCTCTCTCTCTCTCTCTCTCTCCTCTTCCCCCCCCCCCCCCCCCCCCCCCCTTCTCTTCTCTCTTCTTCCTTCTTTCTACCAAAGTATAATAAAATTATACCTCCTCTCTCTCTCTCTCCTCTCTCTCTCTCTCTCTCTCTCTCTCTCTCTCTCTCCTTCTCTCTCTCTCTCTCTCTCTCTCTCTCTTTTCTCTCCTCTCCTCTCCTCTTCTCTTCTCTTCAGTACCAATAGAGAGACTGTCAAACCACGGGGACAAATTGCACGCGCACGCACGGTCACCGCCCACTGGCGCGCGCTGAATGGTCCTATTCAAGGCCACCCACACACTACACGTGGAGCCTGTCTGCCTGCCTGCCTGCCTGCCTGACTGCCTGTGGTGACTGTATAGCCTGTGGTTGTATTGGAGGCTGAATCCTCCACAACTGAACAAGAGTGGGTGGTAATAATAATGTTTCTATAGCCTAGCCTGCCTCACACACATAATATTATAACATAGGCCTACACCATCGCCACCCCACTGGGTGCTTTCCATATAGACACAGCAAGGAGTACAGCCACCACCACTTCTACGATCGATAGATCAGATACTAAACCGTGTGAATAATTAGTATTGTACTCTCTTTTGTCTTGTTCTTCTCTTATGTTAGGTTAAGTTAGTTGCTAAGTACTGTATACTACTACGTTCGTACGTAGCTGTCTTTCTAAAAAAAATATTATGGTCAATTGAAGGAAGGGAGGGAGAGAGAGAGAGAGAGAGAGAGAGAGAGAGAGTGTGTGTGTGTGTGTGTGTGTGTGTGTGTGTGTGTGTGGTGTGTGTGTGTGTTGTGTGTGTGTGTGTGTTTGTGTCTGTCTGTCAGTCGGTCTGTCTGTCTGTCTGTCTAAAAGTGTGTACGTGCATGTGTGCTTTTGTGGATATATGATGCACAAGTGTGTGAACACTTCCTAACCATATCCCTCATGTTCAATGACATATGAACACAAAATCTCTCTCTCTCTCTCTCTCTCCCTCTCTCTCTCCTCTCTCTCTCTCTTCTCTCTCCTCCTCTCTCTCTCCTCTCTCCTCTCTCTCTCGCGTAACAACAAATGCCATCAAACAATCAATCACTCACTGTTTTCCTGTCAGGGAGAATAAAAGGTGAAGCCATGAGCATGCCAGAATAAGGCTGATAAAGGCCATCCCCACCACACATTTCAAAGCATGACACCATTTTGCAAACCATGACACCATTTTTGCATAGCCATGACAACATTTTACAAAGCGTGACATTTTTGCAAAGCATATTTTTGCAAAACATCGCTTGCAAAGTATGGCTTTGGGGGAGGAGGGAGGGCGAAGCATGACATTATTTTCTCGAAGCATGAAAACTTTTTCTTTTTCTTTTTTCTTTGGGGGAGGGGGGGGGAGAAAGGGGGGGGGGGGGCCACCAAAGCATGACGACATTTCACCAAAGCGCTGACAACATTTTGCAAAACATTACTTGCAAAGCAGGACACCACTCTGCAAAGCAGGACAACATTTTGCAGAACAATGACAACACGTTGACGCTAATTAAGCATCGGCCCTTTCCTGGCGCATCATTTGACTTGACAAAGTTTTAATTAAGCCTACTCAAAATTAAGACGATTTAATCAACATTTTAAAGGGAGACAGGATCTGTACAAAAAAGAACATCTTTAACAATTCTAACGCCACCACCACCCCCAAACCACCGTGTCACACTTTCAGGGCTTTCAGGCAGCCTGTCTGGGGCCATTTCTACACTACCACTGCTACTTACATCAGGTAGCTACGGGCAAAACTCATGCGTTTTCTGACCTTGGGCTGCGTTAACACGTGCGTCACTTGACTGGGAACAACAGGGAAAGGAGGAAAAGTTTTGGGGGAAGACTGATCAAGCAGATGAACACAGAGACAGATACATAATTATATATATGTATGTGTGTGTGTATGTATGTATATAATATATATATATATAGATATATAGATGTATAGAGAGAGAGGGGGGGGGGGGGGAAACAGACACTGAGACAGACAGACAAGACAAACAGAGACAGAAAAAGACAGTGTGTGCGTGCGTGCGTGCGTGCCGCGCGCGCGCGCGTGCGTGTGTGTGTGTGTGCTCGCGCGGGCGTGCGAATCGCCCAATGTGATTTGTTTTCGTTCTTTGCATATCTGTGTCATTCCATCTGGCTGCTGCTTTATTTCCCCTTTAATTATGGTGTGTTTTTTCTTTTAAACAAACAAGTAACCTAAAATACGTACAGAAGATTGGATCCCTTTATTTTAAATTATCCCCTTTTACAATTCTTCTGTGGTGATCTGTAATTCCCCTGACGTTTCCTTTGTTAGTCTGTGTTAATCCCAATCTTGTGGGCAGTTTACTGTGATTATAAATCAACCCCGTTTTTTTCAGTTGTGAAGCATGTTCTTTAACAACGATGTCAGGTATGCATGCAATGCAGTACCACCCAGTGCCTGCCAACACATACGAACAATACACAGTAACAGGTCTGCTGCACAAGGCCTGAGCTAGATAAAGTTGAAGAAAAAGAAATAAAGTCAGTAGAATAATCACAGCTTCGTGGAATAACACGTACTGCTTGTTGCTGTTAGGAGTTCCACAGCTTAATTAAACACCCTAACGGTGTCAACTCGGAATATGCGCTCTACCTCACTCCTCAAACATGGAAATCACTTAGAGCAACCTTTAGTACACACTGGATTTGCGTGTGCCGGTGTTTTTTTAAGTACCTCATCAGATCTGGTAGTCATACTCCGATTTCAGAATAAAATAAATAATAAAAAAAACAAAACAAAACAAAAAACTCCATTTCAGAGAATAAAAGCATGATCTTGTTTGAAGGCCAAACTTAAAAACAGCTGAGCATTAATTTATTTACACAGGTTGCACCATTTTGGCAAAACATGGACATTCGTAACTATTACATATTTACACATGTCACCGGGTTATCCTTACACACAGGTCACTGATGTCGACAAATGATGAAGTGTCAGTTCAAAATATACACCCTGTGCATTACAAAATCGACTTAGTTTTTCAATATCGTGAGCAGCTAAAACATGTTCAGTCAAGACGATACGGAGAAAACCCCTTAATATGTTTTGGGTTGCGTAGTCCTACGATAAACCATATCAAAAGCTCCAGAACGCACACAAAAATCAACAGGACAAAATGATTATCGGGAAATTCTGATCTTCTTCTAGTTAGTATTATTATTGTTGCTGTTTATCCTGATCTTCTTCTAGTTAGTATTATTATTGTTGCTGTTATCCTGATTGAGCAGCAACACTCACTCCACTGATGATGCTGCTGTAGGCATCCTTCAGTCTAGGAAGACTATGGAGTTGTGCTCTAGGCTCTAGAGTGCAAAGCATGATGATCATGATGATGATGAATCATGATGATGATGATGATGATCATGATGATGATTTCGAAAACGTGGACGAAAAATTGCCATGGTTTCGTGTTATTGTTCTCTGGCCGGCCTGCAGCATTACACATTTTTTCTTGTTCCGTTCCTCTGCCAGAATTCTGATGGTTGTTTACCAATGATCAGGTTTTTGCGTATGCGCCCTCCCCCCCCCCCCCCCTCCCCCATTCAGGTAGCCGCATTCCGGCTTCAGAGGTAAGTTGGGAATTAAACCTGCCAAGTTTGCCAGGACAATCGGGAGGAACCTCTCTGCTCTTTCCGATTTTCAACTGTCCTCGAGTTCTTTTGACATGCACAAGTCCGTAAACGCACAGGTCCGACTGATTTAGTGTCTCCTCCGAAAGACTGACATTCAGTTTGATTTTCCTGGCAAACTGGAAAGAAAGGACAAGAATGGAATCAAACTCAGAACCTCACGGTTTACTTGTTAGGCAGGTGAACGTCTAAACTGTCCAGCCACCTTCCTTCTTTGGTATCTTTGATTACAACGTCAATATATGATGCCAACATAAAAAAAGCAAACGAGAGTCGTCGAAGTTTGAGCCGTTGTTTTCCTACAATACTCCACATTTGATGATGACAATTTAGAAAATGTCAATGAGGGCTGCCATCTATTCCTCAAAACTGACTGACCTAAGTCAGCACTCAAAACTAGTCAGTTACACAGTTATAGCCGAGTTTCGCAATTGACGATATACATTCGAGTTTCGTAACCGACTGTGCTTTAAAAGAGTTGCGCAACTGACAATACTTATGAGTGCCGACTTGATAAATTCCATCATGACTTATCAGTTATGTCCCTGTACTCTTTCCATTCAGGGAAGCAACGCACAATCAGTTACCACATACGTTCCCTAGATTGTGTCGTTTTCTTCTTCGTCGGCGTCAAAAGCTCAGACAGTTGTCTGTCATATGAGCAAAACAGCGCTGCACTGCCTTTTTCTAACTTACAAAATTCCACTTTCTCTTTGGTTTTCCCATTATGCAGACAGTGTTGTTTTGTTAGGTTTCTGTTGGGCTTTTCTGTTTTTAACCATACAAACACAATAGCTTACAACTTCAAGCTAGCTTCTAACGAGTCGTTATTTGTTACAACACGTCTTGAAAACGCTCCCAACCTAAAGATTACCTAGACATTTTACACATCAAGAAGACAGGATGTCGTTTCTAAAAGCTCATGAAAAAGCGCGGGGAAATCTTTAGTGGTGCCCCAACGGTCTGCTACTCCAAGGGGTTAAGTGATGGTGAAGAAAACACGAGAGAGGTCGGCAGTCCCGAGTTAACACACCTTACTAAAAAGTATGGGATCGATCCCTTTTAACTTCCCCCCCCCCCCCCCCCCCCATCTACAAGACTTCGAGTGGTGGTCTGGGTACTGGTCCATCAGGTAAGAATTAAGAATTAAGGTCCTGTGTATGTAAAACATAATAAAAAAAATATTTGGCGCACAGAAGAAGAACAAGAAGGAGAAGAAGAAGACGAACAACAACAACAAGAATGATAATTAAAACCAACGACAACAGAAGGGTTTCCCTGGCACACTTCTGTAGAGAAAAACAGCCATTCACGTAGGGAAACAAAAACACAAGTACACAGAAACATTCTTTTTTTTTTAATGGGTAGCGCTACTCTTGTGGCGACGTGCTTTCTCGTGGAACGATCAACCCGAATTCAATTTCATGCAGAGTAATTTTGCTGGTAAGTAGTGCTCTTTACAATACAACACGATACAAAAAGACAAAAATACAATAAGGCAATAACAAAAAAAACTTAAAAATAAGAAAACAATAATAACACTCATGTGCTTTTGTTATTGTGGTTAAAGCCTATGCAAGCAAACCCTTGTACAAAATGTACCAGCACGCGACAAAGCAAACACACAATAACAGCTTGAAGCACCCCGAACCTTTCAATAAAATAAAATAAAATAATAAGGCTGCAATGAATAACGGAAATTTGAAAACGCACTGCAGTCAGTGACCCAGATTTGGTGAAAGAAGTAATCAACAACGAAATTAATAAAAAGGACTCCACAACTGAATCGT
>CM060317.1:61354191-61356691 GCA_030674155.1 Stramonita haemastoma
ACGCAACCCAAAACATATTAATGGGTTTTCTCCGTATCGTCTTGACTGAACATGTTTTAGCTGCTCACGATATTGAAAAACTAAGTCGATTTTGTAATGCACAGGGTGTATATTTTGAACTGACACTTCATCATTTGTCGACATCAGTGACCTGTGTGTAAGGATAACCCGGAGACACGTGTAAATATGCAATAGTTACGAATGTCCATGTTTTGCCAAAATGGTGCAACCTGTGTAAATAAATTAATGCTCAGCTGTTTTTAAGTTTGGCCTTCAAACAAGATCATGTTTTTATTCTCTGAAATGGAGTTTTTTGTTTTGTTTTGTTTTTTATTATTTATTTTTATTTTATTCTGAAATCGGAGTATGACTACCAGATCTGATGAGGTACTTAAAAAAACACTGGCACACGCAAATCCAATGTGTACTAAAGTTGCTCTAAGTGATTTCCATGTTTGAGGAGTGAGGTAGAGCGCATATTCCGAGTTGACACCGTTAGGGTGTTTAATTAAGCTGTGGAACTCCTAACAGCAACAAGCAGTACGTGTTATTCCACGAAGCTGTGATTATTCTACTGACTTTATTTCTTTTTCTTCAACTTTATCTAGCTCAGGCCTTGTGCAGCAGACCTGTTACTGTGTATTGTTCGTATGTGTTGGCAGGCACTGGGTGGTACTGCATTGCATGCATACCTGACATCGTTGTTAAGGAACATGCTTCACAACTGAAAAAAAACGGGGTTGATTTATAATCACAGTAAACTGCCCACAAGATTGGGATTAACACAGACTAACAAAGGAAACGTCAGGGGAATTACAGATCACCACAGAAGAATTGTAAAAGGGGATAATTTAAAATAAAGGGATCCAATCTTCTGTACGTATTTTAGGTTACTTGTTTGTTTAAAAGAAAAAACACACCATAATTAAAGGGGAAATAAAGCAGCAGCCAGATGGAATGACACAGATATGCAAAGAACGAAAACAAAAATCACATTGGGCGATTCGCACGCCCGCGCGAGCACACACATACACACACGCACGCACGCGCGCACGTGCACGCACGCACGCATGCACGCACGCACACACTGTCTTTTTCTGTCTCTGTTTGTCTTGTCTGTCTGTCTCAGTGTCTGTTCCCCCCCCCCCTCTCTCTCTATACATCTATATATCTATATATCTATATATATATATATATATATATATATATATATATATATATATATATATTATACATACACACACACACATACATATATATAATTATGTATCTGTCTCTGTGTTCATCTGCTTGATCAGTCTTCCCCCAAAACGTTTCCTCCTTTCCCTGTTGTTCCCAGTCAAGTGACGCACGTGTTAACGCAGCCCAAGGTCAGAAAACGCATGAGTTTTGCCCGTAGCTACCTGATGTAAGTAGCAGTGGTAGTGTAGAAATGGCCCCAGACAGGCTGCATGAAAGCCCTGAAAGTGTGACACGGTGGTTTGGGGGTGGTGGTGGTGGTGTTAGAATTGTTAAAGATGTTCTTTTTTTGTACAGATCCTGTTTCCCTTTAAAATGTTGATTAAATCGTCTTAATTTTGAGTAGGCTTAATTAAAACTTTGTCAAGTCAAATGATGCGCCAGGAAAGGGCCGATGCTTAATTAGCGTCAACGTGTTGTCATTGTTCTGCAAAATGTTGTCCTGCTTTGCGGAGTGTTGTCCTGCTTTGCAAGTAATGTTTTGCAAAATGTTGTCAGCGCTTTGTGAAATGTCGTCATGCTTTGGTGGCCCCCCCCCCCCCCCCCCCCCCCCCCCTTTCTCCCCCCCCCTCCCCAAAGAAAAAAGAAAAAGAAAAAGTTTTCATGCTTCGAGAAAATAATGTCATGCTTCGCCCTCCCTCCTCCCCCAAAGCCATACTTTGCAAGCGATGTTTTGCAAAAATATGCTTTGCAAAAATGTCACGCTTTGTAAAATGTTGTCATGGCTATGCAAAAATGGTGTCATGGTTTGCAAAATGGTGTCATGCTTTGAAATATGTGGTGGGGATGGCCTTTATCAGCCTTATTCTGGCATGCTCATGGCTTCACCTTTTATTCTCCCTGACAGGAAAACAGTGAGTGATTGATTGTTTGATGGCATTTGTTGTTACGCGAGAGAGAGAGAGAGAGAGAGAGAGAGAGAGAGAGAGAGAGAGAGAGAGAGAGAAGAGAGGAGAGAGAGAGAGGGGAGGAGAATATTTCACTTTATGAGAGAGAGTGGGGGAGAGAGAGGGGGAGAGAGAGAGGAGGAGAGAGAGAGAGAGAGAGAGAGAGAGAGAGAGAGAGAGAGAGAGGAGAGAGAGAGAGGAGAGAGAGAGAGTTTTGTGTTCATATGTCATTGAACATGAGGGATATGGTTAGGAAGTGTTCACACACTTGTGCACTCATATATCCACAAAAGCACACATGCACGCACACACTTTTAGACAGACAGACAGACAGACAGACCGACAGACAGACAGACACAAACACACACACACAC
>CM060317.1:61376691-61385128 GCA_030674155.1 Stramonita haemastoma
ACACATACATACATACATAGGTATACAGATTAGATAGATAGATAGATAGATAGATAGAAGAGAGAAAGAGAGAGAGAGAGAGAGAGAGAGAGAGAGAGAGAGAGAGAGAGAGAGAGAGAGAGAGAGAGAGAGAGAGAGAGAGGTGGAAGGCAGGAGCAGGCAGGCAGGCAGGCAGACAGACAGACAGACAGTAAGACAGACAGACAGACATAGAAAGACAACCTCTGCATCAACAGCGGCCAAAGAATCTCTGCTATTGTGAACTTTCTACTTATAATTCAGTTCCAGATTGCTTCGCGATCAGATTTCAGGGGCCAGCAAGTGTATTCTCTCTCTCTCTCTCTCCCCTCTCTCTCTCTCTCTCTCTCTCTCTCTCTCTCTCTCCTCTCTCTCTCTCTCTCTCTCTCTCTCTTCTCGTTCGCTCGCTCACCACTCCTCACTCACTCACTCACTCCTCACTCACTCACACTCACTCACTCACTCACTCACTCTAGCTCTCTCCCTCCCTCCCTCTCTCTCCCCTCTGTGTGTGTGTGTGTGTGTGTGTGTGTTGTCGTGGTGCGTGCGTGCGTGCGTTATGTGTGCGTGCGTCCGTGCGTGTGTGAGTGAGTGAATGAGTGAGTGAGTGAGTGAGAGAGAGAGCTACATTAATAGCAAAAACAGAATGTTGGGACTGTTTAAATTCAGTTCCACAATACTCTAGTATCGGATTTCAGATGCCAGCAAGTGTATTTCCAGGAGGAGAGAGAGAGAGAGAGAGAGAGAGAGAGAGAGAGAGAGAGAGAGAGAGAGAGAGAGAGAGTATTGAACCAGGAAAAGGAAGAAGTATTTTGAACAAGAGGGACAGAGAGAGAAAAAGTGTTATAGCGCGTGCCAGTAGTAAGGAGCGAAGAGAAATCCATAGTTTTTCGGGGCGAACGGAAGAAGTGGTGCTGGGGTGGTGGTGGTAGGTGTGTGTGTGTGTGTGTGTGTGTGTGTGTGTGTGTGTGTGTGTGTGTGTGTGTGTGTGTGTGTGTGTGTGTGTGTGTATGATTGGTATATTTATTAACTATAGATCTCTATATGGTTAATTGTGTGGTGTTTTTCCAGTTTAAAACGGGTACGGTTGGGGATAGCCTAGTGGTCTTCCAGGAGACGGGATAGCCTAGTGGTCAGAGCATTGCACCCGCAATTTGACGATCGGGGCTCGATTCCCTTCGAGGGGATTTTCCCCTGGAGTTAACATGAGTGCTGACTGCACTGTCCCCAAAAGTTTCGGATGTGTGCGAGCGCACACAGAACATCTTGGCACACGTTAAATCCTGTTTCGCTTTTCGTATGAGTAGGCCATTGTGTGCCGGTGGGAAGAAATGATATTTACAAAACTGCTACACACGGGGACTGGATGTAAAAAGGACATGAGTGCTTATTCTATTTATATTAAAGAAAAAAAAAAACAAAAAATAAACAAATAAATAAATAAATAAATAAATAAATAAACGCTCTTCTTCTTTTTTCGTAAAAAAATATCGAATCTTAAATTTTCAATGGTTTTCTAATTTAAAAAAAATTCTCTCTCTCTCTCTCTCTCTCTCTCTCTCTCTCTCTCTCTCTCTCTCTCTCTCTCTCTCTCTCTCTCTCTCTCTCTCTCATTCTTCCCTCTCTCTCCCTCCCTCCCTCCTCGTCCCCCTTCTAACTTCAGCCTTTCTTATTCTTCAGAGGAAACACAGCACCTTTTATTCTGCTTTATGCATTTTCCTCTGAAAACCTGCCCCTTTTATGACTGGGTTCACTTTTTACTCTCTTCCTCCTAACACTTTTTTTTATGGTAGTGTCTGGCAATATTTGACGAGCTGGTTTATATTTTGGTCCCATTTTGTAGATATTTATAACGGAATAGGATCAACAGAACGTTCTGCTTTGCTTCTTCGTTGGGGGTTTTTTGTTTGTTTTTGTTTGTAACCAGGGGAAAGATTTCGTTATCGCGGAATTGAAAAAAAAGTCTGCTGAAAATTGGAAAAAAACGTTCGTGAGTTCTTCCGAGGATTTATGAGTTTGGTATATAGAGCAACCTGAGGAATGGGTGTGTTCTGTCCCCATGTCATACTGCTGTTCAAGCTTTACCTGTGAGGGAAAGCCAGCAACTCATTTAGAATATCTTTGCTGCCAACGAAAATGCAAAAAAAAAAAACCCCTCACGCCGCTTGCTCGCACGCACGCACATACGCCCCGCAGTGCGTACAGACACAACGAAACACACACACACACACACACAGACACACACAACACACACACACACACAGACACACCACACCACGCACACACCCACACCCACACACACACAAAACAAAACAAAACAAACGAAAACAAAATTTCAAATTAGACATTGAACATCTAAAGATTCCACAGGCTCCAAAATCACAAGGTACTAGGAGGACAGACCAGAACATTTTCCTCTATAACCCCACACCCTCGAGGACACACACACACACACACACACACACCACACACACACACACACACACACACACACACACCCCACACCCCACACACTATACACAGACATCAGGGAAAGGAAAATGCAGGAAACCTACAAAGATGGGGAGCAACACCCAGAGAGAGAGAACACACTTTGAAGATGGAGAAGAAAGACAGTTCCCTGCTTGAGCCGACAGTACACTGAAGTGATGAATGAAGACAGCTCTGACCACAGTGGAGCCAGATAGGGCTTCCACAGCGGAATCAACAGCCTCATTGGCGGAGATTAGCATTGATCAGGCACCACAGGCTGTGTTGGTGTGGTCAGTCTCTGGGTCACCAGACCAGGGAAGGAAGCTGGTGTTTGGATAAGCTGACAAACAAGATCACACACACACACACACACACCACCAAACACACACACACACACACACACACACACACACACACACACACCACAGAGATCGGTGGAGGAGCCTTACAGGATTTCTTCAGGACTGCGTCTTCCCTTCCCTTCCGTTCTGTTTCGTTCTGATTGGTAGATCTGTAAGTACATGTGTTTTTTTGCGGGAATGGCACTATCAACTTACCGAGGATCACGTATGGACATTGATTTCTTGATTTTAAAAAAAGTTGTGGTTTTATATGTAGAGTTTTACGTTCTACGTCGTGCAAGAAAAAAAAAGAAAAAAACCAACCAACCACAAAACCCCAACAGCAAACAAACCCAAACAAACAAAAAACACAAAAAGAAACCCAACCAAAAACACAACACACACAACCACACCCACCACACACACACACACACACACACACACACACACACAACCCCACCGGTGAAGTATGGTTTGGTGGCTGTGTGGAGGGATGAGGAAGGTGATAAATGAGTTGATTAAAGACTGGAGTGGAAGTACAGCACAGTGGAGAGGGTTCACAACTGATGGAGCCTCATAAGGCTGTTCACGTTTATTTCGGAAGTGTGAATGTGTGTGTGTGTGTGTGTGTGTGTGTGTGTGTGTGCGTGTGTGTGTGTGTGTGTGTGTGTGTGTGTGTGTGTTGTGTATGTGTGTGTGTGGTGTGTGTGTGAGGTGTGAGAGAGAGAGAGAGAGAGAGAGAGAGAGAGAGAGAGAGAGAGAGGAGAGAGAGAGAGAGAGAGAGAGAGAGAGCTGATTGCAGGACTCATTGATTAATTGCTCTGCATCAGATAGTCTAAGCACTGCTCTGATTAATCACGGAACACACACACACACCACGCACCACGCACGCACACGCGCGCGCACGCACGCACGCACGCACACACACACACCACACACGCACACACACCACACACACGCACACACACCACACACACGCACACCCACACAACATACAGGTAAGCTGCTCAACTCGTGTCCACACAATAGCAATGGAAAGCAAAGATTCTCACTTCAGTACACTTAGCCTATGGATGTAATTTTATCACCCTGTAGTTGCACAATGGAAGAACTGAAAATCTGATCTCGCAACAAGAAAAAGGAGAAATGAATCACAGAAAGTGTTTGTCGCACAGACGGACTCACTGAACAAAACTGGCTGGTGCACATAGTAAGTACTGTATTCCTCTGGATACGTTCCATGTAAACGATTAGATTTTTTTTTAAACCGAAAAAAAACCAACACTACAAACAACACTTTTTTCTGACCGTGTCAGTTATAATGTAGGACTGAGGAAAATGGAAAGGAATAACAATGAGGGGATTTCGGCTGAAATCTAAGGACTGATAATAATACAACTGAAAGGATAGAGATGAAAATTTCGGTTGCAGAGTGGGACTGATATAATACAAAGATTTCAAGGAATAAATATAGGACGATACCAAGACTTCAAGGAATAAAGATGAGATATATATGGGAAAATGCAGGGCTGATACCAAGACTTGAGGAATAAAAATGAGAGAAATCAGTTGAAATGCAGGGCTGATAGACTTAAGTAATAAAGCTGAGGGATTCGTTGAAATGTAAGATGATAGAAAAACTTAAAGGAATTAAAGATGAGGGATATAGGGTAGGCGAGAGAATAAATGGAGGAGAGGGGATGCGTGTAGTAGGGAATGGAAGAGGGGAGGGGGGGGGAAAGGAAATGTAGCAGTTATTTCTGATCATTAGCAATTTTCTCCCTCGACGATGGAACAGCGTTGTGGCAGTTGCTGTAAATTGTCAGTGATGGAAAGGAAGTGGAAGAGGAGCGTTTGCTTTTTTTTTTTCTTTTTTTTCTCAACATTTTTTCTCCCCTCCTATCCTCTGTAGCGACGATCGATACGTATTCTGCTGCCGGCCACAGCAGCACAGCACAACACAGCACAGCACGGCACGGTACGGCACGGCACGGCACGGCACAGCAGCAGCAGCAGCAGCAGCAAGCGTGTGAAGGAATAGAAAGGGTTGTCAGCCCGTAAACTGATCCTTGTTTGATGGCACACTACTACAAGTGTCATACAATAATACTGTGTGTGTGTGTGTGTGTGTGTGTGTGTGTGTGTGTGTGTGTGTGTGTGTGTGTGTGTGTGTGTGTTTTCGTTACGCTGCTGCCGATATTAGTAGGGAGGGAGGAGGAGGACCTTTGCTTCCTCTTGTTCGTGTCAGTACATGCATCGTGGGCAGACAAGAAGCGGAACAGGAGGAAGAAGAGAGAGAGGAGAGGAGAGAGAGAGAGAGATTTTGATGAGGAGGATGATAATACGATGTCATATCTTGAAGGCTTTTTTATGTATTTTCAATTCTCTGTCTCTTTCACTCATGCGCGGGGGGGGGGGGGGGGGGGGGGGGGGGGGGGGGGGGGGGGGGGGGGGTTGCTGTGTCATACATGGGCTGTGCCTCTGTGTGTGTGTGTGTTTGTATGTATATATGCATGTGTGTGTGTGTATGCGTGTGATCTTTTATTTGTTCTTTTATTTCGAGGATAATGGAATAGGCACTCATGCGTATGTGTGTGTATGTGTGGGGGGGGAGTCAGACAGAGACAGAGACAGGGGAGAGAGAGAGAGAGAGAGAGAGAGAGAGAGAGAGAGAGAGAGAGAGAGAGAGAGAGAGAGAGAGAGAGAACGCACTCAGATGATTTATAATCACGAATAGGCCGTTGGCCCATACCTGAAAGGAATAGCGAAAAGGCGGAAGTAATTAAACGCTGACGAGTTAGGAAAGAAAGAGTTGATTTGAAATAGGAAGTGTCAGTTACGAGAACTTTGACTTTCGATATCATCATCATCATCATCAGTGTGTGTGTGTGTGTGTGTTGTGTGTGTGTGTGTGTGTGTGTGTGTGTGTGTGTTTGTGTGTGTGTGTGTGTGTGTGTGTGTGTGTGTGTGTGTGTGTGTGTGCACGGCGCGTGCTCTGTGTGTGTGTGTGTGTGTGTGCGCGCGCGCGCAGGCGCGTGCGTGTGTGTGTATGTGTGTATGCGTGTGGTGTGTGTGTGTGTGTGTGTGTGTGTGTGTGTGTGTGTGTGTGGAGAGGAGAGAGAGAGAGAGAGAGAGAGAGAGAGAGAGAGAGGAGAGAGAGAGAGAGAGAGATTTTATCAATGAAAAAGCTATTCGCTCTTACGTCCTGGGGGTTGCTGTACGAAATAAAACTGATGAGTTTAGGGGGGAAAAGTTCATTTGTAACGAGAATTGTTAGGTACCGAAAGTTGTGTATGTGTGTGTGTGTGTGTGTGTGTGTGTGTGTGTGTGTGTGTGTGTGTGTGTGTGTGTGGGAGTGTTTGAAGAGAGAGAGGGGGGAGGTGGGAGAGAGAGAGAGAGAGAGAGAGAGAGAGAGAGACAGACGAAGACAGACAGACAGACAGACAGACAGACAGACAGACAGACAGACAGACAGACAGACAGAGAAAGAGAGTCTTGAAATGTTTGGATAAAGATTTTAGCCGAACTTAGTCTGACAATCCTTCCACAGTAAACAGAGATATATCCCCAAAACTGTCAATAAGAAACATAGAATCGGTAGAACATATAACCTGCACACAATACTTAGTGACACCCCCCCCCCCCATTCATATTGAAAGAAAACTACACTATACACTATTGTTTAAAATCACAACACACACTCACACACACACACACACACACACACACACACACACACACACACACACACACACACACACACAACATGCGCGCGTGCACACGCACACACTCATACACACACCGGACTGTGTAAAAATGGGCTGTGTCACAGTGTGTGTGTGTGTGTGTGTGTGTTGTGTGTGTTGTGTGTGTGTATGTGCGCGCGTGTATGTGCGTGCGTGCGTGCGTGTATGTGTGTGTGTGTGTGCGTGTGTCACTGTGTGTGTGTGTGAGACAAAATGGACAGTGTCACAGTATGTGTTTGTGTGTGTGTATGCGTGCGTGTGTGTGTGTGTGGCGTGTGTGGTGCGTGTGCGTGTATGTGTGTGTGACACAAACATGGTCAGTATCACAGTATGTGGTGTGTGTGTGTGCGTCGTGCGTGGTGTGTGGTGTGTGGTGGTGCGTGGTGTGTGTGTGTGTGTGTGTGTGTGTGTGTGTTATTGGTGGTGATTAACTCCCCAGCTGGAGATAGGGGAAGTGATCAGAAGCCTTGTTTAGTGCCGGGTGACAGCTGTGGCCGCCCTCTGCTCGCCCGCCTGTCTGTCTGTCTGTCTGTCTGTACGTCCCTCACTTGTCTCTCTGTCCGTCTGTCTGTCTGTCCCTCACTTGTTCATCCGTCTCGTCTGTCTGTCCACCCCTACTTTTGTTGCTGGATGTCTGTCTGTCACCCTCATTTGTTTCTGTGTGTCCGTCACTCTTGTGTCTGTCTGTTTGTCCGTCACTCACCTTTGTCTGTCCCTACTTGTCTGTCTGTTCTTTTCCCTCCGTCCTCACATTTATCTGTCTGTCCCTCTGTCCCTCACTTGTCTGTCTCCTCCGGTCCCTCACTTCTGTCTTGTCCCCAGTCCCTCACTTTCTGTCTGTCTGTCTGTCCCTCACTTTCAGTCCCTAGTTAAAAACATGGTGGGCGAAAATAACAAAGGGGCCTTTTTTATGGGGTTTATATTTTCCCTTTCCCTTTCTGTGCTATTGTGGGGGTTGTGGGGTTTTTTTTTTTTTGTGTGTGTGGGGTGTGTGGGTCCTTTTAAAAACTAACAGTTATTGAAAGCAAAGAATACTGTAAAGGGCGTTACAAATGATTTGTTATTGGATGGGTGCCGGCCTTCACTACACTACGAAGGGGGGTGGGGGGTTGTAGTGTAGTTGTTTTAGTAAATTGTGTAGTAGTAGTAGTAGTAGTAGTAGTAGTATAGTAGTAGATTAGGACAAAGCTTTCCCCTTTTTTTATTGAAGGTTTTTGTTGTCGTGTTGGGTGAAGATGGTTTTCTTTTGGGTTTTTTCCCCTTTTTTCTTTTTTCTTTTTCTTTTTTCTTTTTCTTTTTCTTTTTCTTTTTTTTCTTCTTTTTCTTCTCTTCTTCTTAAATTTTTTTCTTTAAGTTTTAACCAAACTGTGGGGTGGTGTGTTTTGTGGTGGGTGGTGTGGGTGTGGTGTGTTTGTGTGTTTTTTTGTGTGGGGTGGGGTGTGCTTGCGCGGGGGTTGGGGGTTTTGGGGGGTGTTGTGTGTGTGGGGTTGGGGGTGGAGGAGATAGAAGGGGAGAGAGAGAGAAAAAAGGGGAAGAGAGAGGAGAGGGAGAGAGCGGGGGAGAAGAGAGAGAGAGAGAGAGAATGTTTTCCCGCTCGTGGCAAGAAGTCTAATGGTCATTTTTGAAGAGGGCATTCATTTGTGTGTGTGTGTTTTGTGTGTGTGTTGGGTGTGTTGGGGTGTGTGTGTTTTGGGGTGTGTGGGGTGTGTTTTCATTTTACGTTAGCCTACGCGCATTCTGGTGTCAAAAAAACTTTACATTTATTTTCTTTTTATTATACAGCCAGCTTGGAATTTGTGCCGTTGAAAACCCCTTTGAATACGAAAAAAGGGAAAAGGGAAAAAAATTTAAAAGAAGAGT
>CM060317.1:61385228-61395228 GCA_030674155.1 Stramonita haemastoma
TGTTTTTCCCCCAAAAGAGGATGTTGGCCTATATTCATTAAATTTCAGACACTCTCTCTCTCTCTCTCTCTCTCTCTCTCTCTCTCTCTCTCTCTCTCTCTCTCTCCTCTCAAGCTTGCACGCTTCCCCCCCCTTCTCTCTCCTTTTCCCTCCCCCCTCTCTCTTTCTGTGAAAGAATAGATGGGTAGATAACAGAACCGCTAATGACATGCTAAGACCCCAATCTATATAGTTCTGTGGTGTGGAATCGACGCTTTCAACAAGTTCAGATAGGCGCATAGGTTTACACAAGTGCGTAAGAAACACGCATGCGCGCTCATGCTCAAGTCATTACTGCAATTACCATCAGGTCATTATTTCGCGAAACGATATGAGCTTATCTTAAGCTCCACTTGCTTGCGTGTTTTAAAAACTCATTTGTTTTCTTGTGCCCAATCAAAACACGATGAAAACCTATGGTCACCACCCCCGTGTGTCTTTCTTTCTCTGTAGTGTAGTCACTGAAGTGTGTGGTGGCTTGTATGATACCATGCTTCTCTTCTCTCTCTCTCTCTCTCTCTCTCTCTCTCTCTCTCTCTCTCTCTCTCTCTCTCTCTCTCTCTCCTCATCACTCATCACTCACTCACTATTTCTCGTTCTCTTTGTCTGTCTGTCTGTCTGTCTCTCGCTTTTCGTCATCTCTCCTCTCCGTGTATCTCTGTCTCTCTCTCTGTGTCTCTATCTCTGTGTGTGTGTTCTCTCTCTCTCTGAATGAATAAGTGTGAAAAGATAATTATTAAGATCTTGTTGGTGCTGGTGTGTGTGTTGTGTGTGTTGTGTGTGTGTGTGAATGTGTGTGTGTGTGTGTTGTGTGTGTGTTGTGTGTGTGTGGTTGTGTGTGTGTGTGTGTGTGTGGTGTGTGTGGTGTGTGTGTGGGTGTGTGTGTGTGTGTGTGTGTGTTCTTCAATATCATCATCAACATCATGGTTGTTATTGTCATCGTCATCTTCATTTCTCAGAGAGTTGCCAAAGGGATACACACTTTTTACAGATAATTCTATATCTGATGTGTATGGTTCGATTTAAAAAAAATGCTTACAGAACAGTGCTATGAAGCTGAGCGCAACACTGACCGCAAATACCCAAACTGCTGTGTG
Organism: Stramonita haemastoma; assembly: GCA_030674155.1. NCBI lineage: Eukaryota > Metazoa > Mollusca > Gastropoda > Neogastropoda > Muricidae > Stramonita > Stramonita haemastoma. The sequence goes on from CM060317.1 coordinate 61,386,365, forward strand.
TGTGTGTGTGTGTGTGTGTGTGGTGTGTGTGTGTGTGGTGTGTGTGTGTGTGTGTGTGTGCTGTGTGTGTTGTGGTCTGTTGTCTGTGTGATATATATAGACAGACAGACAGACAGACAGGCAGAACAGACAGGCAGGCAGGCAGACAGGCAGGCAGGCAGAAGACAGATATATAAATATAGAGAGAGAAGAGGAGGGCAGAGACAGACATACAGACAAGGAAGAAACAGTAAAAGAAAAAAAAACCCAAACATTACTTTTGAGTCAGATGACACACAAATGAACACATCAGCAGGGTTCACAGAGAGAGAGAGAGAGAGAGAGAGAGAGAGAGAGAGAGAGAGAGAGAGAGAGAGAGAGAGAGAGAGAGAGAGAGAAGAGAGAGAGAGAGAGAGAGAGAGGAGGAGAGGAGAGGAGGAGGAGAGAGAGAGAGAGAGGAGGAGAGAGGAGGAGGAGAGAGAGAGAGAGAGGACAGAGAGAGAGAGAGGACAGAGACAGAGAGAGACAGGACAGACAAGATAGGGAAAGAAAGGTAAAAAAGAAAAAAAGACATGAAACAAAACCTAGTTACTTTTGAGTCAGAGGACACACAAAATGAAGACATCAGCAGAGCTCAAAGACGGAGGGATATTTGTATGTGTGATGTGTGATATGTGTGGTATTGTGTGTGTGTGGTGTGTGGTGGTGGTGTGTGTGTGTGTGTGTGTGTGTGTGTGTGTGGTGGTTGTGTGTTTGTGTTTGTTGTATGTGTTGTGTGGTGTGTGTGTTTGGTGGTGTTGTGGTGTGTGTGTGTGTGTGGTGTGGGTTTGTGTTGTGTGATGTGTGTGTGTTGTGTGTGTGTGTTGTGTGTTGTGTGTGTGTGTGTGTGTGTGTGTGTGTTTGTGTGTGTTGTGTTGTGTGTGTGTGTGTGTGTGTGTTGTGTGTGTGTGTGTGGTGTTGTGTGTGTGTGTGTGTGTGTTGTGTGTGTTGTGTGTGTGTGTGTGTGTTGGTGTGTGGTGTGTGTGTGTGTGTGTGTGTGTGTGTGGTGTGGTGTGTGTGTTGGTGTGTGTTGTTGGTGTGTGTTGTGTTGGTGTTGTGTGTGTGGTGTGTGTGTGGTGTGTGTGTGTGTGTGTGTGTGTTGTGGTGTGTGGTTGTGTGTGTTGTGGGGTGTTTTGTTGTATGTGTTGTGTGTGTGTGAGTGTAGGTGAGTGGAGTGAGTGAGTGTGACGAGTGAGAGAGAGTAGAAGAGACAGAGAGAGACCCAGACACACAGAGACAGACAGAGAGACAGACAGAGAGAGAAAATGACCTTGAAGGCAGCAGCAGCAGCAGCAGCAGGGCAATTAGCGCCACTCCTATCGATCTGTTGAACCCCCGCTCCGCTCCCTCTTCTCTTGATGCTGCTGCTGCTGCTGCTAGCTGTTGGCGCTGCTGCTGAGGATGGTGATGATGGAGGTGGTTGTGGTGAAGGGGATGGTGGTGGTTAAGGGGGTGGTGGTTAAGGTGGTGGTGGTGGTTAAGGTGGTGGTGGTGGTAGAAGGACACTCCAAACTGGAGCCAATCTGCTCTGCTAACATGCGCAGGCTGTTGAGTCTTTTCCAATTTCTTTCTTGGTGTGTGTCTCTGTGTGTGTGTGTGTCTCTTCTTCTGTGTGTTTGCCTCCCCGCCCACATCTCTCTCTCTCTCTCTCTCTCTCTCTCTCTCTCTCTCTCTCCTCTCCTCTCTAACACGCGCCGCGCGCACGCGCACCGCACCACACACACACACACACACACTCGCACACCACTCACTCTGTGGTGGATTTTGTGCCATCTGACTCAAAAGTGATCTTTCTTGTTCTCCCTTCTGTCTCATTCCATTCACGCTCTCCAAACAAGCACACTATACATTACTTAATTAAATCACCTGGCCCAGGAACAAGCCATTTTTTTTAAAGGTTGCAGTTCGTGAGCTATACTGCTTGGATCCTGGGGGTTGCCAAGTCAGAATTTAATTATAAGCACACTGTCTCACCCACCCAAAGTATAGCAGATCCCATGCTACACCGAAAATTCAGTAGAATCTAGTAGGCATCCGTCATTCTCGGAAGGCTATGGAGTTGTGCTTTAGGCTCTAGAGAGCAAAAGCCTAGGTACGAAATTACAGAGGGCCAGCTATTCACCCATGCAGCAGGAACCCCCCCCCCCCCCCCCCTTTTAGCCCCATTTACTGGAACTGTCCATAGGAAAGGCAATCGCCGATACGCATGCTACACCGAAGGCCTCCAATAAAAATGTGCTTGAAAGTTCTGAACTACTGTGATAGATCTATGTGCTTCAGTCTGACCAGAAAATACCATACGACTGAGAAAAAAACACAGAAGACAAAAGAAGAAAGGAGGAAGGAGGAGGAGGAGGAGGGGAGGAGGAAGAGAGAAGGAAGGAGAAGAAGAAGAAAGGAGAAGAGAAGAAGAAGAAGAAGAGAGGAGGAGGAGGAGGATGGAGAGAGAGGAGGAGGAGGTAAGAGAGAAGTGACAAGGGAGATAGAGAAACTGACACCGAAAAGAGGGTAAGAGCAGCAACTGTTCAGTTCTGTCGTGTTGATTTCGATCTCTGCAGTGCACGCTAAACAAAGCTGTACAGCTCTACAGCAATAAATCTTCTTCTCTTTCCCTCCTTATCTCTCTCCCTCTCTCCCTCTGTCTGTCTGTCTGTCTTCTGTCTGTCTGTCTCTGTCTGTCTGTCTGTCGTCTGTCGTCTCGTCTCCCTCTCCTCCCTCCCTCCCTCTCGGCTTTGGCTGTCTTCAAACTGATGGTTATACACGGAGAAAGTAAAACAAAGTAGTGCAAAAGATGTAAGCCATGAGTTGAGCGAGTTTCGCTGAGAATCATCATCCTTGTTCCTTTGGAGTCATTGTCGATTTTCCCTTTTCCATTTCTAGTAGTGGGAACAACCCAGGCTGACCCGTTTGTCTTGCCCCTTCTCTCTCTCTCTCTCTCTCTCTCTCTCTCTCTCTCTCTCTCTCTCTCTCTCTCTCTCTCTCTCTCTCTCTCTGCTCGTGCGTGGCGTGCGTGTGTGTATGTGTATGCATGTGTGTATGTGTATTGTGTGTGTGTCTGTATGTGTGTTTATATATATGTGTGTGTGTGTGTGTGTGTGATGTGTGTGTGTGTGTATGTGTGTATGTATGTTGTATGTGGTGTATGTGAGTGTGTGTGTGTGTAGTGTGTGCGTGTGTAGGAACGTACCTGTTTAATGTCTGCATGCATGCATGTCTGTGCACGCCGTACATGTATGTGAGTGTGCATCCCCTCCCTACGTGCACGCGAGCGCGCACGTGTCGTGTTTTCTAAAAGAAAAAACACACACCAAAACTGGGCCGCATGTGTGTCACGATGACCCGGCAGACACATGAACTGCATGCACGCAACGATCATTTTACACTAACACCACGTCCGGACTGGGAGGAAGCAGCCGGTCTCTCGGTCTGTCTGTCTGTCTGTCTGTCTGCCTGTCTATCTGCTGCTTGTCTGTCTTCAGCCTGTTTCACTTCGAATCATCTCCTCTCTCTCTCTCTCTCTCTCTCTCTCTCTCTCTCTCTCTCCTCTCTCTCTCTCTCTCTCTCTTCTTCTCACACACACACACACACACACCAAAACAAATACAACACATACACACATACACTACAGTACATCTTGCGTACACTTTAAACCCCGTTCCGCTTTGCGGAAGAGTAGGCCATTGTGTGTCGGTGAGAACGGATGACAACATTTACAAAACTGCATACACACAGGTACTGCATTAAAAGAAAAGCAATCTCTCTCTCTCTCTCTCTCTCTCTCTCTCTCTCTCTCTCTCTCTCTCTCTCTCTCTCTCTCTCTCCACACACACACACACACACACACACACACACACACACACACCACACACACACTCCCACACCACCACCCACCAAACTAGCTTCAGCCTGCCTGCCTGCCACTGATGAACGGTGAACAGTACAGAAAACGCTATAATAATAATACCCAGTCCTCGGCACTAGAACGGCGACAGGCGAATGAAGAACCTGATGATCATTAGGCTAGGACTAGGACGTCTCTCGTTGCTCAGGTTTCCCCATCCTTTGTGCTCATCACCATGTCACATGTGCCATCTTTCTATTCTGTCTGTCGGCTGCAAACAATCATGCTGGCCCATTGCTGCTGCTCAGCTTCTAGGGTAGCTAAGTAAAGTAACGCTCTGCAGGTATTGTACTGTGCAGAGGACACGGGTTCGATTTCCATTGAAAGTTGACCCTCCTCCCCTTTACCCCCCCCTTCTCTCTTGTCTGTCCCCCCTTCTCCCCCCCCCCCCCCTTCTCTGTCTCTCATAATATAATATATAATACAATACAATATAATATATAATACAATATAATATAACATCATATAATATGATATGATAGATCTACATATACATATGTCAAAGGTCCTTGCTCAATGATTCCTCAAATGCTGCTTTTAAAAGAGTTTTATTTTGTAGTGATTTTTTGTTTTTAGTCGTTGCCAAAAATTGTTTCAAAGATGAAAATGAAGTTGTAATTGGTTACCTGCACTTGTTTTTCTCATCTGCTTTTTCTCTCTCTCTCTCTCTCTCTCTCTCTCTCTCTCTCTCTCTCTCTCTCTCTCTCTCTCTCTCTCTCTCTCCTTCCCCATCCACGAGACTGGAGGGTGCTAGTCTTTCGGAGGAGGAAACGACAGACTTGATGTGTGACAAAAACACAGGCTGTATGCAGGCAGCAACAAGAAGACCCCAAGGCATCAAATCACTTTTCTCTGGAGACTTCTGTTGAAAAGCAGAATTAGCTGTCGTGTCGGGAAACAGTACACCCAGCAGACAGGAAAAGAATGGGCGGCCCTGCTGCACCAAACACACACATTGCACACACACGCTGCCGTCGAGAAGACGCGAGAAAAGCACGACGCACGCATACACGCGACAGACAACACAACAACACAACACAATACACACAGATAGAGACACTGAGACGAGTTTATGAGAGAGAGAGAGAGAGAGAGAGAGAGAGAGAGAGAGAGAGAGAGAGAGAGAGAGAGAGGAGAGAGAGAGAGAGAGAGAGAGAAGAGAGAAGACAGACAGACAGACAGACACGACAGACAGACAGAGACAGAGAGAAGAAGAAGAGAGAGACAGACGAGACAGAACAGAGAAGAGACAGAAGAGAGAGGTTCCGAACCAAGGTTTTTAGAGTTATCAAAAGACTCGTGTTTGTGAAATAAAATATGAGAAATTTGGATTTTTTTTGGGTTTGCTTCAAAATTATTCCCTATCTACCCTTTCTCAACATAAAAAATCTGGACATTAGAAGAGGAAAAAAAAAAGAAATATTGGTGGGGTTTTTGGTCAGTCTTTGTTCTGTTTGGGTTAAGCCAAACTCTCACGTAATAATCTACACAAAATTTACCCCTCCCCCCACCCCACAGTTAAACCAATCAAAACATGAAAAACAGATTTGTTCAGTCTATGTTAATCCACGTTACGTAAAAGAAACTCGACTGTCCTGTGCACTTGTCCGATACCCAATGACTCCCAGTCCTGATGCCAGGACTATCTACCATACTAACCACCCTCTTGTCACCTGATACACAATACTACACAACACAGGCAGTAGTATTCTTCTCCTATGACGTTGTACTACTTACTACCTACCTACCACCCAGGTGGCGGACTGTGTAACCTTGCACCATCACTCCCTCCACCCCATGTCCCCCTCCCCCTTGTCTCAGGCCAGTCAACAAAAGAAGAGACCTAGCAGAGCGAGAGGCGGAGGGCAGCGCCATGCCGAGATAATGGCTACCTCCTTCGGCCCACCGAGTTCAGCCCCCCTGACCGACATGGTTCCAATCAGGGGGGCTAATCACCCACCATGATGGGGGCCGCTCCGGATGAAAGAGTTTTAATGGGAGGGGGATGATTGGGCCTCGGGCCTTTTGCCCTCTTGTCTGGTTGGTTGGGGTGGTCCTTCAGGGTCCACCTCTCTCTCTCTCTCTCTCTCTCTCTCTCTCTCTCTCTCCTCTCTCTCTCTCTCTCTCTCTCTCTCTCTCTCTCTCTCTCTCTTCCATGGTACAGCGGTGCCTGTGCCTGTCTCAGTCTGTATTGGGTATGGTCCAGGGAGATGTAAAGGGTTGTCCAATAGGATTGTTTTGGTTATGGCAGACTGAAGTTGTGGATATCCATCCACACAATCAAAATTATGTTGAATATTGTGACATAGCCTTAAGATAATTTCCCTTGCAACTCCCCCCCCCCTCTCTCTCTCTCTGTCTTCCAGTGTGTGTGGAGCGGGGAAGGGGGGGGGGGGGGGTAGCGTATGCGAGCGTGCTGCATGTACACACACACACACACACACACACCCACCCCACACAACCCCAAGGTCAACCGACCCAAACCCATTTTTCAATACTGTTGAAGGAGCATACACCAGAAATTATTGACCGAAGTCTCAAACGAACCCAAGCACATCCATCCACCATGCTTACCGCAGTAACTATTTCATTTTTTATTTTACACCACTTAATGTCACAGCAGATTTCTCTGCGTGACATTCGAGGCTGCTCTCCCCGGGGAGAGCGCGTCGCCACAAGCAAAGGAAAACTAACCACCACTGATCAAGTGCATGGCCTCAGGTAAAGGAAAGCCTCCTTGACATGAGATAATGAAGACGTGTATACCCACCTCTGAATGGGACACAGATAAGAGGGCAAAAGGTGTCCGCTACTGTATGTATGTGGCATCTGAGAACCGCCCCGGCCCCATTTCCAAGTTTGCTCACTCTTTCAAAAAGCATTTTAGCACAGTTAAACGCCCTTTGCCCCGTTCGTTAACTTATGTCGTAAAGTGGGTACCTGTCGTTAAGTGGGTACCTGTCATTAAGTGGACAGACTCAACAGAGATAAGAACTTCTTCCCCAAGTCTGAAAACTCACCGTGGACACTTTCCTTCTCATATCCTCCGCTAGGTGGGCCGCCACATGCATTAACTGCAAAATTACCAGATGCAAACGATTCCTATTGTTTTGTTATTATGAGCGCGCGAATCGGGGGTAAAAACAACAGCTTTTGCTGGGAAAGTTTGAGAGTACTTGTTTTACGTTCGCAAGCAACCTAGACACAGTTTTTATTCGTGTAATATCATCATTTCTACTGACTCAGTTTTTATTTGTGTAATATTATATTTTCTATTGAATAAATCGCTGGGTCCGGTCGTGTTCTCGTGAGTGTTGATATAAAACGATGTGCTGAGCTGAGCAGCTCAGAAATAATTTCCAGAACTTTTACGTCTTCACCGGGGTTCGTGCAGGTGAACATCATAATCCAGTTAGCGACAAGGAGTGCACTTAATGACACCACACCCCATTCTTTTCTATGGTACCCGTTCACCCTTTTCTCACGGTAAATACTAGTCTAGTCTTGCTGTTTTCAGAAAAAAGGAATCCTATACAGTAAAGTCGTAGTGGTAAAGGAGCGATCTAGTTATTATTTTTTATTATTATTCTTTAATTTCGATGATAAATGATAAGCACTCATGTGCTTTTTTTTTTTACATCTAGTCCCCGTGTGTATGCAGTTTTGTCGATTTTGTAATCCATTCCCACCAGCACACAATGGCCTACTCTTCCGAAAAGCGGAACGGGTTTTAATTAACGTGTGCGCAAGATGTTTGTAGTGCGGCTATGAGGGTACTGGAACATAGGCTGTACAAATAACCAACACACAAAAAATCAATAACGTCTGATCATAAACTTCGTCGAACGTTCAGATAGCAATCGGTTGTTGTGGGTCATATGAGCGAAAATGCGTTACGCTGCCGTTAAGAGCCTGTCTAGTCAGGCCCAGCACATCCGACTTCGGTGTGGGAGAGAAGTACTAGACTATCTTTTAAGTCTTTGTGGGAAAAAGGCAAGAGAATGGACCAAGCAGGAAAGGGAACAAGGCATGATATGAATGAAGAGAGAGAATATATAAAAAAAAAAAAAGGAAATTCTAAGCACAGAAGTTCGAGAAGGTGGGAATGCTATTTATACTGACGCGCGCTTGCGCGCGTGCGTGCGTGCGCGGTGGTGTGTGTGTGTGTGTTTTGTGTGTTGTGTGTGTGTGTGGTGTGTGTGTGTGTGTGGCGTGTGCCTATGCGCGTTGCGCGCACGTGTATATCACGCTCGCGCTTACGCGCAAACGTACTCAGCTGCGTGCGCATACATGCAATTTAATTAGTCACGTCCTGATTATGCGTACCAATGAGTACAGGCACACGTTCACGACCATGCATCCAATGCTGTAACATACGCGTGCAGTAGTATACACACACTCTGATAGCACACTTGCTAAGAAGTCCCAAGTCAGTGGGAAGAACAAAAACCCTGAAGACAAAAAAAATGGGCAGACAGGTGAGCAAAAACAGAATTCCAGACAGACTGAGAGAAAGGCCGATTGCCAGACAGACAGATCTATCTATATATAGACTACACAGAGGAAGGAAGCACGAAGAGCCGTGTAATTAATACTAATAGGCGAGGGAGGGAGGGAGGCAGACAATTAGGCAAACAGAGAAGCAGAGGAAGAAAATCGGTGAAGACAGGGGGGAGACAAGAACAAGACAGAACAAGGAAAAAACCGAAAAGGACAGACAAAAGCAGACAGAGGAGAAAAATAGGTGAAAAGGTGGAAGAGCAGACAGACAAACAAACAAAAAACAGACAGACAAAAATACTGACTGGCAGACAGAGGAAAAGAAAGGTGCTAATATAATAGTAGAGAGCCAGGGAGGGGAGCGGACAGACAGACAGAATAAATTGGTGAGGAAAGAGGAGGAGACAGGGAGAAGACAGACTGACAGAGAGAGAGCAGATTGGGA
>CM060317.1:61400228-61402728 GCA_030674155.1 Stramonita haemastoma
GGGGAGAGGGCGGGGGGGACTTGAGGGCACTTACTAAGGCAGGAAAAGGCTCAGTAGGACAATTAACTATAGTTTGACTGAGAAAGAACATGAGTGATAGAGATAGACTGCATCATTAGTTTATATCCTGGCTGACTCATCAAAATGCTTATGTATTATATATGCCGGACAGCGCTCCACAACAACAGGCATACAAAGGTAACACCACAACCCGCCCTCGGCTACAATCAACTAGTACAGTAAAAACACGATACACTCATCACGATACACGACATGATTATATACAGATATAACAACGAGACGAACCAAGACGAAGACGATGACAACGACAGACGATGAGAATGATGATTGTGACACTAAACTTCAAACTTCACCGCTTAATAATGTAACTTCACATGCCAGAACTGTGAAAATGATGATGGATGTACGATGTGATAACTGTCGATACGAACTGATAAAGATAACGATGATAAATGTCAGTGTAATGATGACTGATAATGATAGACGATATAAATGGATAACGATAGAACGATGACGATGAAAGAGAGAGAGAGAGAGAGAGAGAGAGGAGAGAGAGAGAGAGAGAGAGAGAGAGAGACAGACAGAGAGACAGAGAGACAGACAGACAGAGACAGACAGACAGACAGACAGACAGCACAGACAACACACACACACACACACACACACACACACACACACACACACACACACACACACACACACACACACACACACACACACAGCGGCACGGAAACGATGATAGACTGTTAGCCCCGAAAGCCGCGCGTACCAGTACCGTGGTGTCATAAACTGCAAACCTCACATGCAGCACAGAAAGACAAGACAAGGAAAAGGCGGGGGAGGGGGAGGGGAAGGGGGGGGGGACAAGAGGAAAGGATCGATAGGCCAATGCCCCCTCCACCACCACACACCAACCACTACCAACCCTGACTGTGTGCTAATGTCCTCTAAACGAGACACGGTGGCCCACTGCCTGCCTGCCTGCCTGTCAGCCTGCATGCAGGCACAGGCAGGCAGGCAGGCAGGCGGGGGAGGGGGGAGAGGTCATGTGCACCCTGCCACAATAATGGAATGCACTACCCACATCGCATCCACTACCACTACCACCACCACCACCATCACCACCACACCACCACCACCACATTCACTTAGCCGGCATTCTACTACACTCGTCGCGTTTATGAATACGACCGGAGATTGTGTGTGTGTGTGTGTGTGTGTGTGTGTGTGTGTGTGTGGTGTGTGTGTGTGTGCGTGCGTGCGTGCGTGCGTGCGTGCGTGCGTGCGTGCGTGCGTGCGTGCGTGCGTGCGTGCGTGGTGTGTGTGTGTTGTGATATGATCATCCCCTGAATGATACAGATGGGCCAATAAAAGGGCGAATAAAAACCGTGTCTATTAATGACTATGGGTTACAGACAGAGAGAGAGAGAGAGAGAGAGGGAGAGGAGAGAGAGAGACAGACAGACAGACAGACAGACAGACAGACAGACAGACAGACAGAGAGAGAGAGAGAGAGACAGACAGACAGACAGACAGACAGACAGACAGATGCAGAGACAGAGAGGGGACAGAGAGGGAGAGAGACACATAGAGCGAGAGAGACAGAGACATAGGCAGACTGAGAGAGAGATACATACTGACACAGAGTAAACGAAAGAAAGAGACAGAGCTACAAAGAGAAACAGAGACAGAGCTACAGACACAGACAGGCAGACAGAGAACAAAAGTTACTTTTTAAAGGTTAAAGTTGCATACTCACACATGCTGCTCTTTTTATAACCAGTAGTCTTGGCAAAGAAATGGTAACATAAAGTAACACTATGAAAAGACCCAAACTGCACAAACTTTCTTGGTCACAGTTTGAAATGTGAGGGGAACAAGAGAGAAAGACAGAAGACAGAGAGAGTGGAAGGTGAGAGAGGAGTGAGAGGGGGAGGGAGGAGGGAGGAGAGGAGAGAGAGAGAGAGAGGAGGAGAGAGAGAGAGAGAGAGAGAGAGAGAGAGAGGAGAGAGAGACAGACAGACAGACAGACAGACAGACAGACAGACAGACAGACAGACAGACAGACAGACAGAGAGACAGACAGACAGACAGATAGACAGAGAGAGACACAGAGAGAGAGAGATGTTGAAACATTACACAAAAGCACGTGTGGACAACAGACAGACAGACAGACAGACAGATAGACAGAAACAGACAGGAGAGACAGACCGCAACAGACGTAGAGATGAAGCAGAATACTAGTCTCCTGTTTTATACGGTAAACAGAATTATCACTTAGATGTACCTAGTACTAATAAAAATATTCTGTCGTAAAACTCCAACAGTTTTTAATAATTAAAAAAAAAGAGATAAGAAAACGCACGCCAACCCTATATTAGCTACAAACTCCATCCAAATGAATAAATGATGTGATTTTTTTTCATGTCGACTTCGACAAGGGGATTTGGTTGAAGTCATGACGAGGGCGGGAGGGAGG
>CM060317.1:61407728-61409819 GCA_030674155.1 Stramonita haemastoma
GAAATAAGGAGTATCTTTGAGAAAATCAGCTTATCACACTCATCATAACCTTGGATGATGGTAAAACTCCTGATTCCCATTTACAATAACTGGTAGCATAGCTATAAACCTGATGATTCCCATTTAAATTGTCGTTACATACAATGACAAAATAGGCAGTTTGTACTTGAAAAGGCATGTAAAGCTGTAAACTCTTCCACTCCCATTAAAACAGATATACAGAGGAGTAACGAGCGGTTAACCTAATGATTCCCTCTGACAGTGAGTAACATAGTAAAAAATATATATATATTAAAAATAAAATGTTAAGAAAGGTAAAAAGGTAAAGGTGTCCCATAACCTATGTGATCGTAGGGGAGCGAGGCATCAGAGACCTTAGCTTCTCAAGGGGTCAGCATATTGAGGGCAGTGCCCATCTCTTCTCCCTCACTGTTTTACCTTCCCTGACCCTAAAGAGGGCAGGTACAGCTGGGTGAACTTGGGAACTGTACTGAAGCCAAGGCGCGCAAACAGTCAACCATCCAATTGGTAACCACGCTTGATGCTGCTTAATCATGGCTTGAGAAAAGCGAGTGCTCTGACCACTGAGCTATCTCGTCCCCAACAGAGAAGTAATATTGAGTGGTAAACCTAATAATTCCCTCTGACAGTGAGCGAGTGACATATATACACAGGGTTAATTAACTTTTCCTCCACACTGGTCAGCATTGTCTATTCGCCTCATGGATAGACGTTAAATTGACATGGTCTCAATTTGCACGCCATGTTTAGTGATATAATATCTAATGATTCACCCCCCCCCTCTCTCTCTCTCTCTGTCTGTGTCTGTCTCCACACACGCACACACACACATAAACACACACACACACACACACACACACACACACACACACACACACACACACACACACACACACACACACACTCTTTAGTGCTAGAGCAAGAAGGTGCCCAATCTCATGATCTGTGCAATAATAACCCGTCACATCACGATTCCAATTTTCGTTCAACGGTAGTCGCCACACAAATCAATCCACCCTTTCCACTTTAAACTGATACGACGTGTTGGGGGCTTGTCAAATCGATAATTCTCAGTTATCGTCGTCATGTTTGCTGCGGTGAAAGACCAAAAAAGAGAAGGAATAAAAAGGTCAATAGTTTCCTCCACCATTTCCCTCTTGCTCTGTGTGTGTGTGTGTGTGTGTGTGTGTGTGTGTGTGTGTGTGTGTGTGTGTGTGTATGTGTGTGTGTGTGTGTGTGTGTGTGTGTGTGTGTGTGTGTGTGTGTGTGTGTGTGTACGTGTGTGTGTGTGTGTGTGTGTGTGTGTGTCTGTGTGTGTGTGTAAAGAGAGTGAGCGAGTGATAGAGGGAGAGAGACAGAGATAGAGAAAAACAGAGAGAAAGAGAGAGAGAGTGAGAGTGAGAGAGAGAGAGAGAGAGAGTATACAGAGAGAGAGAGAATGTGAAATGTTTATATTCATATTAATCTTCTCCCCAAAGTCGGAATGCGGCTACCTTGGTGGATGGTGGTGGGCCAAAACAGTGAATGTAATGTATGCAAAAATCTCACTATTGATGAACCTGGGACCCCTAGCCGCAAAACTAAGTAACTAGAGTCTAACTAACTAAATAAAAAGCAAAGGCCCCCAAATACAGGGAGAGAGAGGAGGGGGCAAAAACGTATAAAACTATATGTATATCTTGTACACAACACACACACACACACACACACACACACACACACACCACACACACACACACACACACACACACACACACAGAGAGAGGGGGGGGCCATGTCATATTATATATATATGATCAGCTTCAAAAGGTGCCCGGTCTTACATATACCTTACAAAAAACGCTGTAACTTTGTAAGTAATCTTCACTTAAATCAGCAAACCTAAAATACTCTAGGAAAATGATTGGAGAGATGAATTGAGCATTTTAAAGCTAGTGGGTAGTCAAAATATTGTTAATTTTAGATAATAGTGTGGAAAAGTGGGCCTTTTTCTGCCTATTTTAATGGGTCCGTCAGCACATAGGTTATTGTGCATGATCGTGTGCAGGAACTATGAGTAGTTTGCTAAAA
>CM060317.1:61409919-61412419 GCA_030674155.1 Stramonita haemastoma
ATGTTTAGTTAACAAAAAAAATAAAATGATTTTTTTTTCAAAAAAAAAAGTATTGTAGAGTAAAAAAAAAAAAAAAAAAAAAAAAAAAAAAAAATATCCAAAGAAAATGGGATTTAAAAAGATGTGTCTTACTTTAATATCAAGCACCTAGATCTGTCTTAAAATATATCAATAAAAATTTTAAAAAACACAAAAAATTGTGCTAAAATGAGAATGGATTAATTTAAAAGGGATTTTCCCTATTTAACGGGGGTTCTAGTAAAAAAATTTTACAAAACAAAGACCAAAAATATTTTTTGCCCGCAATAAGGCCCGAAACCAATTTTTTAAAAAAAGTTTTCATTTCCAGCCCCCATGTGCATTTGTCTTTGAATAAAAATTTTTTTAATGACAAAAAAAATTTCTTTAAAACCTTGGATAAAGTGGTGTGTTTTTATTTGCACTGGGTTTTATTCTTATTTGTATTTTTTTATGTGCCTGTGACGCACACATTTTGTTAAAAGACATGTTTTTTTTCCCAAATGAACTAATGTGACGTTAGACAAAATTTTTTTGGGTTTTTCTTAATTAACTTTTTTCTTTGAAAAAAAGAATAATGCTTTCTTAAGAAAAATTTTTGCACGCTTGTTCTGCAGGTGCTTTTTTGGAGGTAGAAAAAAATTTTTTTGGTTTGAAATTGTGGGTGGGGGGTTTGGTGAATTTTTTCTTTTTATGAAAACTCCCCTTTAAATAACCATTCCAATTTAGGGTTTTTAGTTTTTTTTTTCAGAGAATAAAAAGACAAATCAGAACTTCTTTTTTCCTTTTTCACTTTGAATTTGTTTGATTTTAAAGGTGATTTGTGTCACGCACAAGTTAACCTATTTTTTTTTCTCTGTCTTTTAATTGATTTTTAAAAAAATATCAAAAAATATTATTTTTTGTTGTAAAAATACGAATATTGGGGGGTTTAAACTTAGTATTTAAAATTTCTCTGTTCATGAAAAGGTCTGTGTTTAATTTAAATTTTCCGCAGTTGGTGGGGCCCCTTTTTAGAGTTGGTTTTATTGGGGAAATTCTACGGGGGCAAAATCAATTTCCAGCGAAAGATATCCCATTTAACCTTAAAATTTTTTAAAATTACTTCCTTTCTTGTTTCTGTATGCTGATTTCTCCTTTCTTTGCGGTCGATTTAGCTTTAGTTGGCTTGTCGGGTTTTTTTCCCCTTTATTCTTTTTTTTTTTTTTTTTTTTTTTTAATCCAGACTTTTCCTGTCCTTTGTTCTGCTTTTTCTCTCCTTCAATTATTTTTTTTTTTGGTTCATGATTGCTTTTGTGCTTCCCTAGTCAGGCAAACAAAAAAAAAGGTTTTAGTGTTATAGGTATGTCCCACGCATGACGAGAAGGGAAACAGGACGACGACTTGTTTCAGGAGGTAGGGGGAGGAGATGGGACGAGTTCGTTCCATTCACCAGTGCAGCACAATGGGAAGAAGAAAAGCCCTCTTCGACTGCCTGTTTCGTGTTTGTCAACTCAGTCAAAAGCATTTTGTTCTTGGGCTTGGCTGCTGTTTATTGTTCTAGGTCGTTTTGTTTTGGGGTGGGTTTTTTTTTTATAGTGTGTGTGTCATCTTTTGTTCTGTTTTTGTTTGTTCTGTCTGCCTGTCTGTCTCTCTCTCTCTTTCTTCCCCCCCCCCCCCCCTTTTCTTTTTCTCTCTCACCCCTCTTTCTCCCTCTCTGTGTACCTACCCCTCTCTCTATCTCCCCCTTTCTCTTTCTGTCTATCCCTTTCTGTGTCTCTCTGTGCCTGCCTGCCTGCCTGCCTGCCTGCCTGCCTGTCTGTCTGTCTGTCTGTCTGTCTGTCTGTCTCTGTCGCGCTCTCTCTCTCTGGCTAAACATATCAAGCAAGACTACCATGGATCTGTCACAGGTTTTGTACAAACAATCCAGGAGAACCCATAAGAGTGAAGTCTACAGATGGCCATAACCCACTGTGCACGGTGCAGTCACAGTCCACGCTGTCAATAAGAACAACGACTAAGTGAAGGGTAGGTTTGCTTTTTTCTTAGTGTTTTCCCTCTGAAGTCGGAGTATGGCCGTCTTATATGGTTAGGTACTTGAATACAGTCATACACGCAAACTTCTCATTCGGTGTACAATTTCAATCTCACAGGTGGGATGAGTGAGTCAAGAGTGCATATTCTGGGTGGCCGACCCCCAGAGTGTTATGCTGGGGAACGCACAACAACAACATAGTGTTCCACTGTACAGAGCTGCCGAGTTTTCATGTGAGCTTGGATGAACAGTTCACGAAGCTCAAGCCTTGACATGGGTGGTGGTCTCTGAACAGCGTGGCTATCTAGCAACAATATGACTGGACTGTCAGGAGGTCACCACAGTTGGCAATGAAGAGAATGCCTGGGGCCGGGGTGATTTTTCTGGTATTTGCTCCTTGGTTAGAACCCTGATTTTCATTAATGATGACATATTGGTTTGGGGGGGTGCGAACGTGTCGCTGGCTAC
>CM060317.1:61417419-61424919 GCA_030674155.1 Stramonita haemastoma
AGCCAACAACAAAATGAAATATCAGTGGGGAGTACTACTAATTACCCACAAGAAGACCGGTTACAAAGCACCACTGTTCCAGCTACGTATGACAGTAATGAGTAAAAAATGCAATCATTTCACTTCAGAAAAATCTGAACTCAGTCTAATGGGCTATACATAATGTGTGTGTGTGTGGTGTGTGTGTGTGTGTGTGTGTGTGTGTGTAAGTGTGTGGTGTGTGTGTGTGTGTGTGTGTGTGTGTGTGTGTTTTCCAAATACCAAATCAGCAACCGCATCAATAATAAATTTCCTTTTTCTTCTTCGTCGTCGAGTGCTCTGACAGGAACTACTGTTGTCTGTTATATCAGCGAAATTGCGTCTCGCTGCCGTTAAGCGCCTGACAAGTCAGGCCCAGCATAAGACAGAACTGTTCTCTTTAAAGTCATTTCTGAAAAAAGGCAGGAGAATGGACCATGAAGGCAGAAAACAGACAAGGAGGAGGTGACAGGAAGAAAAGGAACAAGGCAGAAACAAACAGTGTCAGAAAAGAGGAAATTTCGGGCACAGAATTTCAAGAAGGCGGGGATGCTGTTTAAACTGACAGGCCCCTGGCATCCCCACGGGAGCATCAATAAAATAAAGTTGGGGTTTTTTTTATCTAAAAAAAGATAAACTGGGTGTGTCGGCGGAAGCGGCAAGTCTGTGTCGCTAGCTCTAGGGTATCTAGACACAGACAGCTCTCCAGTCTGAAAGTTAACTTGTTGCAGCGGTGAAAAAGAAGTGACATCGACAAGCGCCCAGAGCAGATCTGGCGCCGAGAAAATAACATTTTAGATACAAATGGCTCCCCTCCCCTACCAAACGTTCGTGAAAAGATTTCCACTCAAACTGTTGCCAAAAGTTGGGAAGGGAGGGGAGGGAAAGAGGGGGGGGGGGGGAGTAAAAAAAAAAAGAAAAAAAAAGAAAAAAGAAAAAGAAAGCAGACAGAGCCCATTTCGGATTTCCTGTGTTGCATAGCGCAATATGTTTGGCGAAGAATCGAAGATATCACACACTGCGCGTTCACGCACACACGCACGCCCCCCCCCCCCCCCCACCACACACACCAACCACACGTTGAGAGAGAGAGAGAGAGAGAGATTGGTGTGTGGTGGCTTATCAAGTCAACGGCTGATGTGTTAGTTACAACATATATTATGTTTAAAGATTATTGATTCATAATGCTACTAACAATGCGGCTTTACAGATTTACCTTTGTTTATTGCCCTCGTCTGAGAAACCATAATGTATGCGTGTGTGTGTGTGTGTGTGTGTGTGTGTGTGTGTGTGTGTGTGTGTGTGTGTGTGTGTGGTGCGTGCGTGCGTGCGTGCGTGCGTGCGTGCGTGCGTGCGCGTGCGTGCGTGCGTGTGTGTGTGTGTAATCTATTACAAAACAATCTCTCGCGTAAGAGAGAGAGAGAGAGAGAGAGAGAGAGAGAGAGAGAGAGAGGGGAGAGAGAGAGAGAGAGAGAGAGAGAGAGAGTAGAGAGAGAGAGAGAGACCGACAAACACAGACAGACAGACAGCGACAGAGAGAGGTAGAAAGAAAGACAGCACCAGCGAAGCAGATTTCGTGCGCTGCCCTTTGACTGTCGACATCCAACCAGTTAGATGCCACGTTTATCCCCGAAGTCGAAATGCGGATACCTTTCCTTACTGGTGGGTACCAAAAAACCCGGTCACAAAGGGAAAACCTCATTATTGGTGAACCTCGAAGATCCACCTACCAGAGGAACGGGGAAAAAACCCAAGTACACGTTTAACTTCCATCCTACAATTGTTGCCTGCTTGACCCCCACCCCCCCCCAAAAAAATAAAATAAAATAAAATAAAATAAATAAATAAAAGGCTTAGCAAACGCTGCAAGTATCATCCTCAACCGGTTCGGACTTGGCTGATACTGAATAAAACAAAATTATAACATTGAAAAAAATTTAAAAAACCCACACAAACAAACAAAACGGATAGATCTAATTCATCACCTCTCTTGCAGCACACATAGATATATTGATTTTCACAACAACGGGAGTAAAAAATATCAAGACGGAGAGAAAAGAAAATTGCGACAATAACTTTCGGTTTCAGCTTTGTTTGTTTTTAACAAAGATCGATTACTCTTCATCCCCCCCCCCTCCCCATGATTTTTGGGGTTTTTTAACGCACAAAAATCAATTACTCTTCAATCCCTCCCCCCCCCCCCCAATTTTTTTCTTAATGAACAAAAAACAGTTACTCTTCTAACCCCCCCCCCCCCCCCCCCCCCACCAAAAAAAAAAAAAAAGATAAACGCCACAGAACTTATCATTTTTATTCCACAGGGCGAAAATCATACGCCCTTTTATGATAATAATACTCCAGTGAAGACGTCCTAATTCATCCTACTCATTACAGCTTTCGTTCAACGATCTTTATTTATTCAGTCATCTTTTTATTCATTTATTCATTCTATTCCTCGTTTGAAAGATAGCTGATCACGTGAAATGCAATTATCTTTTTTCCCTTAAAGGAAACGTTAGAAGCAACAGGCTACATACAGTGTGTGTGTTGTGTGTGGGGGGGGGGGGGGGGGTGTGATTTATATCGCTTTTTCGAAGGAAATAATTAATGTTCAATATTAAGAGAGAGAGAGAGAGAGAGAGTGTTGTGTGTGTGTGTGTGTGTGTGTGTGTGTGGTGGTGTGTGTGTGTGGTGTGTGTATGTATTGTGTGTGTGTTGTGTGGGTTTGTGCGTTGGGTGGTGTTGTGTGTGTGTGGTGTGTGGGTGTGCGTGCGTGCGTGTGTGTGTGTCTGTGTGTTGTACATGCGCGCATTTATGTGTGCACGTGCGGTGAGGGCGCGTGCGTGTGATTTTCCCGTTTATTTTCAAAACCACAACTGTAAACCTTCTGCAAGGGCTTTTTTTCTCTTTTTTTTAAGACAAAGACGCTGATCTTCTCAATATGAAAATGGTCGTTATTCGTAGACAGTACCAACTTACCATGAAAAATAAATCTTAACACGCAAGTCATAATAACACACGATGGACGCTATAGCCGCGTGGTTAAGACCAACTTCGATCCCATGGGGCCATAAAGTCTAGAGGTCGAACCTCAACGGGGTCTAATGAATTATGGGGTGAGGGATTTTAGAATCTCTCAGGTCAACTTTAAGTGCAGACCTGCCAGTGCCTTTTCTTTCTCTTATTATACACGTGCACAAGACCAAAGTATGCACGGTAAGGATTCCGTAATTCATGTCAGCGTTTGGTAGGTTATGGAAGCATGAACATTCCCAGCATACAATCCAGAAGTCGGAATGCGGCTACATTCACAATGGTGGGCAAAAACAGTCCCATGCCCAAAATCTCACCATAAATAAACGTCAGAGCTCAAGCAGTGGAACGAAAAAAGAAAAAAAATAACACGCACGCACGCACGCACGCACGCACGCACGCACGCACGCACGCACGCACGCACGCACGCACACACACACACACACACACACACACACACACACACTGTATATAGACATACTACGTAAGACCGAAGTTTCTCTTATAAATTAATATGACAGGACTATCGCGTTAAGGTTATTTATTTGTTGTCCTGTCAAGGTATGCTTGTATTTTTGAAACACTTTTCCTGCACAAATTCTGTTTAGTTAAACCCAGTTTTCTGTTGGCTCTATTTTCTGATCACACCTGGCAGTCAGGAACCTGACCAAACCAAAGTTGGAAAGGTTGCACAGCTGAAGTACACGATCCATTCATTTTTAAGAATTTATAAGTACTGCATACTACTGTAGCCTACAAGAGTATCCCAAGAAAAGTAGGTATTTGTAAAGGCAGCTGTATGCCGAAAGCAGAGTAGGTTTACTTTACAATATGTGTGTTGTTTATTAAACAAATAAAATAATAAAATAAACGCTTTTTCAGACATTTTGTTACATTTTCACGCAATAACACTTTCTCCAGTCACATGACCCGTCCATACAAAATCCACGAGAGAGAGAGAGAGAGAGAGAGAGAGAGAGAGAGAGAGGAGAGAGAGAGAGAGAGAGAGAGAGAGAGAGAGAGAGAGAGAGAGAGAACGCATAAACCGACTCTCCCTTTTAAAAAATAAAAATTGCTGACGCACGTACACCCACGCACACACTTGTAATATTTCAACACAACGAATGGAAAATCAACAACTGAATTTACAGAAAAAAGAAGATTGGGGGAAACAAACGAACAAAAAAAAAGGAACTGATAACAAAAATAGCTGATCGAATTCCGAAAGGCTTTAAAATAGAATTAGGAAAGGTTAATGATTAAATGCTCTTAAAATATTGTGCTTGTAACTGAGGGTTTTATCAATGGCGTGTGAAAGCTCTTACTTTAATGGGGGGGGGGGGGAGGAGCTTTTTTTGTTTGTTTGCTTCTTTAATCTCTTTCTTTGCTCGTTTGGTTGGTTTGTTAGTACGGGGTTTTATGTTTGTTTCATTGTCCCTTCTTTTTTTTAATGGATGGACGTTGTAAACAGGCTCTTTTTCTTCTTCTTCTCTCAATTTTGTAACTAAGTCGTTCGTGACTTCTTGTGTGTCGTTGCTTTTTGTGTTGTTGTGTGTGTGTGTGTGTGTGTGGTGTGTGTGTGTGGTGGTGGTGCGTGCGTGCGTGCTGTGCGTGTGTGCGTGCGTGTGGTGCGTGTGGTGCGTGCGTGCGTGTGTGTATGTGTGCGTGCGTGCGTGCGTGCGGCGTGCGAGAGAGTGCGCGCTGTAAGCATGGCGTGCATGCGTGCGAGTGTGCGTGTGTGCCTGCGAACTGTGCGTGGTGTGAGTGTGTGCAAGAGAGACAAACAGTGAGGCAGACAGACTGTTTTTAAAAAATATAATATAATGCTTAGAGATATAGATCTAGATTAGGTCTGTCTGCAAAAAAGTTCATATCCCAACGCCACACCTCCACTCCCACTTCAAATGAACCAACTAAAATACCGCTATTTTCTGGCAGCAGGGTGCGGAGGGGGGAGGGAGGGGGGGGGGGGGGGGTTAGGGAGCGACAGGCTACATTCGCGGAGGGGGGGGAGGGAGAGGGATGGTAAGTCTAGTTAGAACAGCAATTCAATCTGAATCATTATAAGCTCTTTACAAACAAGGCTAAGTTGGGGGGGGGGGGGGGGTTGATAAATAAAGAAGACAAAAAAAAAACGAACCAAAATTGGAAATAAACAAACATAGAGATCATGGTGTCAAAAATCTGTAAAGCGTTTTCGGTGGTTAAAACGTAATAAGTCCATATACATACGTGCTAAGCCCACACCAACACAACTGCCAGAGACTGTTAACACGAGGACGCGCGCGTATATATATATATATATATATATATATATATATATATATATATATATATATATATATATTGTGTGTGATGTTAGTGTGTGGTTGTTGATGTTGATTTGTGTGTGTGTGGTGTATGTGTGTGTGTATTCCGTTAAATCGCACACGTTGCAACAAACGAACCAAGGGAACTTCACACAGCTAATTGATGTGCAATGTACGCTTCGGGGGCCTCCCCAAAAAAATATTAATTACTTGCTGACATTTCATTAGAAGGTGTTACTTACACGATTCAAATTCGCCCCAAATAACCTCTTTTCTTCCCGACGAAACCGAAACACTCCACAGTCTACCAGAAAACAAAACAACAACAATACAACAAATTAAATGCGGTGATTAAGGCCAAAGCTAAAGTAAATGTATGTCGGAGACTGGGCTGGGAAGGTAATTGCATTCGGAAGTCGGTAATAGAACGCTGTTTTCCTATCTTTCTTTTCGATTTTGATTACCCCCCAAAATAATACTAATGATAAAAAACATGATCAGAATATCACTTTTTCCAAGTTTAAAAGGCTGTTAGCAGCAACAACCACATCACAGAGCTTATTCGCACTTTTCTCAGAGGAAGTGCAAGCGTTTTCAAAAAATAAAAATTCGAAGAGAATAATCATCTATCTAAGTATCTTTCTACTCATGTAGAATGTTATTGTTTTTCTTACAATGTGAGACTTGTGGAAAGTGATGCTGAATTCAGTACTATCTATATATTTTTTTTTTATATAAAAGCTTTTTCAGGGCATGTTACGACAATTAATCGTTGTGTTTTTCTCTGATTTCAACATATTACGCTTTCTTTTTATTTATTATAAACGCCTAGGAACAGTGCTCGATTTTTTAATTAACAGAAAAAAAATCAAGTTTCAACCATGTCTTCGTCGTTGTGATCAGAAACTATTCTAAAGCGATTTTTTTTTTTTTAATAGATTTTAGAGTATTATATATATATATATATAGCATAATGAACCCCGTATCAAAAGGTAGGCATATAATCATAAAGTATTATTTGTGCGTGTGTGTGTGTGTGTGTGTGTTTGTTGTATTATATATATATATATATATATATATATATATATATATATTTTATTATAATAAATATATTGTTGAACATTAAACAAAGTAAGTAACCATCTCCAAAAGTCGGAATGTGGTAGGCAAAAACAGTCCCGTACACAAACACTATCACTGTGCACTATCACCGTTGATGAACCGAGGAGAGAAAGAAAAACGTAAGCATTTAACGTAATTATCTAACTGCTTCTAACTTGTTAGGTCGTGCATCTGAGAGGGGGGGGGGGGGGGGGGGGGGGGGGGGGGAGAGAAACAAAGCTCTTTACATTCTTTAGAAAATGGGTAACACCTACACAAAAGATGCACATACCACTGAATTATTAATCACTCTCACTTTCTGTTTTGTTGTTACTTTGTATTTTATTTTATTTCCTTTTTTTACGATTTCTTTTCCGATGTGAAATCAGAGGTAATCTCCGATTCTGTCGCAATCTTTAACGTTACTTTTCTATTACTTTCGGATTCAAAGGTTTGAAATAGTTTACATCATCAATTCATCGACAAATGCTTTCAAATCAAAAGCTTTTGTCCTGAGGGAGAAAGAAAACAAACAACAACTCAGAAACATCACCAGTTTCTTTAAATAAAAAAAATGCCTGAAGGCGTTTTTTATCATATAATTATGGCTGTCTTGACTTTGCTACCATCACTTTCGGGTTAACCTAATGGACTTCCATTATATCATTATCAAATGTTAAACTAACAACACTAGAGAGAGAGGGGAAGAGGGAGAGAGTGGAGGGGGGGGGGGGGGGCAGAGTGAGGACAGGGAGAGATGGATTCAAAATTATTTCAAATGATTTTATTGCATAGGTAAAGTACATCCACTGCAATTAGAAAACGGAAGATTTATGGCTTATATTAAAACGATTTTATCCAGAAATGGATTCCTTTGTGAGAGAGAGAGAGAGAGGGGGGGGGGGGGGTGCAACAACAGATAACACAGGCATAGCAAATTGTGCAACAGATGGCCTTGTCTCTACCTATTCATTTATGTTTATTTTCTTCATCCCTCCTGTGTGGATTAGTCTGCTATGTAAGCCAACGAGAAATTCCT
>CM060317.1:61429919-61437419 GCA_030674155.1 Stramonita haemastoma
CCAAGGCGAATAATAATAATATCAATATTAGTCAACAATGGGTGACTCTCCTCTTGTCACACACAATGCGCAGCCAGAGAAGCTAGCTTAAATTCTACGTACAGAGATGTGCCGGGGACCGAAAGTTGTATACAACACGATACAGTGCCACAGAGATTCAGGCCAACAGCCTATAGTCACTATAGTGCAAATTAGTGACCTGGTAGTGGTATGGGGATCTTTTTTTGATTGAAAAGGGGATTTTTTCTTCATTTTAAAGTGATGAAATGCTTGCTCCATATTCCTAAATAACTGGAATGGTAGGGGGAAGCACAACTGAAGTGCAGAATTTTAGGGAAATCCCCTGATAACGACAAGAACAGAGCAGTGGTAACACAGAAGTACGTGATAGAGAAGGAGGAAAAAATAGTGAATAGGAGGGGAGTTTGTTAATTAAACGTTGCAAGCCCTGTGTGTGTGCGCGCGCGCGCGTGCGTGCGTGCGTGCGTGCGTGCGTGCGTGCGTGCGTGTGTGTGTGTGTGTGTGTTAGTGTGAGCGCACTTGCGTGTACCCGTGCGTACATGTGTGTGTATGTTTGTGTGCTTGCTTGCTTGCATGTGTGCTTGCTTGATTGCGTGTGTGCTTGCAAGCGTGCGTACATGTATGTTCTATAAGATGAATTTTAAAAAAACACATTATTTTAAAATTTAGCTTGAAACTGAAGCAATGTGTTACTTGGCACACCTTTTATACGGGAACAAAACCGGCTAGTATGTCAGTTCAGTATTTGCTGATGGGCTTTGCCACAGTGTTTAGGCCACAGTCTATTGTGTTTGTTTCCTGCCCTGCTCCTTCCTAATCCTGTTGGTTTTGGCTGTGGGACTCCCTCCCTCCCTCCCTCCCTCCCTCCTTCCTTGTACACTGCCCTAACATAGCCCTCCTGGGTTATGATAAACAACAGGAATAAGACAGTACAAAGTTGCTCTGTCTGTCTGTCTGTCTGTCTGTCTCCCTCTCCGCCCCCCCCCCTCTCTCTTCTCTCTCTCTCCCCTCTCATCTCACACACACACACACACACACACACACACACACACACACAACACACACACACACAAGCTAGCTATCTGCCTTCTATCTGCTAAGGAACTGTATGTATGTATGTATGTATGTATGTATATATGTATGTCCATACACACACACAACACACACACACATCACACACACACACACACACACACACACACACACACACACACACACACACACACACACACACACACACACACACACACACATACCAGTCACACACACACACACATCACACACATACACACCACACACACATACACACACACGCACGCACGCACACACACACACACACATACCAGTCACACACACACACAACACACAGACACACACACAAACGCAACTGATGGTACAGATTGCGCCACAGCAGCAACACAGCAGCAACACGGCAGCAGCAAGCAGCTTGCAGGAAAGCAAGCAGCAGCAGCAGCAGTAGGCAGACAGCTTGGCTGTAGTTTAGTCAGGCGTAGTGTTGAGGTGGTGGTGATGGTGGTGTGGTGTGGCAAACCGGCACGTGCAGCCCGTATACTCTGTGTGTGTGTGTGTGTGTGTGTGTGTGTGTGTGTGTGTGTGTGTGTGTGTGTGTGTGTACTCTGTGTGTGTGATGTGTGTGTGTGTATGTGTTCTGTGTGTGTGTGGTATGTGTTCTTGTGTGTGTGTGTGTGTGTGTGTGTGTGTGGTGTAGTGTGTGTAGTGTGTGTGTGTGTAATGTGTGTGTGTGTTAGAGAGTGAGAGAGAGTGTATGTGTAATGTGTGTATGTATGTGTTGTGATGTGTGTTTGTGTGTCTGTGATGTGTATGATGTGCATGCCTGAGTGTGTGTACGTACGTACGTGCGTGCGTGTAAAATGTGTGTGTGTCTGTGTCTGAAAGCCAGAAAGGGGGTAGGTAGGTAGGAGGAGGAGGGGAAGCGAAAGGCGAGGCAAGGGAATGTGCTACAATACTGGCACCAATTACCGCTCGCTTCCCTTTGCCCTGCCTCCCTCCCCTCCCCTCCCCCCACACACCACGTGCAACACATCACCGCCTGCATTCCGCCCCCTTCTCTCCCCCTACACTACAGACAGACTAGACTCCTACTTCTTACAAGCAAAGCAAAGCAAGTACAGCTAGACTAGTAGTAGACCTAGCCAGGAACGCTAGAAAGAAGCAGGCAGGGGCTGGTGGGCGCACGCGCCACATGCACACGCGCGTAATATTATTACTGTACACAATGACACACCACGCGTGGCTGGCGCACGCGCTTGGTTCTCGATCGTGTGCTTGCTTTCTTACTACTGAACTGCTTTTATATGTGAGATCAATGGTCTCTGTCTTCTTCTTGCTGCTGTACTGAAGGAACTCAAGTCAGCCTCTTCTTTCTGCTGTGTATACGGTACCCCCCACCGCACCCTTCCTCCCTTTCTCCTACACCACACACACACACACACACACCACACACACACACACACACACACACACACAAAACACACACACACACACACACACGCATCCCCCCCCCCAAACACACACACGGAGAAGAGCATAACACATTATTGGGTGGGGGACGGGGGTTGATGGAAAGACTCCTTGTTGATTCATATCTTACTACATATGTAGCATGTAAATTGTAGCCAATTCACCTGAGCTAGGCAAACTCTATCAGGTCAATTTTTGTATAGTTTTATTTCTGTGCTCGATGCATTCATGTCGCCAATTGATATCTACCTTCCCCGACTTCAAATTACGCCAGAACAGGGCCAGCAAATTGTAAACACACGCACACACGCGTACACACACACACACACACACACACATACACACACACATACACACACACACACGCACGCACGCGTGTACACACAACACACACACACACACACACACACACACACACACACACACGTGGGGGACAGGGTAGCCTAGTGGTCAGAACATTGCACTCGCAATCTGACGACTCGGGTTTTCCCCTGGAGTTGACATCAGTGCTGACTCCACTCTCCCCAAAAAATCCTTCGGAAGAGTCTATAAACCGAGGCCCCGCGTCCGAACGCACGCAGAACATCTTGTGCACATGTTAAATCCTGTTCCGCTTTTCGTAAGAGTAGGGCATTGTGTGCCGGTGGGATCTGATGACAAGATTTTCAAAACTGCATTCACACGGGGACTGGATGTAAAAAAAAAAAAAAAGCACATAAGTGCTTATTCCATTATCTTCGATATAAAAGAATATAAAACATAACAGATCACACACACACACACACACACACACACCACACACACACACACACACACACACAACACACACACACACACCACCCGCGTGCACGCACCTGATGTTTTGGAGAGAAAAAAACAACAGCATTCAGCAATTTAATCAACATTTCGAAACACCTCGTGACATATGTTACAGGCCCATATTATATTTTATTGGTTCCCTGCTTCCTCTCTCTCTCTCTCTCTCTCTCTCTCTCTCTCTCTCTCTCTCTCTCTCTCTCTCTCTCTCTCTCTCTCTCTCTCTCTCTCTCGTGTATGTGTGTCTGTATGACAACAGTGATGGTCATGATGATGATAATGAGATGATGAGGAGGAGGGTAAAGAGGAGGAGGACAGTGATGATATTTATTCTGATAACGAATTTGGTGGTTGCATACTAGATCTACGTACAATTCCTGCTGCTACTGACTATAACAATGATAATGATGGCGATGGAGATAATGATTCTGATGGCGATGATGATGATAATGATACTGATGGCGATGAAGATAGTGCTCACGATGCTGATAATGATACTGATAGCGTCGATGATAACACTGATGACGACGATAATAATGATACAAAGGACGAACGATGATGATACTGATGACAACGATGATTATGACCATCGTCATTAATTCTTTTTTTTTTAAAAAAGGAATTATTTCGAAGCGATACTTAGCTCAATAAAGCAGACAACTACTTCATCTCTCACAATCCCCCACCCCCCCACCCCCAACACCCCACCCCCTTCCTGCCTCCCCTTCCCTCCTCCCTCTCTTCCTTTCCCATTCTGCTTACTACAGCTGACATGAAATACGACGTAACACATTTTTTCCTCGACTTCACCATCCCATCAATCCTACCTCCCCCTCCAGCCCCACCCACCCTCTTCCTTCCAACCTACCCCAACCCCACCCCTCCCCGTCCCTGTCAGTGAAGAAAGCTGGCAAGCCAGTAAGCGAGCGCACGCGCAAACAGGCGGGCGGGCAGGCAGGACAGGCAGACAGACAGGCAGGTAGCCTAGAGTAGAGGTAGGCTACAAGCGCATCCTAAGGACTCGTCTCCAGTTGAAGCGAAACACACATAAAACCCGCAGGCTGGCCACAGGTGTGTGTGTGTGTGTGTGTGTTGTGTGTGTGTGTGTGTGTGTGTGTGTGGTGTGGTGTGTGTGTGTTAGTGTAGTGTAGTGTAGTGTAGTGTAGTGTAGTGTAGTGTATGTAGTGTAGTGTAAATCTAATACACAAAAAAAGAAAAATCTGACTGAAATGCAACGAGAGACAGACAGACAGACAGACAGACAGACAGACACAGAGGAGAGATAGACACACAGACAGACAGAGACTGGGATAGAGAGAGGGGGAGCGAGAAGAAGGGAGGGGAGAGAGTGGGGAGAGAGTGGGGGAGAGAGGGGGGAGAGTGGGGGAGAGAGAGGGGGAGAGAGAGAGGGAGAGAGAGAGGGGGAGAGAGAAGGAGAGAGAGAGAGAGAGAGGAGAGAGAGAAGGAGAGAGAGAGAGAGAGAGAGGGAGAGAGAGAGAGAGAGAGAGAGCAGATGAAGATGAGGAACACAGCTGCCACCTATCAACTGCCACAGATCGCTTTAGTTTTAACGTGCCCACGTCTGTCTGTCTGTCTGTCTGTCTGTCTGTACGCTTACTGGTATATCATAGTCAGTCCATCCCCTAGGCCTCTGGCGCAACCACCCACACCACAGTTCCAAGTCTTGTCTGTCTCTCTCTGTCTGTCCTCCAGTTTGTCCGCCTGTCTGGTATAATTCGTAGAATATTTACAGAGAATGACAATTGTTCCTCTTTCCTGTTTGAAAGAAAAAAATTGCGCAGTTGCAAACAGCTCTTTTTTTGTTGAAGTTGGGTGGTGTGGTGGTTGTGGTGGTGGTGTGGTGTGTGGTTTCTGTGTCTCTATCGTCTATGTATGAGTTTCTGTCTGTCTGTCTGTGTCTCTGCCTCTATCAGTGTGCCTGCCTGTCTGTATAGTATCTGTCATCGTTCAAAGGATACATATAGAGAATCAAAATTGTTTCTTCAACCTGTCTGGATAAAAAAAAAAGTTGTGGAGTGTAGACAACTCTTTATGTTGTTAATGGTGGTGGTGGTTGTCTGTCTGTCTGTCTGTCTGTCTGTCTGTCTGTCTGTCTGTCTGTCTTCTGTCTTCTGTCTTCTCTCTCTCTCTCTCTCTCTCTCTCTCTCTCTGCAAACTGAAAGGTATAACCAGGTTCTCTTGTCTCGCAAATATTACAAGCTTAATTCATTGTATTGTATTGTATGCGATACAATACACACGCGTGCGCACACACACACACACACATACACCCAGACTCTCTCTCTCTCTCCCCCTCTCTCTCTCTCTCTCTCTCTCACACACAACACACACACACACACACACACACACACACACACACATACACACACACACACACACACACACCAAAACACACACACACACAACCACACACACACAGAGCAGGTCAATAACAGAACTAAACTTCTCTTGCCCAACAACAACAAAAGAACAAAACCTGCAAGACATAAGAACAAGGACAAGATAACAGGGGTGGGGGGGAGGGGAGGGGAGGGAGGGGAGGGGAGGGAAGGAAAGGGGGAGGGGGGAGCCAGAGCCTTCTGCGCAAAAAACTCGGGGGGGGGAAAGTGGGGAATTTCGCTTGCCCGCCGGGTCTAGTTCTGGTTTTCCAGCTGCTTTCATCATCACCACACACACACACACATTTACACACACACACTCAACACACACACACACACACACACACACACACACACACACACACACACACACACACACACACACACACATTTACACACACACATATATTACACACACACATTTACACACACACACACACACACACACACACACACACACACACACACACACACACACACACACACACACACACACACACACACACACACACACACACACACAGGTGAGAGTCACGCAGTGCAGACTTATTACTTCTAAAATAATTTTCGTTGGAAAATACGTCCAAGTCGTAGACTGGAAGAAAGCAGATGTACTACTCACTGTTGTTTTTTGTTGCTGTTGTTTATTAAATCGTGGTAGTCTCAGCTTATACACAGAATTTTCTGCTAAAATAATGATTATACACATATTTTTTTAATTTTAAAAAAGGCTGTTGTTCCATGAAAGACAATAAAAGCCGTACAAAACAAAATTTTCCTGAAAGAAAAGTAATGAACTACCACATTTACTTTCTTGATCGGTTTTGATTTGGGAGTTGGGTTTTTTTTTTTATTATTTACAGCACTGGCTCCATTTACCTGTCTTTTACTACTTGAGACTGTTTTGATTGTTGATCAAAAGATTTTTTCTTCGCATAACTGGAACGGGTTTTAAGCCTCCGCCCCCACCCACTCCACCCCATTGAGAGAGAGAGAGAAAGAGAGCAGAGACAGACAGACAGACAAAGACAGAAACACAGAGATAGACAAACAAATACAGACAGACAGTATCCATCAAGATGTCACAAAATCAACAACATATAATTTGTCATTTCACCAAACCTTCACACCACAAATCATGACTTGATCTATCATTCCCTACAGTAAGCAACACATTATCACACTTGACTCTAAGATGTCAAAAATCAACAACTGTTTTTCATTTGTCATTTCACCAAAACTTCACACCACAAATCATGACCTCATCTATCATTCCCTACACAGCAAGCAACAACGCATGATCACACTGGACTCTGTTCCCCCTATCTGTTTTGTTGTTGTCCTGCATCGTGTCAGGGCTTTGAAAGCAGGTATGTATACATGTATGTATACACTGTTACAGTACAGCAATCACTCCTAGCCCCTATACCCCACCACCCTACCACCCCCACAGGGAAGCCCCCACATAATGATAATCACTAGGCCGCCACGACAACGGTATAACGGTACCCTACCATACTACAGTACAGGCGTCGATTACGAGCACAGCAGGAGACAATGCTCACATACCAACACATCTATACCACGTCACGAGCAAAAAAAAACGACCACTAGGGATACCCGAGACGACATCTAAAGACAGCAGGTCCCGACCGTGACATTGCGGGTAGGACCGATACAGGGCGAAACGGCTCCATGTTTTTATAGAGTATTCTGCCATGACTTGAGGTTTCAATCTTTTTTTTTGTTGAGGTTGTATCTA
>CM060317.1:61449151-61471651 GCA_030674155.1 Stramonita haemastoma
AAGAAAGAAAAACGAGCGGCACGCTAATGGCATTACATATCAAAGACAAGATCTATACCAATTACACTGCTCAAATTAGAGTCTGTAAGTTAAGCTTGTATTTGAATGACCTGTCACTAGTGTCAGCTTGCGATCGACGAAGAATAGGAAGAAAGGGTGTGGGAGGGGGGGAGACAGAGTGACGCAGAGAGAGAGAGAGAGAGAGAGAGAGAGAGAGAAGAGAGAGAGAGAGAGAGAGAGAGAGAGAGAGAGAGAGAGAGAGAGAGAGAGAGAGAGAGAGAGAGAGAGAGAAGAAGAAGAAGAAGAAGAAGAGCAGCTGAAATCTCATTGAATAATGTTAAAGATTAAAACCTTTACTGAAAGTGTGCAGAGTATACGGCTTTCAAACATGCCGCAATCTAGAGGCAAGTTTCAAAGATAAGATACCTCATCCTTCATTTCAGATAAGCTAACAGTTAACTATATTTGATCTTCTGAAAGAGATACTCAGATAGGCAGCTCTATATCTGTGTTTGGGAAATGCTGCATTGAACACTTTTCCGTCATTTAATAAGAAATTCTGTGTGCATAGGTCCCCTAGGCGAACGTACGCGTAACATCTTACGCACACGTTAAGACCTGTTCCGCCTTTCTGAAGAGTAGGTCTTTGCATCGCATGCCGGTGGGAAACGACAAAATGTACAAAATTTGAATACACACTGGGACTGGATGTATAATTGTAAGGGGTTATTCCATTATCCTCGAAATAAAAGAATGCAAATGAAAAAAAAAAAAAAAAATACACACACACGCGCGCTACACACATATTAAATAGGCAACTAGTGTTATCTCTCTCCCCTCTCTCTCTACCCTCTAGCTCTATACACACACGCGCGCGCACGCACGCACGCACGCACACGCACGCAGTACAAGCATATTCAATAGGTATTTAGTACTCTCTCCCCCTCCTTCCCCTCCCTCCATACACACACACACACACACACACACACACACACACACACACACACACCACACACACACACACACACACACACACAAAACCGACACACAATTCTCTCAGAGAAAACGGAACAACAAAAACCTCCAACAACCAACCACCACGCTAACAAAATCGATTCTTTTCGACCTTACAACACAAAAGAAGAAGAAAAGAAAAAAACCCAACAACGGACCAAAAAAAAATGTGGAATGTGCTGCTAAGTGACGTTGTCGGCATCTCAACCAGTGAGAGGGAGGAGGGAGGGAAGGGGGAGGGAGGAGGGAGGGATGGAGGGGGAACTCGGCCTTCGTGACCCTGCCAAGCTGACAAAAGACACACGACCCGACGAACAGCGTCACAATGTGCAACGTGCATAATTTCCACCACTGCTGCACATTTCCCCTCCCTCCTTCCTCCTTCCTCCTCCCCCTTCCCTACCTCCTCTCTCTCTCTCTCTCTCACTCTCTCACTCTCTCTCTCTATCTACTCTCTCTCTCCTCATCTTGTCGTGCGTGCGTGCGTGCGTGCGTGTGTGTGTGCGTGTGTGCGTGTGTCCCCCCCCCCCCTCGTCTCTCTATGTATTAGAGGCTGTTGGCCTTTGACAATGACATTCGTGTCCGTGTTTTTCATCTCTCTCTCTCTCTCTCTCTCCTCTCTCTCTCCTCTCTCTCTCTCTCTCTCTCTCTCTCTCTCTCTCTCTCTCTCTCTCTCCCTCTCCCTCTCTCTCTCTAGTGTATTAGAGGCTGTTGGCCTTTGACAATGACATTCGTGTTCTTGTTTTCTCTCTCTCTCTCTCTTCTCTCTCTCTCTCTCTCCTCTCTCTCTCTCTCTCCTCTCTCTCTCTCTCCTCTCTCTCTCTCTCTCTCTCGTGTATTAGGGGGATGGCCTTTGACAATAACATTCGTATTCGTTTCTTTTCAATTTCATCTCTCTCTCTCTCTCTCCTCTCTCTCTCTCTCTCCTCTCTCTCTCTCTCTCTCCTCTCTCTCTCTCTCTCTCCTCGTGTATTAGGGGGATGGCCTTTGACAATAACATTCGTATTCGTTTCTTTTTCAGTTCTCTCTCTCTCCTCTCTCTCTCCTCTCTCTCTCTCTCTCTCTCTCTCTCTCTCTCTCTCTCTCTCTCGCTCTCTCTAGGTAATAGAGCCTGTTTGCCTTTGACAATATCGTTCGTGTTCGTTTTTCTTTCTCTCTCTCTCTCTCTCTCTCTCTCTCTCTCTCTCTCTCTCTCTCTCTCTCTCTCTCCTCTCTCTCCTCTCTCTCTTCTCCACAACCGTCACCACCACCACCACCGTCACTACGGTATGTGCAGTGTCCTTTCGTGCTGAAACATGCCTCAAATGTTGGCCACCGACAGTGTGCGCTTCGGCCTAAAGGATTTGGTATGGTGGTGTGGTGCGTTTGGTTTGGTTTGGTTTGTGGTTTTTTTGTTTGTTTTGTTTTTTGTTTGTTGGGTTTTTTTGTTTTGTTGTTTTTTTTCTGGGGTTTGTGTTTTTTCTTTGGGGGTTTGGGGGGGAGTTAGTGGTTACACAGAGGTGCTTGAAGAAACCCAACAGTCCCTTTACTACCAACCTTCCCAAGTTGTCCAACGTTTCTGAATGCAAAGATCCCCGTGTGAGAAGTTCATGATACACACTTAATACAGCCCTTCCTCTTTATTTATTATTACCTCCATTCTACTCTTTTCTTCTTTTTTTCTCCCCTCTTTTTACCACACATTAACGGTGCCTGCCTGTAGTCTGCCGCCCCCACAAAAACAATTTTCCTTATTCAAACGACTGAGTGTGGTGGGGTGATGTGCACTAGTAGTACTAGTAGCATTATGTAATTATGTAAGCATTTGATTCAGCTATTTGACGAAATAATACACGAGTGTGTGTGTGTGTGTGTGTGTGTGTGTGTGTGTGTGTGTGTGTGTGTGTGTGTGTGTGTGTGTGTGTGTACATGTGTGAGTATACATCATATGTGTGTGTGTGTACTGTATGTGTGTATACATGTGTTATATGTGTGTGTGCATGATATGCAGGTGTGCAAATCCCTGACATTTTATAAAATCATGTAGGTGCATGCACACACACACACACACAAAAACTCGATTCACACGCCCACTTACACTCGTGTGCTTTTGTGGGATCATGTGCCTACATATAATATGCACATTCACACACGTCTGAATACGCCTGTACAAACAGTCATACACTCACGACAACACACACACACACACACACACACACACACACCACACACACACACACACACCACACACATTCGCACAACACACAACACTCGTATGCGCACCCACAAACACACATGCGAACGTGCGCGCACACATACACACACACACGCACGCACGCACGCACGCATGCATGTACACACACACACCTTGAATATCCTGAAGGCAGCTTTGACACACACACACACACACACACACACACACACACACACACACACACACACACACACACACACACACACACACACACACTGTACCACGGCAGACAGACAGACAGGCAGGCAGACCACTCCGAAGCCGCCGCCCCCAATGAAAATTCAACTTGGGCCAAAGGGGGCGGGGCATAACCCGTCAAGCTGACGACTAGGGCGGAAAAAAAGCCAACCGTTACAGCTTACAGGCGGATGGACTCAATTCAAACCAATTCGTACATTTAAAAGATGAATCCTCACCACACCAGCGTGCATACATCGTGCATGATGATTTTACTGTCTGCAATTTGTCATACAAGCTTTTGCTCAGGCTTTATATCCTCTCTCTAGTTCACCATGGCAACTGTTTCTAACCCCCCCTCCCCTTCCCTCCTCCCCCACATTCACCCTCCCTCTCTCCCTCCCTCTCTCCAGGGCCCCGATGACCCTTAACCTGGCAGTGTGTCAGGCAGCGGAAAATGTCAACAGAGGCTTGCAGCATCAGGTCCCCCCCTCCTCCCTCCCCCCCCCCCCAAAACCGAACCCCCACCACCCACCCCCTTACCCCCCAGCAACATCCTAGGGCCTTTTTCCTCATCACACGACAGTATGGGCCATGGTCCTAACCCTTGGTTTCGATATGGCAAGGTAGACAAGATAACAGGCAGTTGTCTTCTGCTAACGGTACCAGGCCCGGCCGACTTAGCAGCTGGCAGGGAAGAGGGGAGTGAGCGAGCACAGTCATGAAAGCCTAGCCTAGCCTAGCGGCACATTGGGGCCTTGCAGCGGCCACACTGATCAATAGGCTTCTCCCAACAACCTGGGCCTGCGCGCAGCCGCCATCTTGCCATGTTGCAGACGACTCTTTAGCGGGGGTCGGCTTCTATCCCGAGCTACAGTAAACTCGGGGTCCGATTTTACGGCGGTTGGCTAGGAGAGATGGGCAGGAAAGAGACTAAGGTATCAAACGGGTGAAAAAGGCACTTACCTCACTGATGGGGTCCTTGTTTTCAGCGGGTCCAATTCAGGCAAACCTTCAACATAACTGTCCATATACACAACAGTCGTCTGCGCAGATGTGCGGCGGTGATCACGTGACGGGGATAATTGACACTAGCCGCTATCGACATTCCTTCAAAGGCAGAGAGAGAGAGAGAGAGAGCGCGCGGCGGTTGAGTCGACTCAGCGCGGAGCGGAGCGGGGCGGACCAACAACACACTACCCCCTCTTGTACCGCAGCGGCCTCCTGTGTAGTCGGCCAAGCTCTCCCCTCCCCCCTCTCTCTCTCTCGCTTTCTCCCTTCCTTCCCTTTTTGTTTTTCTACCACGATATACACATGTATACACACACACAGCCTCCCCTAACACATTCATGCGCAGGGAAAGTAGTTCTGGTCCTCAACACTACAGGTCCTCTGGTACACGAAAGAAGAAAGCACAAACCACACTAACCCTGAAATGGAAAAGCACCTCGTGACGTAAATCGGGGTCGCTGAATATCTTTCCGGACTGACACAAAATGCAAATCGTGCATAATGTATGGAGCTGAAGATTGGAGGGAACGAACGAACACACAGCGAGCTGGTCTGCTGGGCGAGTGAGGCAGACGACAGCAGATCGTGTGGTTGAACTTTACCTGAGCCCAACGAACGAAGGAAGCCAGCCTTCAGGGGGTTTGCGTGACGCCACACAGGGGCCGACCACAACACTAACCACAAACGTCTTGCGGTTAGCCGTCACACACAGCTCAACTTGTTCATACTCCCACTGAAGGAGCAGGTGGAATCCTGTTCGGATAAAATGTTTTTGTCAGAATGTCAGCAGACCAGCGCTGCTTCATAGTTGTTCTAGCTGAACACACTTTTACAACAAATAAACGAAAAAACAAAAACGTGAGAAATAAATTATCAATTATCTGATAATTGATATAAAAAGATTATGATATAGCACATATTTTTACATTTTTATAACATGCATTGTATAAAATATTCGTTACTATGTAGAATAAACAGCTCATCCATTTATTCCCTGTGTGAGGAACTTAGCAGTCCTGTTCATTAAAAAAAAAAAAAAAAAAAATGTTCACCAAAAATAAAAGTTTAAACAATGGACCCAAAATCTCACACTGCCTTTTATACAGGGACCGGGGTCACACATCACATTTCCACAGCTGAATTTATATGATGAAATTATATTTTACTCATGATACAGAATAGATGTTTGAACAAAAACAAACCATATAGCATCAAGCTTATTGCTTATGTCATCCTCAAGTGCAAATGAATTGTACAGTTGGCTGGTGAACACACAGTGACAGTGAGTCATAAATGTTGTGTACCTTTGATATTCGCAATCACAAACTACATGTTTCTAAGATACTAATAATCTTTTTTTTAATTCAATAAATGAAAACAGACAAAGCTGGTCTAAACAGACGAACGAGAAAACAGACAAACATACTAACATCTCTTTTATCTCTTCATTTCCTTCTTCTTTTTCTCTTGCCTCTTCCTCTCTTTCTTTTTTTCTCAACCATTTCCGTTTTTTTCTCTAAACTCTCTCTTCCCTATTCCTATCATTTTTTTTTCTTCCTTTCCCCGTGAGAATGGCGGGGGCCTGTCATTATTATTGGTATCCTCATCTCCAGGAAATTCTGTACAAGAAATTCCCTTCTTTCTATCCCTCTCTTTGTTTCTGCCTTGTTCCTTTTCTATCTGTCATCTTATTCTCGTCATTTTTTTTCTCTCGGGCTTTCTTAGTCTATTCTCCTGCCTTTTTTTCCAGAAAGAAAAGATTTTTTCTCCCATGCCGAAATCGGATGGGTTGGGCGTGACTTGTCAGGCGCTTAACGGCAGCGCAACGTGTTTTCGCTCGTAATATGACATAACAATAGATCTAGTAGCTGTCTGAGAGTTCTACCAAGAAGAAGAAGAATTTTCACTGCAAATCTCGATTGCTAATGATAATCATGGTATGTTGTTCTGTATTGTCATAATAATGGGTTTTTTTAATATAACATTTTTCATTCACTTTGAATAACTAAATGTAGAATTGAGTCCCAGATGGGGAAAAAAATCCGGTAAAATTTAAACGGCTTGAAAATGGAGAAATGTTCGGAAGAATAAAATCAGTTGTGCCACAGCTGCGCTGGAGTTTGCAACTTTTCAAAAACAAACCCATTTTAAAGCACGAAAAAAAAAAAGCACTAGATCTATGTGCAGTTTCACACACACACACACACACACACACACACACACACACACAACACACAACACACACCCACCACAAGAAGTCACTCAACAAATTTTGTAAAAAAAAAAAAAAAAATTGTTAATCAAAAGAAGATTTGTGAGAATCAGAAAAATCAAGACATATTTCCCTTCTTGAGAAATAGGGGATGAAGAGAGTGTTTATGTAAGCGACATTTGACAGAGGAACAGATCATTATTGCTATCATTGTCATCATACTATTATCATTATTATTATTCTCTTTTCGCTTTACACCGTCACATGTCTGGGAAAAACACATTAAACTTTGTAGGGTTATATATCCGTCAGCCACACAATCTTCCCTACATCGTTGAATAGTTATTTATTATTATATTATTATTATTATTATTATTATTATTATTATTATTATTATTATTATTATTATTATTATTATTATAAATGTGTAGTATTCTTCCTATGGGCTTTGTTGCCGTCGTCGTTGCTGTCGTTGTTGCTGCCTGTTACTCTGTTGTTGGGTCATCCACTTGTATCTATCTGATGACCAATGAAAATAAAATCTGGATAAGATCACCGCCCACGCTATCTGTCACTGGCTTTATCTATGTCCTTTATATCGCTGTTCAAAGACCCTTGTTCCGGCAACTATCACCATAATCAAGCGCGCGCACACACACACACGTACGCACGCACACACGCACGCACGCACGCACGCACACACACACACACACACACACAACACACACACAGAACATCATGCGCACACGTTAAATCCTGTTCCGCTTTTCGTAAGAGTAGGCCATCGTGTGCTGTGGGAACAGATGACATTTACAAAATTGCATACACACGGGGACTGGATGTAAAAAAAAAAAAAAAAAGCACAAGAGTGCTTATCCCATTATCCTCGATATAAAAGCATATAATAACACACACACACACACACACACACACCACACACACACACACACACACATATATATATATATATATATATATATTATATATATATATATATATATATATATATATATATATATATATATATATATATATATATATATATATATATATATATGCTGGTCTGCATTCATCCCCACGCAAGTTTTTTTTTTTTTTGATATGACTATTTGTTTTGCGCCTTTCATCAAAATTAATAACGCTTAAAGCACATTACATGAGTATGACTTTTTTTAATGATAATAATAAAAAAGAAGTACAACATTAGGAATTCCTTTTAGATTCACTACATCACCTTCCGTCACATAATCATTATTCATGTACAACACAAAAAGGACACAATGCTGGAATAACTAGTCAAACTACATCACCCTGATCCACACACCTTCATCACTCACATAATTATAACGTACAGAAATTTTGCTTCAAATTCCCTTATTTTGAGAGATGAATTCAATTAGAATCTCTCTCTCTCTCTCTCTCTCTCCTCTCTCTCTCTCTCTCCTCTCTCTCTCTCTCTCTCTCTCTCTCTAGCTCAGGCACACACACACACACACTCTCTCTCTCTCTCTCTCTCTCTCTCTCTCTCTCTCCTCCTCTTCCTCTCTCTCTCTCTTCAAACTGTATTCTTACCATTTGAATATTGAAAGTGTTTTCATATAGTCTTTTGTGTTTAAAGGATTTTATGTTATTGTTGTTGTTTTAATCTGGTTTTTTTCCCCCTTTTATGCCTACTTTGCTTGTTGTTTTCCCGCTTACACACACACACACCACACACGCACCACACACACACACACACACACACACACACACACACACGCACACACGCACACACACACACACACACACACTCACACACTCACGCATTATATATTTGTAATGCCTTCTGTTTCATGGTCCTGAATATTTGCTATTTTTAAAATGTTTTTTGCTATGTTATTTTTTGTTTAAATAATTATCAGTGTATCCAGTTGGGATGACGCGTTTTGTTGAATGTATTCTGTTTTCTTTTTTTTTTTAATATTGTTTGAACTGCTGGTGGTGGTGATGCTGGTATGTAGGGGTAGGGAGGGGGTTTCTTAGCTTTATTCCCTGATCAGGGCAAGGGCCGGATGAAAAAAAGTATGTAATGCTTACTTACTCTGTTACCCTTGAAAAATAAAGATTATTCATTCATTCATTCTCTCTCTCTCTCCCTCGCTCGCTCGCTTGATCCCTCGCTCGGGTACTCTTAAAGGGGACGGGACAGCCTATCGGTTAGAACATTGCGCTCGCAATCTGACAACCCAGGTTCAAATCCCGTTCAGGGTGATTTTTCCCCCTGGAGTGAACATCAGTGCAGATTCCACTCTCCCCAAAAGTCTTTCGGATGAGATTATAAACCAAGGCCCCGTGTGCGAACGCACGCACAATATCTCGCACACACGTTAAATCCTGTTCCGTTTTTCGGAAGAGTAGGCCATTGTGTGCCGGTGGGAACAAATGACGAAATTAACAAAACACACGGGGACTTCATTAAAAAAAACATATGAGTGCTTATTCCATTATCCTCAATATAAAACAATGAATAAATAAATTCTCTCTCTCTCTCTCTCTCTCTCTCTCTCTCTCTCTCTCTGCTTTTTTTTTTTTTCTCTCTCTCTCTCTGCTACGCACAAGTCTTATGATTGGCTGACTAACACATTTTAGCACGTGATTCAAATATCTTAAAACCAGAAGAAATGATGCAACGTAGTTTGTGAGCTATTTATAACTGCACTTTCTCTTCGTCATTGTCAAACTACGCGACAAAAAACTGGTCTGTCTTCTTTTTTTTCTTCTTTTTTTTATATAGCAGCTGATAGACTAGGTCTAGAGACTATCATTTCTCATTTTTAAACATAACATTTATCTGCGAAAAAATTAACTTGTTTCATTAAATCGAGTCTTAAAACCCATGATCTCTGATTCAAAAGTTTTAGTATTCATATAACCTACAAGGATTTGGTATTCGTTTCATTAACTCACGGGCTTAATTCATTTAATACAGACAGTATCATATCCGTCCGTCCGTCCGTCCGTCCGTGTGTGTGTGCGTGTGTGTGACAGAAAACACAATTGTGGGAGACAAAAGATATTAGTAAAAAAAATCGAGATTTACTGTCTTATTTAAACAAAAGACAAGACAAACATAACAGTAATGTTGCACGAAAAGTAACGTGTTCTTATTGATATTATTGTACGACCAGTGATTTCTGGTTTGCGGTCAGTAGAAGTGAAACAACAAAACTGTTTAATTCGCCATCCACCTTTCCAAAACAATATTCCTCTTTTTTATGTTTTGCATCAGGATCTGTGCGTTAGAAAAAAATAATAATATTAAATCAAAATAAGCAAAGACACTAAAATTTTTAATTTTATTTTCGTTTTTCGACCAGAACTCTGAGGTTTACTGATGGTGAGAGTTTTGTATATGTGACCGTTTTTTACTCCACCATTTAGGTAGCCGTATTCCGACTTCGGGGATAGATTCTAAACGCGACATAAGTGTGCATGTGGTTTTTTTGTTTTTGTTTTGTTTTGTTCTAGCTTTTTTTTTTCTTCTTCTTATGCGTTCTTGCCGGCGCGCAATAACCTGTTCTTCTGAAAGGCAGAACGAGTTTTAACGCGTGTGCAAGATATTCTGCGTGTGTCTGCACACCGCACCCCTGTTTCTTCCAGTTTTATAAGAAAGGAATTTCCGGGGAGTGGAGTCAGCAGTGGTTTTAACTCCAAGAGAAAAATAAAAACATCGAACGGGCGCTTTGGTGATGGCTGGAACCTGAACCATCAGATCACGAGAGCAGCTTTCTCTCTTCTCTCTCTCTCTCTCTCTCTCTCTCTCTCTCTCTCTCTCTCTCTCTCTCTCTCTCTCTCTCTCTCTCTCTCTCTCTCTCTCTACCACAGGCTATCAGCCCGCCCGCCTAAAATGAATACATCAATAAATAAACAAATAGACAAATAAGTGACTAACTACACAATGATTGCAAAGTCACACTTAGTGTTTGTTTGTGCATGCAGCGACTCCCATTGACCTTTAGGC
Source organism: Stramonita haemastoma (assembly GCA_030674155.1). Classification (NCBI taxonomy): domain Eukaryota; kingdom Metazoa; phylum Mollusca; class Gastropoda; order Neogastropoda; family Muricidae; genus Stramonita; species Stramonita haemastoma. Next base: position 61,459,799 of record CM060317.1, read on the forward strand.
TAGTGCGCAATTGTACTGAAATTTTAGAAAACTGTCTTGCCACGCTATTCTGCTGAATTTTGGACACCTTTAGTGAAGGTTTTGAAAAAAACATCTTTAGTTCGTGGTACTGAAGTTCTGAAGACACGTTTACTGCGCAGTTATGCTGACGTTATACAAACATGCATGGTATGCAATTACCGGTATTGTTTGGTATGCAACTACCAATAATGTTTGATATGCAACTACCGATTGTGTTTGGCCTGCAACTACCGATTGTCGTTGGTATGCAATTACCGATATTGTTTGGTATGCAGCTACTAATAATAATTACAATGACAACAATGACTTTACAAAATACGAAATAAATGAACAGATATTAATTATGAGTCGCTTTCCGTTTTTTTCACTTTGAATGGTACAGTCTTTTATATTTTTTCCTAACTAGATTTTGTGTCACACGGTTTTGTTGAAACACAATGTTGCAATAGATCTACATTGTGCACTCCTCCAACACACACACGCGTGCGCGTGCGCGTGCGCGCGCGCAAAACACACACACACACACCTACTTGTGCGCGAACGAGGCATGCTTACATGCCAGCGTATGCATGCGTGTGCGCGAGTGTGCAAATTAAAGTGATTTGAATGAATAAGTGTGAAACTCAGTTGTATAATTTTATCATAAAATCAAAATCGGTAGTGGTTATCATTATCATATCATTAGAATGTAAAGCCCAACCAACAAAGTCGGGAGACAGATGATACAGATAAAGAGAGAGACTAACGAACAGACAAGACGGAGGAGATACAGACGGACAGACACACAGTCAAACAATCAAACACAATCAGGCAGAGAACGGCTGAATGAAGCAAGAACGCAGACACGCACACACTCAAGACTCATTTCCAAATGCACATCCACAAACGCATGTATGCACGCGCATACGATACGTAAATTATGTAAACTCTCACAGAAACAAAAATGAATAAAGATAAATTTCCTGCCAATATATTGATGGGGTTACATGGATACCCTTTTTTTTCATTCCGCGTCAACAGTATTGCAGCAGCCACTTTTACAAACATGGGATTTCAGCCATACAAGCAATACCATTTGTTGCTGGGTTGTTTTTGTTGTGGTTTACATCATTGTTCATTCCAAAGCACTCCGTGATGTTATTATTATATGCATATGAGGATGGATGGTATCAATACTGAGCACAATTATTTATTGATCTAGAGTTTCTTCTGATTGTTGTTTGTTGTTGGGGGGGGTGTGTGTGTTGTGTTGTTGTGTGTGTGTGTGTGTGCGCGCGCGCGCGTGCGCGTTGTGTGTGTGTGTGTGTGTGTGTTGTGTGTGTGTGTGTGTGTGTGTGTTTTTCCACCCAAATTTATACTAAACAGTATATTAAAAAGGTGGCTTAATATATTAATATTAGGATATTTTAGGGGGATTTGAACGTTTGTTTCATTTTATCCTAATTGTGAAAAAATACAACAGTAACAAAAAAACACAACACTAGGCAATGCTGTTATCATCTAATTTGTTTCATAGTTAAGTTTAACTGCTGCTTTCCTCTCTTTATTTCCTGCATTTCTCTCGATCAGGAACGAAGAATGTCGAACTTGATAGGCGAGGCAAGTATATAATCATATTGTTTCATGAATGTTTTGTGGCACAAATGTTAGGTTGTGCTGTTATTGGTTGTAGAGTTATGGACTAAAGGAATATACACATTACAAGTACAATGATAATACTGAAGAATTATTATGTAGAAAATATGAAGACTACAGTGCAAAAAATTTTTTTTTAATCAAATAAAATAAAAATAATGATAATAGTAATGATGATGATGATGATGATGATCATCATCATCATCATCATAGTAATGATATGGTGGTGGTGATGGTGGTAATCAATTAATTAATTAATTGATTGATATGATAATAATGATGACGATGGGGATGATAATCATAATAATGATAAGAATAACGTATTAGTGTTATCATCGTTATTACCCATTCGAATACCATTTTAACAATACCAACAAATTTTATCAGGGATAGCCTAGTGATCAGAACATTGCGCTCGCAATTTGACGACCCGGGTTCGATTCCCGTTCGAGGAGATTTTTCCCCTGGAGTTAACTTCAGTGCTGACTCCACTCTCCTCAAAAGTCCTTCGGATGAGACTATAAACCGAAGTCCCGTGTGCGAACGCACGCAGAACAGTTTGTGCACACGTTAAATCCTTCTGTGCTTATCGTAAGAGTCTATTGTGTGCCGGTGGGAACAGATGACATTTACAAACTGCATACACACGGGGACTAGATGAAAAAAAGTACAAGAGTGCTTATTCCATTATCCTCGATGTAAAAGAATAAATCAAATCAAATTAAATCAAATCAAATCAAATCAAATCAAATCAAATCAAATCAAATCAAATCTCTCTCTTCTCTCTCTCTCTCTCTCTCTCTCTCTCTCTCTCTCTCTCTCTCTCTCTCTCTCTCTCTCTCTCTCTCTCTCTCTCTCTCTCTCTCTCTCTCTCTCTGTTGTCTTTCTGTTTGCCTTCAAATATCATTATGTTCCCAGGTGATTTGGAAATTAAATGAACGCTACATTGGAACGTCAGAGTAGACTTTCTTTTACTTCAGTATATGGCAAACTTTGCATTCCATGGAAAGAACACATGATGTTATCCATTGTTCAAAATGTGTACTCATGGTATGATGTCAAGTCAGCGATTTTTTTAATTTATTTTTTTTTGGGGGGGGGGGGGGGGGGGGGGGGGTCCTTGGCTAGACCTTCGAAGTTCACCAATGATGAGATTTGTGCGTATGTCACCGTTTTTTTGTGTGTGTTTCCTCCCACATTTAGGTAGCCGCATTTCGACTTCAGGGATGGTGTCTCAACATGACACCTGAGTGCGTGCTGGGGTTTTTTTTCTGTCATCCGTTTCTACATGCACACAATGACCTACTCTTCCGAAAGGCAAAATTGGTTTTTAACATGCGCACAAGATGTTCTACGAGCGTTCGCACACGTGTCCTTTGTTTATAGTCTCAACCGAAAGACTTTGACATTTAGTTTGATTTTTTCGTTAAACTGGGAAGAAAGGGAGAAACTCAGAATCAAACCTAGAACCTCACGGTTTACTTGTTGGCAGGCGAACGTCTTAACCATCCTGCCACCCTCCTTATGGTGGCGATTGATTTTAACGTTCGTGTAGATTTATAGATGTTGAAGACTGTGGTCATAGCACATGGACATACCTGCTGTATCCCGGAGTCTTTTTATTTTTATTTTTTAAAAAGCAAAAAACCCATTAAACTGAGAAAAAACTGAAGTTTTATAGACTGCCAGGTTATTTACAACAATCTAAACGCCTCGTTGGAATCGTATTTCAATGCAGTGTATCAGATTTGAAGCACCGATCCAGATGAAAGCGGAAATCAATGTTACAGCTGACAAGTGTGTTTGCACTCATTGCCCCCCCCCCCCCCCTTCCATCCCTTTCACTCCCCACCCCCACACCCCTGCCCCTACCTTTGATTACCTCCCGGGCCTAACATGCCAGCCTATGATAAATCTTTCGTTTCATATGTGTTCCCGTTTAATAATAATAATAATAATAATAATAATAAAATAATAATTAATAATTAATAATAATAATATAATAATAATAATAATAATTGATGATGATGATGATGATGATGATGATGATGATGATGATGATGATGATATTAATAATAAAGTACACACATATGAAAGAAAATGAACAAATATTGTAAAATCACATGAAAGGTCAGTTTACAGTTCATGTTATCATTTCTGAACAGTTCATTCCTGAGAAGTCTATTCTAGGTGAACAATGCATTTTGCAGTTTCAAAGGAAGCATAATATTAAAACAGTACTGAAATACTTGAATATTACCGATATTGCAAACTGACAATGCTCTGTAGGAGAAATAACAAGTCAAGTCAGTCAAGTCAAGTCAAGTCAAAAGCACTTTAATCACCCCATGAATGGCAATTACAATACTGACGGGCATTTTGATACGAATCATTATCTCAAAAGACACAAGATAACTACATTTCATATTGGTACAAACATTCTAAGATAACTTTAAATATAAATACCATAAATACACACAGCACACGCACGCACGACATGCACACGCAGGCATACACCCACGCGCGCGCGTACGTGCACACACAACACCACACACACCACACACACACACACAAACACACACACACACAAGGCAAGTAATTCAGATAGGTGTAAAAACTAGGTAGATTTCTAGTCAGTGTTCATGATAATAGATAATATGACTATTTTTTCTCTTTTTTTGCGCTTTTCCCTGAATTGAATGAAGCTGAAAGCGCATGATATGGGTATTAAATCATAAATATCTAAGTCTTTTAAGTACTTGTCTTTCCTTTCCCAGCTAAAAGAAATCTGAGGTTCACCAATTGTAAGATTTTTGCGTATGCAACTGGTTTAACTACAAATGTGAACACAACGATAGGATTTTTTAAAAATACATTATTATTATTATTATTTTATTAATATTATTATTATTATTATTATTATTATTTTATTATTATTATTATTATTATTATTATTTCATTATTATTATTAATGGGTGGCGATGCTCTTGTGGCGACCGCACTCTCCCCAGAAATGTTGCTCAACTTTGATGTGTGTGTGTGTGTGTGTGTGTGTTTGTGTTGTGTGTGTGTGTGTGTTGTGTGTGTGTGTGTGTGTGTGTGTGTGTCTGTGTCTGTCTGTGTGTGTGTGTGGTGTGGTGTGCAGTGTGTGTGTGTGTGTGAGTGTGTGTTTGGTGTGTGTGTGTTGTGTGTGTGTGTGTGTGTGTGTGTGTGTGTGTGTGTGTGTGTGTGTGTGTGGTGTGTGTTTGCGCGTGCGTGAGGGTGAGGTAACAAATAGGGAGGCTGGCATCCTCATCTCAGCCTAGCCCCCAATATAACAACAAACTGTTTCACCGTGTTGTCATCAAGTTCAACAGGTTGAGGAGAAGTTTTAGATCTATATGCGTTGACAAGGCTGAAGTGAAGTGTTGAACACCATTGATCTTGTCCTTTGTGCAAACTGTATCTATCTGTAGGGGGTGACAGCTCTAACTAACATGGTGTGACCTACTTCTGTCGCTTTGCTCTTGTCTATTCCTCGATTTTCAGTGGGTGTTGTTTTTTTTCCTTTCAATTTCATTATTTTGTAAGTGTCGGTACACGTTTGACGATGTTTGTTTGCTGTTGGTTTTTGTTTTTTAATCGGCATGGTCGGTTCGGTATACTATACTTCTTTATCAATGTGCTGTTGATTTTCTTTTGTTTTGTATTGCATTATAGATCTATCTGTTGTTTTGCGTTCCCCAGCTTAACACTCGGGGGGGGGGGGGGGGGGGGGGGGGGGGGTCAGAGCTACTCTGGCTCACTCATCCCACCTGGAAATCACTGTAAGATTGAAATTGCACACTGAATGATAAGATTTGTGTGAAAGACTGTTTTTAACTATCTCGCCATATAGGCAGCCATACACGGACTTCAGAATATTTTTTTCTTTTACTGTCAAGAATCTTCTTCTCACGTTGAACGCTCAAGACAGCAACTATTGTTGTCTGCCATATGAGCAAAAAGGTGTTGCACCGCCGTTAACTGCCTGACAAGTTAGGCCTAGCACATCCGACTTCGGCGTGGGTGAGAAATATTTTTAAAGTCTTTCTGGGCGGGGGGGGGGGGGGGGGGAGGCAGGAGAATGGACCAAGAATAATAATAAAATAATAATTATACATTTTTATTTCGCTATTTCATAACCTACCGAATGCAGACATGGACTGCAGGAGCTTTAACATTATAAAGTTTGATCTTCTACATATGCATTATACACGAAGGCCATTAAAGTACTAGCAGGTCAACACTTTATATTAACCTGGAAGATTGTAAAAATTCCCCATCCTTCATTCACCCAGATGCTACTGCCAAGATTCAAACCCACGACCTGAGGGGATTGAAATCAAAGGATTTTAACCACTCGGCCATAGCGTCTGTAGTGTCAGAAACTGCTGACGGGATTTTAGCTGCATGCAGCTTTTTTATTTATTTATCTTTAAGAAAAAAGGTTTTATTCGTAACTGCAACGCATACGCTGGCTAAGGTCTGTCTGTACTGAAGTATGTTCCAACTATCAGGGTAACTACAGTGTAAATAACTCGCTGGCTGTTGTCCTTGTTTATTGCGTTATAACTGTAACTTTATGTGACAGCAGCAGGTTTGTGCCACAGAAAGTAATATGTGGGTTTATTATCAGCTTAAAAGGGCATGGAAAGAAAAGAGAAGAATTGATATCAGCAAGTGCAATGGAAAATCCAGTGTGTGGTGTGTGTGTGTGTGTGTGTGTGTGTGTGTGTGTGTGTGTGTGTGTGTGTGTGTGTGTGTGTGTTTGTGTTTATGTATATATATATATATATATATATATATATATATTATATATATATATATTATATTATATATGATATGTGTATATAAATGTATAAAATGTATTCCATTTTAAACAAACAACAACAAAAAAAACAGCTTACTAATCTAACATCGACTATAACGCAACAAGATGCCCTCTCTCTTCCTCAAACACAGACACAGACTCAGACACACACAAAGATACACACACACACACACACACACACACACACACACAACACACAACACACGCGCGCGCGCGCGCAGCGCGCACCGCACGCACACACACACCACACACCGCACGCACGCACACACACATGCACACACACACACACACTGTGCGTATGTAGGCTATGTATATTTACGATGTGGTGTTGCTGTCTCGTGTGTCCTCGATGAAATAAACTCGGTTAAAACCCAAAATCACACAGTGTTGCTCCTTGTATTTATATATCACTGGTAAAGAGAGAGACAGAGACAGAGAAGAGAGAGAGAGAGAGAGAGGAGAGAGAGAGAGAGAGAGAGACAGAGAGACAGAGAGAGGGGGGGGGGGGGCAAGGGAAGAAAACACACACAAAAAAACAGATCACATGTTCCTTGTTGTATTATCACTGGTAAGAGAGAGAGAGAGAGAGAGAGAGAGAGAGAGAGAGAGAGAGAGAGAGAGAGGGGGGGGGGGGGGGTCAGGGAAAATAAAGGCACAAGAGAGGAAGAACAGAGGGAGTGAGGGCTGAAGGGAGGAGGGAGGAGGAGGAGGAGGAGGGGGGTGGGGGCTGACCTAGATAGAGGCAGATTGTTTGTAAACGAACTGCCAATGCCTATCTCACAACAGCTGTTGGGGCTTACACACAGCGTTGACAGAGCCTGTGTTTTGCATGTGTGTGTGTGTTCGTGAGAGAGAGAGAGAGAGAGAGAGAGAGAGAGAGGAAGAGAGAGAGAGGGAGAGGAGGTGAGAGAGAGAGAGAGAGAGGAGAGAGAGACGAGACGAGAGAGGCAGAGACAAGAAAAAAGAGGGAGTTAGGGAGTGGGTGGGGAAGAAAAAGGAAATGGGGAAAGAAAGACAATGTAAAATAAGAAAGGAGGGAGTTATGGGGAAGGGTAGAAAAAGTAAACTGGGAAAGAATGACAATGAAAAATAATTATAAGGTAAATGAAAAATAGGCAAGTAACAAAGTAACAAAGTAGTATACAAGCAATCAAATCAATCAGTCAACAATCAATCCACACAAAAAAGAGGGAGGGGGAACAAAATAACCCCCCCCCCCCCCCCCCCCCCCCCCCCCCCCCCCCCCCCCCCCCCCCAAACAAATTGATTATAAATGAAAAAACAAACAAACCCCAAAACAATCACAGAAGAAAGTTGCTGTGGATGATGATTTAGATTTGTCTGGGTTTTTTTTTTCCACTTTTCACAATATGTCATCAGTCCCATGAATAAACAAATCAATGACTATCACTAACAGAGGCCTGTAAGATTACATAATAAGGAGCAAAAGCTCAAACTTTTGTTTAGTTTTCGTTAGGGTTTGGTTTTTCTGCTCGAAGGTAAAAAAAAAAAATCAATGCCAATTAAAAGCATAAAAAAGTTAAAATGTTAAAGTCTGTCCCGAGCCTAAGGCTCATCAGGCGGTGCTTATCCCGGTTTCTGTGGCGTTTAAGCGACTGAGAGTCATAGACTCCCCCAGGATAGGACGCCAGTCTATCGCAGGGTTAACTCCCAACACAAGGTTGGTACCCCTTTTACACCTGGGTGGGGTGAGAAAATAGCCGTAAAGTGCCTTTTCCAAGGGCACAACGCCATAGCCGAAAGCTGGGATCGAACCCGTAACCTTTAGATTACGAGTCCAACGCCCTAACCACTAGACTACAGCGGCGGCTAAAAGCATAAAGAAAACCCCAAAATAGACCCCAACAAGAATTTTTTTTTTTAAAAGACCCAACAAGAAAAGAAAAGATGAAAAAAAGAAAAAAGAAAAGACTGATGTAAAGCAAAAAAAAAATATAAAGATTAGACTATATTCTTCTTTTTTTTTTTAAATACATAAAAAATAATTTTAAAAAACCCAGTAAATTAATGAATACCTACATTGAAAAAGTCACGAAGAAAACACGTTTCTCGGTGTCCCTGGCAAAATTCTGTTTTAAAAAATCGCTCTGATAGGGAAAAAATACAGATTTAGTCTATAGACTCTACACAGGTATTCAAACATGTAAAGGAACAAAAAAACAGGGTGGTGCTGCTTTCGTGGCGACGCGCTCTCCCTGGGAGAGTCTCGAATTTCAGGCAGAGAAATCTGACGTGACTGAAAGTGGTCTACAACACAATACAATGCGAGTACGTAAGTTACAGTGGTGAGTGTGTGTGTGTGTTTATTCATTTTGTTTCGAAGATAATAGAATAAGCACTCATCCGTGTGTATGCGTGTAAGAGAGTGTGTGTGTTTATTTATTTTGTTTCGAAGAAAATAGAATAAGCACTCATGTGCCTTTTTTTTTTTTTTTTTTACATCCGTGTGTCAGCATGTGTGTGTGAGTGTGTGTGAGTGTGCGTGTGTTTGTGTGTGTGTCTCTGTGTGTGTCTGTGTGTGTAGGTACATGCATGCACGCGTGCAGTGTTGAGTCTGTCAAAAGTAGACTATAAAAGGAGTGTGAAAACAAAGAAGGACATAACACACACACACACACACACACACACACACACACACACACACCAATGTACACACACAAACGGCCGCCAGCCTATTGTGTGGCGATGATAGACGAGGTAAACTGACAGAGCAAAGTCCTATAACTCCTCAAACACGTGCTCCACGTGACGAGACAATAATTAACTTGCAGTGTGTTTCGCAATCTATGTGTTCGTCCGTCCATCTGTCCATCTGTCTCTTGCTCTCTCTCTCTCAATCTGTCCCTGAGTGCATATTTTATGTGGGAACCACTGATAAACAACTTAACTGGCCAGTTGGGTAAGGAATGTAAGGAAATCGAAACAAGACTTGAAAGATAATGGCTTTTTTCGGGTTGAACTTTACATACAACGATATATATATATATATCAGCATTCTTGTAAAGACATTCTAGTAAAGACCCCTGAGGAAGAGGTTGCTGCCTCGAAAATTTGGAGGAAAAGATCACCAAGTGTTTGCTTGCTAGATTAGTTTGTATTTCTCTCTCTCTCTCTCTCTCTCTCTCTCTCTCTCTCCTCTCTCTCTCTCTCTCTCTCTCTCTCTCTCTCTCTCTCTCTCTTCTCGATATATAATACTCTGTAGATATATGATACTCTTATACAAAAAAACACTTTGATATGATATGTGTATATTACTTAATTAATTAATACACATATCATGTATATTCATTAATTTATTTATTTATATAAGATCAAAGTGTTTTTTGTATAAGAGTTAGAGAAAAAAAGTTGTTTTGCACATAACAGCAAATACATAATAAACGAAGTACGCTATCACTAAGTGGATAGAGCGTTTAACTTCAATCCTGTGGGTATATGAAGGGGTGGGTTCACCTCTCGGCAGTTGCGTTTGATGAAATGAGAATGGAGCCAAGTAACAGGACTGATTTATAAATCAAGATGATTTTTGTTTTCGTTCCTCGGCTAGAGCTCCGAAGGCAGATTTCGCGTATGTGACTTTCCCCCCCCTCCAATTTACCCTGCCACATTCCGACTCAGGGAATAAAGTATAAACATCACACCACTGTCAATGCCTTTTTTATTAAAAAAAAAAATCTTTCCCCCTCAGCACGCAAAGGCCTATTCTTCCGAATGACAAAACGGATTTTAATGTGCGCGCAAGATGTTCATAATGCTTTCGTACACGGGACCCAAGATTATAGTTTCATTCGAAAGTCTTTCGGGGGAGTGGAGTCAGTCCTGATGTTAACTCCTGGAGAAAAAAAAATCCACTCGAAGGGGCGTCTGGGTTGTGGCTCGAGTCCAACGCCCTAACCGCTAGGCTGTCCTTCCCCAGCCTGCGCTCAAAGAACGATATGTTTAATTGTCTAATTTTATTCATGAAACGTTCCTTTCATCATTATTACTGGTAGCTCACAGATGCATGCTAAACCCTGCGTTGAGGTTTCTTTTTTAAAGCAAACAAAAAACCAACACCCAAACCGAAAGTCTCCAGGCAAAGATAGATAAATAGATAGATAGATAGATAGATAGATAGATAGATAGATAGATAGATAGATAGATAGATAGATAGATAGATAGATAGATAGATAGATAGACAACAAGGTTCATGGTGGGTTTTTTTTTTCGTTCCTTGGGGAGAGCTCCAAGGTTCACCAAAGGTGGTATTTCATGCATGCAACTGTTTTTACCCAACAGAGAAGTAGCCGCATTCTGACTTCAGGGCGGTATGACGGGTAAGTTCTTCTTTCCCTAACCCACCGAACGCTGACATGAATTACGGGATCTTGAACGTGCATATTTGAATTTCTGCATGTGTATATATCCGAAGGGAACTAAGGCACTGGCAGATCTGTTTTATGTTGACCTGGGAGATCTTTCAAATCTGAACCCTTAATTCACAAAACGCAGCAAGATTCAAACCCATTACTTCACGGACCCATGAGAGTGAAGTCGAACCGTCTTAACCACTCGGCTATAGCGTTGGTCAGGATAGAGATAATCCTGTGTGTTCAGATTGTGACAACTGTGCAGTCTTAGAACTGTTGGATAGAAACATCAAACCTGCGACGGAAAACAAACTGATGGATTGAATATCACTGTGCTCCAGTGCAGGTGTCGGTGCAGGCCGATCAGTGCACACGCATCTGAAGGATGAAACAAAAACCAATTTATTTTTAGGCAATCGGGATTCAAACTTGTGACAATACTGATATGTTGCTGTGTGAATGAGCAAGATCTTGTTCAGGAATTCCCATGTGGGCTTTTGCCAGAGGATGAAAACTGACTCTTTTTTTGTTTGTTTGTTTTATTTTGTTGTTGTTGTTTTTTTGATACATCAAACAACAGCGAAGGTAAAGGGGAAAGGTGTCATCCTAAAGATACTACTGGCCTCTAATATACAGAAGCTAGAGTGTCTGACACTTCGCTCCCCAAGGACTACATGGGTTGTAGGACTCCTTGACAGCAGAATCTTCACCAGATAAGAGCAGTGGGACCTGCCACTCGACGTTGCCACCTGGCTGTGTGAGTGAGAGGGAGCTTCTTGCTTTTTGAAAACACCAACAGACCCTTAATCCGATGTATCCATCGGGACTTTGAAACAATAATATTTAAAGGGATCTATACCCTAAATCGGATACCTCCACTGGGACTATGATACAATCTACAACAGACAGAAAAACAGAAAAGGAAGAAAACATGCTGTCTGAACAGAGCATAAAAACTCACCACTCTTCAGTTAC
>CM060317.1:61486651-61489151 GCA_030674155.1 Stramonita haemastoma
TAATTCACGACAGGGGCCTTTACGATAACTGGAGACGACAGTTTTCAGTGGGCATTATTGTTCATGCTGGTCTGCCTTCTATCGCGATGTGGTCATGGTGTAATACGCACAATACAGCGTGAGAAAATAGCTTTACTTTCTGATGTGTATTGGTGTGTATGACCGGAACTGATTTTCGTCCCAACTCCAATTGTGTGAGAATACGAAAGTGATTGGATTAAGAGAGAGAGAGAGAGAGAGAGAGAGAGAGAGAGAGAGAGAGAGAGAGAGAGAGAGAGAGAGAGAGAGAGAGATTGACATTTGATAGATGATACTATTAGCAGTTTACTGTTTTGCTGACTGCTTTGTCGATTGTACGATTGACCGATGAACTGGTCAAAGTTGCTGTCAGATGACTTTAAAAGAGAGTTGCTAAGAGAGAATGATTTATTTCGAACAGTTTGATTTTTTTTTTCTCTGTCTCATGTCTGTCTCTGTTCCACGATTTTTCCCCATCTGTCTGTGTGTCTGTCTGTGTGTCTGTCTGTGTGTCTGTCTGTGTGTCTGTCTGTGTGTCTGTCTGTCTGTCTGTCTTCTCTCTCTCTCTCTCTCTCTCTCTCTCTCTCTCTCTCTCTCTCTCTCTCTCTCTCTCTCTCTCTCTCTCTCTCTCTCAATAAATCAAATAAAAGTGCTTATTGCGGTCGTTCGTTTGGGAGGTAAAAGAAGGAACCCCAAGCCAAAGCAAAGGGAAACAAAGCGCAAGAAAACAGACTATTCACTGAAGTTTATATATATATGCAAGCGAACAATTCTTTAGATATAGTCATACACGTTTAAACTTATGCCATGTAAGTTTCTTTTCTATTTGACCATACCGTTCATTTACTCGTATTTAAACTGAGTGGGCAACATACCCGCACTTGTTAAGTGTTGAGTGGATTTTATTTATTCATCTTTTATAGTTTGTTTTGTTTTAGGTAGATGTGTGTGTGTGTGTGTGTGTGTGTGTGTGTGTGTGTGTGTGTGTGTGTGGTGGTGTTGTGTGTGTGTGTTGTGCGTGCGTGCGTGCGTGTGTGCGTGCGTGCGTGCATATATATATATATATGTTTGTGTGTGTGTGTGTGTATGTGCGCGCGCGCCGCGCACGATTGGCCTTTTCTTTTGGCTTTTGTCAGTTAAAGGCTAAAGGTTCTTGGGTTTTTTATGCTTACAAAGATCTAAATAAGTCAAAAAACAAACTTAAAATAAGTTAGTAAGCTGATTAATGAACAAATGCATGAATTCAACGAGCACATGAACGAATGAGTAAACGAAGAATTAATTAATTTGGAATACAGATCAGCATAATATTCAGTATCCACTATTATCACGTATGGTATTTCTTCTTTAGCGTTCCCAGTCCAAACACCCTGAGGATCAACTTGAAAATAGGTCTTCTGTCTCATTCATCACTCTTGGGGATTATTTCAGAATGCAATTACACACTGGATGAGAAGATAGCGTGCATGGCTGTTTTTAAGTACCTTCCGTGTATGCAGGCAGTCATAGTAGCAATTTATCCCGCTCGCTTTTATCTTACTGTTATAATTATCATTTTGTTGTTGCTCTGTATTCTGACATATGGCGGAGACCTATCACAGCTGTTTATTTCAGCCTTGCTGTTCAAGAAGTCGGGGTCATTTCCCCATAAAGCATGGCTTTCATGTTTGTTTAGCGAGGTCACAGCTCACAATTGACGAAGGCCAAATGAAATTATCCGATAAAAACTGCTATCAGATCCGGTCATTGCCATTATTAGTTACAGTAGTAGTAGTAGTAGTAGTAGTGATGATACAAGAATAATAACAGAACAAATGTCACAAGTAGTAGCATTTGTTACTGTTACTGGCATTAGCTACAGAAAAGAAAACGGCGGAAATAACAAATTACTATAATGAATCATTCTTATTAAGCGCAAAGTCTTGCATCAGCAAAATTCGGTTCGCAATCGCAGCAGTCGCTGTAACATTAACGATTGCAACATGATGAATGATGACAGTTGTAGAAGTATAATGAGTCAGAATGGTAGGGATAATTATGCAAATAGCATCTTCGCTGGGGCATAGGCATATTGCTGTTTGGTTCAAAGTGCAGCAAGCGAACTTAATTGACTCGGCACTGTCACACAAGCCACGCGGGAACAAATAGTACAAGTCCTACACAGACTAACGTGTTAACAATCCAGAGGCAATATCGCACAGAGTGTGCTACGGTTTTACAGTACTATTTCTGTCTTAAGAATCAGTTTCGCTGATTTGAATTGGCGAAGAAAATAGTACAACCATGACTTTTCTACCTTGTTATTCCTAGTAGTCAGATACCCCTTTTCCATCTCTTCGTCGTTTCTTAGAACAAATACCCTATCGGATTGATCATGAAAGTTAATCAGTGAGTTCATGTTGCACATAACTGAAAGAAACTAGAATAGAGATGTGTCACTGGAGTCTGCATAATTATTTTAACAGGATTGGCATTCACGGAG
>CM060317.1:61499151-61516651 GCA_030674155.1 Stramonita haemastoma
ATGCACTCCTAGACATTTCATCCCACCTGGGAATCACTTTGAAACTGTAATTACACACTGGACGACGAGTTTGTATGAATGATGTTTAAAAAAAAAAAAATTATATATCTATCATCTATTTTTTTTTTATTTCGAGGATAATGGGAGAAGCACTCATGTGCTTTTTTTTATTTTTTTTTTTAATCCAATCCCCGTGTGTATACAGTTTTATAAATTTTGTCATCCGTTCCCACCGGCACACAATGGCCTACTCTTTCGAAAAGCGGAACGGGTTTTAACGTGTGCGCAAGATGTTCTGCGTGCGTTCGCACACTGGACCTCGGTTTATAGTCTCATCCGAAGGGCTTTTGGAGGGAGTGCAGTCAGCACTGATGTTAGCTCCAGAGTAAAAATTATCGTGTCCAAGATTCGAACCCGGGTCAACAGATCATGACTACATCACTTTAACCACCAGGCTATCCCGTCCCCCCAAGGCTATCCCGTTCCCCCACTCTCTTCAAGTACCTCGCCATATAGGCAGCCATACTATCAACTTCAGAGGGTTTTTTCCCCTCCAACAAAGAATGCAGGCTGTTGAGTTAAGATGTTGTTATGGCTGAAAGTAGTCTCAGCATAACATTTGAAAATATTACATTTCAATGTAGGCCTTGACACTTAACTTGCATCAATAGCTGACAGCTTTTGGACTGGGCTACATATATATAGATCTATATCAGACTGCAAGGCCTGCCAATGTGAGAAACAAACAACTAGAAGAAAAGATGTTTCTCAAAGACTGTTAAAAGAACCTAGCAGCTGAAAACCAGGGTAGGCTGCAAAAGAAAAGGCAAGTTAGAGTGTTAGGAAAGACTTGTGACCTCGAGAGATGCTAGAAAACTCACATTCGTCATAACGTATTGTGATGATATATACTTCGATACTTCTGTGCAAATCAGGCATCTAAGCATCTTTCAGTGACAATCCTGATTGCTATCTGTCTGCCCTTTTACGGAGAAAGATAGCATATGGCACGAAAGACGTCACCACAGCTAGGTGAAGTATCAGTATAACACAAATATGGTAAAAATAGTATGAAATCTTTTACATAAAAAATATAAACGCACACACACACACACACACACACACACACACACACACACACACCACACAACACACACACACACACACACACACACACACACTTTTCTTGGCAGGCTGTAACCTGCTCTGGCGAAGGTAGTAGTAGACTATAGGGTGAACGTTATGAATGTTTTTTGGTGAAACCAGAACAGTATGTGGTAGTTTCTGCGTAGTTATACTGACAGGATTGTAAGAGGCATGGTGTGTGTGTGTGTGTGTGTTGTGTGTGTGTGTGGTGTGTGTGTGTGTGTGTGTGTGTGTGTGTGTGTGTGTGTGTGTGTGTGTGTGAGAGAGGAGGTCACGACGGCAGACATAGGTCTAGATCTAGATAGAATGTATATTTTTGAACGTGTAAGGAGACGCAGAGTACCCCCCAAAAAAAACAACAACAAAAAAACACAATAAAACACACAAACAAAACAAAACAAAAAAAACAACCCCAAAAACACCAAAAACAAAACAAATAAAAAACCAAACAAACTGGTTTTCTATCTATGTGCCGAACATTACAAACCACAATCTAAAGGGGTGCAAAATAATGTTGTCGTTAGGCACTGTCTGAAACTCAGCATCGTTCTTTTAGCGTCCATAGAGGTTGAAACACCAAGTATCAACGTTATTAGGAGGTAGGCCTACTTGAAAAGCAGAATGAAGGCTGTTGTAGTAGGTTCTGTAGAAAAAAAAGTGCATGCAGCCTATTGTCAGAGATAAGAGGATCATTATCCACGATAACTTCTAGATGAGCTCATGTAGGTATAGTGTATTTCAGAAGACTGCAAGCGAAAGAAATACTATGGACCACAGAAAAATGTGTTTGTATTGCGAGCGCGTAAGTGTACTGTAACCGTACCAGATAGACAAGGATTGAAACGTATTAATTTTACTAGCAGGAGAGGAAAAGTAATGTTTACTAGTAAGTATCTTGCATGTGAAGTCGAAGGTCTTGTCATAATTGCTTTCAATTTCTTCTTTAGCAAAATAAAATTTGAAGCATGGCCATCCGCCATGCCGCAGTTGCTAGGACATTTGGACAGAGACTCCAGCGTAGCTTGTACAGTCTCTGATTTGGATACAGGATTTAAAAGTCGTGGGTCCGTATCTCACAAGTTTCATAGTTTTGTTATTTTGCTTTTAAATCCCAACGGGCTCATACCCAAACTTACTTTTGCTATAGGCAAGGCGGGAACCAAACAGTCGAGCATCATCCCCTTTACGCATACGACTTCGGGAATGTTACACAAATTACTTGACCGACTCTGCAGGTGTCTGTTTCACTCAGGCCTGATTGTCGCTTAGATATAATGATCATGATAGACTTACTCGGTCTGGCTCCGCGATTGAGTGTATATTGTCAGGAGTGTTTTTTGTAGGTTTGTATCCTGCGCATGTTTGATCAGGACATGCGCCTCTGAACATCACCGGAGTGACCCGGCAGCAGGGCAGGGCATTCTGGTCGGTGGTCTGAAGGCAGCCTGATGTCGTATCGCTGGGGACTTCTGGCCCATGACATAGGCCTACCCGAGTTTGACTCCAGTGGGATGAAGAAATCGGAATGAGCGCCATGGTTACAGAACAGGTGGTTGACCGGAGATGAGGCAGAAAAATAATTTGAATTATGGATAAGAGAGAGAGAGAGAGAGAGAGAGAGAGAGAGAGAGAGAGAGAGAGAGAGAGAGAGAGAGAGAGAGATCTGAACTCTGAAAGATTTAAGAGGCCGTTGACCTATACAAAAAGGTGGTTGGTGGTCAACCCTCTGAATAATGATAAGAATACACAGTAACGTACACCTGAGACAAACAAATGCAAACAAGTCCACTGGGGAGAAAAAATTCGTAGGACATCATAATATCTTTTACTCTAAAGGCTTTACATAAATGTAACGCTGAATTGCTAACGATCTTGGGATTATTACATCACAAGAGCAAACAGAGTCTAAATGCACTAGGCGGTTTGATATATTTTGCTGGCATATAGATCTAATTATTTTTGCCTCATGTCATTAAAGGCATGACAAGTTAAGACAAAATGTACTTCATCTTCTGTTGCTTCATAACATGAAGAAACTGTTTATCAGATTCACTACGCATTCTGTATTTAAGTTTTAGAGAGAGAGGGCGAGGGGGGGGGGGGGTGTGGTAGAGAGTTAGTTTGATTCTAAAAAAGTGCCATCCATTGGCTGGAACTACCCGGCCGTTGCTGGTGACATGATGCGGAAGTGGCGCTGTCGGCTGATTGAATTGATCTGGTTAAAAAACAAAAACAAAAAAAAAAAAAAACTGCAACAAAACCCCTCTGACATTCCAGGAATCGATTTTTGCAGCGCTCTGAAAGCATGAAATAAAATGTTAACAGTTGTTTCTTTTTCCTCCCCCCCCCCCCCCCCCTCTCCGTTTTTAGATTCTTTTATTGCTTTTTAAAGCCCAAGGCATGCCAATAGCATCTTGCATTTTAGTTTTAGTGGAGTAGATTATAAAAGAGGGAATAGTGATAGATATAAAGAGAGCTGATGAAGTCTTGTCTATCTGTTCATCTCAGCTGTCTGCTCTATTGTTTGTTTGTTTTCTTGTCTGCAATTAAGAGGTACATGTAGCCCTTACTTTGTCTCGCGTTGAAAGCTGTAGACGAACCTAGGCGCGTAACTGTATAATTAATTATGTCGTGTTCACTTAAACACAATTAGTGCCATGGTGTGCATTATCTTCTGGATTTGTTTGTTGGGAAAGGCTTAGTGAGTAATGTCTGCAGTTGCCCATTTCCTTTATGGAGTACATATTAATTCAGACGACAGACAACAGCCTCTTACTATGAGAGGTTACCATCCTGAATTTACTGACAGATTCATTGTAAAATGTCGGACATGAAACTGCCATGAACATTTTCTGAAACAAGACAGATGGCTACTTAACTTTAAAAAAGAAATGCATTATAAAGGATGTCATCAGCTGTTCCATGGATCGAGTTATAGTGCTTCTTGCTTATAGTTATAGTGCTTAGTGGTTGAATAAAAACGGACAAACAAACAATAGAGCCAATGTATTATGACTTGTCTTCAGCTTGTATTAGCAGTTCCTTGCTAAACAGTATGCATGTCGTGACTTGCTATGGAGGTAGTTTTTAGCGTCTGTAACGTTGAGTGAATGCCCAGTACCATGTAAAAGCGATGAGCCAGAAGAGGAAGACCCCTCTGTACTAGTATTTTTTTTGTGGTCAGGTCATTTTAATAGCTGTTTTGTGTGTCTCTCTCTCTAATCCCCCACCTCACCCCACCCAACCCCTTCATTCCCAGTCACCCACCTCCAGTCACCTTAACACACGCACGCACGCACACACGCACACACGCACGCACACACACACACCGCGCACACACACACACACACACACACACACACACACACACACACACACACACACACACACACACACACACGAAGAATGCTTCAATTTTTTTTCAAGTGCGTGCTAAGTTGAAAGAAACTTTGAGTCATTTTGTGTGTAAGAAACTCCAATAAAACACACACAAACCCGACAAGCAAAATGAGACAGAAAAGAGACATAGAAAAATTTTAAACAATCTACAGACATATGGAGATTTCAAACAATCTTTTGTAGCCTACGAATTGGGTATAGGGTAGGCCGTATATCTCAGTAGAACTATAGAGGCTAACAGTAAAACGTCAGGAAAAAAAAACCTGGATGATTTTGTTCACTTGCTCTCAAATTCTGTCCGACAGTACTTGTAATATGCAACCGGACCCTATACTGTCTGAGGCCAAACTGTCACTGTACCACTAGGGGCAAAAAAAAAATGGCTGTAAAGGAAAGAAAGATAGTGTGGTTTGGAAAAAGGTCTTCTTTCTTTCCCCAGACTGTCTGTCTACGCTGCCTGCCAGATGAGGTCACGTCACGGGGGTGGCATTCAGAGACGGGCAAAAATCGATGCCGAGCTGGGCTTCCAGGCTCCTTGGAGATCACCCCTCTGGCACACAGAAAAAGAGAGGGAGAGAGAGAAAGAGAGAGAGAGAGAGAGCGCACACACACACAAAAAATGTGACAGCACGCGCAGCACACGCACGGCCCTGACGATTCCTGGGGCGTGGCGCAGTGACGCTGATTGGCAAAGGAGCCGTTGCCATGGTTCCCAGACCCCTGGCGATCCGCTCGCACGCTTGATGAAGTCGGTTTAGACTGAGGAGAAGCCCGAACCAGCTGGTAGGACCGATCCATTAGTTAGGCACTAGGCTATACTAGCCTACTTTTCCTGTGTCTTCCTTGCTGTCTGTCTCACTGATTTCTTTTGATGTAAAATGTTCTGTCTGTCTGTTGATCTCAACTGTCTGTCATCATGCATGCTTGGTGGAGAGTAAGTTTGTCTCTGTATATGTATGTGCCGTTCTGTCCGCTAAATAAAATGGCATACGATGGAAGCACATTATGGTGTTACGAAGGAAGCACATTATGGTGTTGAATTAAACGAAAATCTATTTTAAAAATGATAATAAATAAATTTTAACAAAGGAAATCTTCACAAATTATGAAATAGTCATTTATGTTTTTCAATAGAACTGTATTGTCAAAGTCATGGTGTCAGACACAGCCCTCTTTAATTAAGATAAAAAGAAACACCCTGTTTTCCCCAAGAAGGCAAATTCTGAGAGCAGGTATATGTCTCTGGTGCAGCTAACGTGATCCTGTTGCCCTGAGATTTTGGTGGACTATAGTTTTATGGTTAAGATGATGACGACGACAATGATGACAACGACGATGATGATGACGACGACAATGGCGATGGCAGCGTTGATTTAGAAAGCTGACTGACTTGTCTCCTTCTGTACAGCTGTTATTAGCAGACGCTGCAATGGAGACTCTTAGTGGGCACGTTCAGATAAAAGATCGTATGTCACAGCACGGCCTTGGCTGAGCTGATGAAAGGGGAGAGAGAGGGGGGAGGGGGGGGGGGGAGAGAGAGAGAGAGAGAGAGAGAGAGAGAGAGAGAGAGAGAGAGAGAGAGAGAGGAGAGCTGGTGAACAGAAAGTTAGTGCTGAATATGCAAGATCCATGGATTACAAAAACTGATTGAAAGAAGAGAAAGAACACGCGTGCGTGCGCATACACACACACACACACACACACACACACGCACGCACGCACGCACGCACGCACTCACGCACACGCACGCACCACACACACACACACACACACACACACACACACACACACACCGCACACACACACTGATTTAGATTGAAGATAAGATGAAAAAGAACAATTGAGAAACGAAAAATCAATGAAAAATGATTTTCAAAAAACAAAACAGAAAAAAACCACATTTCAAAGTAATACAGACAAGAAAGCGTACAGAAAAATCACAGAAAACTGATTAAGAGGACAGCAATACACTGGCGCAAAAACTAACCTAAATAGGCGCAGCATCAACTTACACCCGCAGAGAGTAACCTTGATAGACACAGCACCAAATGTAAAAAAGCAGTAACCTAGACACGACACCAAAGGTACAAACGCAAAGAATAACCTAAATACACACAACACCAAATATGCAAACACAAAATGTAACCTAAATAGAAACAACAAATACACAAACTCATAGAATACCCTAAATACACACAACACCAAATAATTATGGCCCACACAACGCAAAGAATAACCTAAATACACACAACACCAAATACACTAACACAAAAATCAACCTAAATAGGCACAACAGCTATACAACGGCATAGAATAACCTAGATAGACACAACTCCAAAACAGTCCCCTTCTTTCGGTGGAACAGCTGACAATAGCAAAAGCGCGACTAAAGAAAACCTGCCATAAAGTTTGTTACAAAAGAGGCATACAGTTTTTTAACTTGAGGTATTCTGTGTTGAATTAACCTGAGCCGTAGAGAAGTAGTATTGATTGTGAGGAAGTAGAAGCCGCAAGAAAATCTCTGTAAAAATGAGAAAAATATCAGTAAAAATTAGCCATAATTATATCAGCAGAGCTAATAACTATCATAAACCTAGGAAAGAACAAGCCGGGAGATTCGACAGCCGGCCGGGCAAGTGGCCTATATCTTGGACCACTTTTTAGTCTTTACACTCCCTGAGAAAGGCTACACTGCGCTTCACCACACCGCATCACACCACACCACATGATACCACATCACGCTACACTACACCACATCACACTACACAACACCACATCACACCACACCACATCACACTACACTACATCACATCACACCACACTACACCACACCACACCACACTACACATCACACCACACCACACGACACTACACTAGCCTACACTACACTACTCTAAACTACACTACACTACGCTACACTACACTACACTATGCTACGCAAGACTACACTACACTACACTACATTTTAAATGAGGGTGGTTGTGGAAGTGCTCCATTTTGGCAGAAAGAACACTGGCTGGTAATCTAAAACTAACACATAATAAGCCTTGTCAGACCTTTAGAACAGACGAAATCTATATCCTTGCACACCAAAGCCAGTTTTCAGTCTCTAAATCTTTGTCTATAAGAGAAGAAGAAAAAAGGCCTGTAAAATCAATATCTAAGTAGGATTTTTTAATGCACACGTAAAAGGCGTTTGACAGGCTTTGTTATGTAGTGGTAGTCAACCACAAAGTAAAACTTGATACCAACGTGCCAGGTTCAAAATCCAAATCAGGAATATTTTTTTCCGAAAATCAACAGCATTTTTAATTCTCTGACTTTCTCAAGGAAATAAACACAACCCTCCGGACTTGAAAGTAAAAACGGTGCTCATTGCTGTCAGTCGTTCGTATTTGAAAACTGTAGACCTAACAACAAACTGACAAAGAATGTAGGTATTACAGCTGAAAAGGAGACATTATCAAAAGATGAAAACGAATATGGTAGAATCACATCACCACAAAACTAAGTTTGAAAAGACCACGTTACAGGACAGGATGGTAGGAGTAAGAAAATGGGAATACACTAACAAAAAAGACGCAGGAAGACAACGATATTAAACAGACACTTTTGGCGATTTCTAAGTTGTATCAGAGAATAAACACAAATGGAAATTTTTCAAGATAGCAGTAGTGTCCTTCGTTCTCAAGAGTCAAAGGACTGATTCCTTCAATAAGTCAAAGCAACGCACATTTAGCCCCATGGCAACAAGAGAGTTGTCCTAGGTAAAATTCTGTAGAAAGAGCCACTATCCTAAGAAAACAAATACACACAGAGATAGAATTTTTTTTAACGAGTTAGACTGCTCTTGCGGATGAGGCCCTCTTCCCAAGGGAGAACAGCTCGAATTCCATAGAGACAATTCTACCGGGACTAATATATATATGACAATACAACAAATACATACAAAACAATGCTGATGGAGAGAATATCTAAATTGATCTGAGAAAAGTCAGTGGGGACGGATTAGCTCAGAACTAACTGTCCTTGCGACTGTTGATTTCAACCTGAAAGGACGAGACATTTGTGTTGTATTGATTAATTGGCCCCCCAAGCTTTGATCTCTGGCAGTATTGACCTCAGTAGCAGCGCCAAGGTTGCAGAGAAAAGAGCTGCTGACATCGGCATACTGTGCTATTGACGAGGCAGACAGTGCCCTTTGGGAAAACCTGTCTGCTTTGTGGTTTGTTTGAATGCCAAGAGCGAAGGTATGATGGGTCTGTGCGCTGCTTTTGTCTTCTTCTCCTCACATCTTCTGTCAGCTTCGATATCCATCATGTGTGTGTGTGTGGTGTGTGTGTGTGTGTGTGTGTGTGTGTGTGTGTGTGTGTGTGTGTGTGTGTGTGTGTGTGTGTGTGTGTGTGCGCGTGTCAGAGAGGGTGAGGGCTTTTTTCAACGTATTTGTAAAGGAGAACTTTATAACTGAAAACATAAATAATGTAAAGTAGATTACAGGGAATAGGAAAGGGAGGGACACACACACACACGCACGCACGCACGCACGCACACACGCACGCACGCGCACACACACACACACACACACACACACACACACACACACACACACACACACACACACACACACACACACACACACACACACACACACACAAGACAGAGACAAAACTCGAACATGAACTATGATTTATTAACAAAAAGCCTGAAAAGGCCATTGGCCCATACATGAAGGGGGTTGCCCAACTGCTTAACATTTCAGGGGGGGGGGGGGGGGGGGGGGAGCAAGCAACAGCAAGAAGATGTTATTATATTACAACAACAAAATCAGTTACAAAAAATGACTTAAAATACCATGATATCTCTTATTCTGAAGGCTTTACACAAATATGAAGTGAGGCAGCCTCACTGGCAGGATGACTAGAAGCCAAGAGTAAACAGTCTAAATAAATTAGGTTGTCTACTATATTTTACAGGCATGTAATTCTGTCTTAACGCCCGGTAACACTGGACAGCATAACACAAAATGAACTTCATCCTCCACTGCTTGCTTATGTAATTGGGCATAGAAATCTGAGGTCATCAACATCATGTTCTATGTATTTAAACTTATAAACATTTATGTCTAATACACAAAAAGTCTAACCTTAGACGTAGTCGTTTTCAAATGTACGTCCATATCAATCTTTAGATAAGGTTTGACATCCTGTGAACTGATAAAATTCAGCCTATACTTTTGATATCTTTCACTACTTTGTTAATGATCACCCCATTGCTGCCACAGGCAGTCAATCAATCTTTGCCTGAAAACGTCGTCGACAAACTCTCTACAATTTCGGACACCTTGATTGAGCCAACCCCAAGTTCACATAAGCAGGTACGTATTTGTGAAGCCCAGGAGAGACAAAGACAGAGAGAGACAAAGGAATCCCAACAAAGTATCGTCCAGCAGAATACTCAGTACGTATTTAGCAAAAGGATCCTCAGCATAATGGTAATGTCGGTCGTTTCTCCTTCACTCGCTCTGATTGAAACCTCAGATTACCTCAGAGGCCCTGAAGACTGACCGACACGGTCAGCTGGAGACATGGCAGGCATCCATAGAGCTTTTCAGACATCCTGTCTCTTGGGCTTGTTGACGCCAGGTAAAGAACTCTGAAGAATTTCGAAACTAAAAGAAGTCTTTTCAGTTTTAACATTCCTTCCTGATGAATTTTTTTTTCTCAGAATGTATCAGAGGTAGGTTTCTGGCATCTGTTGTGCCGTTCACAATTTCGACAGTACTTTGAGAGGCTAGAGTAGTAATTTGATGATGGAGTAGTAATCTGTTTGTGATATAACTTGAAAACACTCATAGCTAAAGAAAGTAACACAAAATAGACAAACAGTCAAAATATAATGGATATAGAGATAATTTGACAAAAAGTGTGTGTGTGCGTGGGGGGGGGGGGGGGTGTTCACCTTGATTTTTACTTAGAATTGTGATCAGTACACAAACATATCACATTCCTGTTGAATTCGGTAATGCAATTACATAATTATGACTTATCCTTACAAACAAAAATACAATGCTTTATACGATTATGGCTCGTAGTTTTTGGATAAAATTAATATGAAAAGCAAACAATGTTTAAAAATACCATTTTTTGTTTCTTTCTTTCTCTGCCAATACACATCTATGATTCTGCTCTTTGGAATATTTCAACACTCCATTCCCACCCGTCCCCTATTCAGGCAACAGAGCGTGCAAAGTTGATTCCTTATTCCTACCTCCTCACCCACACCATTACCCCGGTAACTCCGATTATCGCCTCATTCATAGAGAGGGGGGGGGGAGAGCAGATATGAATATACCCAAATTGGTATGTCTTAGCAGGCAACAAAATATCTCTAGAAGTTTGACATATTTCATGTCTAAACGTGTGGTTGTTTGCATGTCCTTAGGCAACACATTTAGAAAAGTATCTTGCAGAAAGTAAGGCTTGGTCCTTACTCTACCAATCCTTATTCAAAGGCGCATGGTTCTTTGTAAATCCTCAATTGCTGTCTTTGTGAGATTTTATCTTAGAGGGAATTTCTTTTTCCTCAAATGTTCGATACATCATTCTTATAGTGATGACGAAGTTGTCATTGATTACCTTCTCTTTGGATAGCTGTCTCAGTAACGAAGGTAGCTGTATCCTGCATGCCCCCCCCCCCCTCCCTGTCTCTCTTTGGCTGCCTTCAAAACACACACACACACACACACACACACACACACACACACACACACACACACACACACGCGCGCGCGCGCGCGCGCGCTCACGACACGCGCGCGCGCGCACACACACACACACACAACACATACACACACACATACACACACACACACACACACACACACACACACACACACACACACACACACGTTTCTTTCCCTATTATCAATAGGTACGTGTGCTTGTGTGCTCTCGCCAGAGTGCCCAAACATGGGTAGATTGAAGTTGTTTGATTTTTGGGTGCAGAGTGTGTGTGTGTGTGTGTGTGTGTGTGTGTGTGTGTGTGTGTGTGTGTGTGTGTGTGTGTGTGTGTGTGTGTGTGTGTGCGTGCGTGGCGCGCGCGCGCGCGCGGAACACGTGTGTGTGCATGGTGTGTGTGCGTGGTGTGTGTGTGTGTGTGTGTGTGTGTGTGTGTGTGTGTGATAATAATGGTTTGTTCCGTTTTTGCAGACCATCTGGCCCATATGAACAGGAGCATATGTTGTATTTTCAGCAAACAAGGTTACATTATACAATAGAAAAAAAAGGTTACATGATACAAAGACCCTTTTTTTTGCAGTGTAAGCATATGCACTCTTAAACTATTAGGAAAGAATCATTTTGTTTCTAAGTTTTATTGATTCCATATATATTCTGCAACTTTTAAAATGGATTTCCCTGTCATATTGTTACGTGATAACTGTAACTTATGTTCTGATGGGAAAATATATTAAATTTGAGGTGAAAAATGTTTACGAAGAGTAGTATATTTAAGACAGACCAAATGACAGCCCTTCAAAATATGGTGTGTGTCTATATCATATTCGTACATGCGTGCTTG
This sequence comes from Stramonita haemastoma, assembly GCA_030674155.1. NCBI lineage: Eukaryota > Metazoa > Mollusca > Gastropoda > Neogastropoda > Muricidae > Stramonita > Stramonita haemastoma. Next base: position 61,511,275 of record CM060317.1, read on the forward strand.
CTTGCGTGCACACGTGTGTGCGCGCGTGCATATGTATGTGTGCGCACGCGCGCATATGTATGTGTGCGCACGCGCGTGCGAGAGAGCCGAGGGTGCTCTTTATTTTTATGTTTCCTGCAATGCAAGCGCCGATTCGTCAGGCTGTTGCCTCTATCATAAGACTATCACGAGTCACAGCGACCTTGAATGGCCCTGACCGTGCAACTATTTTCAACAAGTGTCACACACACACACTGCACTCCCAACCTCTGCCGCTTGCTATCATCACTGTCTCCACTATCTTTTTGTTTTTATTTGATTTTTTATTCTCTCTCTCTCTCTCTCTCTCTCTCTCTCTCTCTCTCTCTCTCTCTCTCTCTCTCTCTCTCTCTCTCTCCCGCCGCGTCTTCCTGTTTACGACATGCGTTAGGCTTCAGTTTGCGTGCACATTGCATCTTTGACTACAGAGTGGTGTGGCGATGTTTTCATATAAAAGATCGTTAAGGGATCGTGTGCTTGGCAGCCAAATTGCGGCTGGTCCACTCTCGGAAGTCGCTTGTCATTTACTGAAGGGGGGCTTTTGTAGAAAAAATATTGTCACAGTTGTGGTAGAAAGTTGAATGTTAATGCCTGCTTGCGTGTGCACGCATGCATTGCAGACACGCATGCATTGCTGGTGTTCATGCGCATTTAAAGACTGGTGGGCCTAAACAATTGACCTCGCTAACGCATATCATGTATATAGATGATACACGTATGCTGCACGCACGCACGCACGCACACACCCACCACACAGACACACAGACACACAGACACACAGACACACAGACACACACACACACACACACACACACACACACACACACACACACACACACACACACACACACACCTAACCTGAATGTATTTGCAAAGCTGATGGAGAAAAAGTGGGGCATAGATGGTGGTGATAAGACTGAACGAGAGGGGGGGGGGGGGGGGGCGGGGGCGGGGGCGAGGACAGGAAAGAGGATGGGTGTCAGGACCATGGATGATTTATCATAAGTAGGATTTTTCTGTGCACTTCTTCCTTCCTGGATCTTCTCGGATTAGCATAATTATAAAGCAAACAGGAACACAAAGGATGCTAATTTTAAATTGTTGCACAGTGCAAACCTAAAACTTATGACCAAAAGCAAAACAAAACTGGCTCTTTAGTTCGCATACTCTGCTGACTTGTCCTCTGCCTTCCATACCACTCAGCCTAGTCTCCTAGCTCTCCAGTTACTTTCCCTCAGTGTCTGTCCCCTGCTTATTCTATAGGTCATGAACTCTCTGATGAATCGTACAGTGTGTCCGTACAGTGTGTCCGATTAAAAAAAAAAGTGATACCAGCTGAAAAGACAGCGTCCACTGGCTCTCCTCAAGGCACCGTTCTGAATCCTATTCTTTTCATTCTGTATTATTGACTGCACTATTTTATAGCATTATACCATTGATTAAATATTTTGATGATTTTGTCCTTGAAGATTTGTCTAATTCTCATCTTGTGTAATATGAAATAGTAGAAGTATTTTTCACCTGGTGTGAAACAATATACTTAAATGTTAACAAGACTTTAAAAAAAAAAATGCTGATCAGCTTTCTCAAGAAGCCAGAGCCTGTACTAGATCTTTACATTGGTGGTTAACGTATTACAGTCCAACGCAGACATGAATATAAATACTTTTTTTTTTAATATAAATACTTAGGTACTGTCATTGATGACAAATGAAACTTTACTGCTAATACAATTCTGATAAATAAGAAACATTCATTCTCATGTCCTTTTTTTGTTCAAAAGCCCAGGGTCCAGGTAGATTCTAAATGTTAAAGGTTTGCGTAATTTCTATAGATCTAGATATAGACAAGATGCTTTATGGAGTCTGTCATCTCTTTTCGGTTTTTTATGGAGTCTGTCATTTCTTTTTTTTTCTGGATATGTTGGTAGAAAACGCTGAATGTTAGAAACAAAAACGCACTGGACAAGGTGTACGTAATATGATGTGGCAAAATTGTGGGCTGAGCACTAATGAAACTGAGCTGTATGAGTGTCACATGAGAGATCGAAAGAAATTGTGAATAATGGTACCCACGTCCTGGCTAAAATATTTGGAGCTCCTTCCATCCCAACAACACCTTCAGAGAGAAAGATAGAGAGAGGAGGACAAAGAAAGAGAGGAGGCCTAAAAAAAATATTTTAAAAAAAGCAAAACACGTTTGTCGAACGTCGGCAACATACCCTGAATAAATCCTGGGACTGAGTGTTGCTAGTTATGAAGAAATTAACATACATGAGGAAAAAGAAGACAGTATTGTGAACTTACTTTCTCCAACATACTTTGGGTATCAGGATCTCCGATAAAAGAAATGGAGTATCTTGTGGACAGTGAGGACAAACAAAAACATAGAAATAGTTCAGTAGAACAATGGATAAATGAATGAAAGAAACTCAAATGGGGACGAAGAAAAGTAGAGAAGAAGAAGATAAAACAACAGAAAGAAAACAGAGAGAAAAGAAAGAAAAGGGCAGAGAAGAAGTAGTAGAGAAGGGAAGAGGATGGAAAAAAAGAAGAGGAAGAAAGAGGAGGAAGAGAGAGAGATGTAATGATGATGATGATGATGATTGATGATGATGATGATCGTGATGTTAGGATAATGATAATAATTATTAACCAAGTTTTAAAAATAGATTACAAGCTGCCAAATGTAAAGATATTTCATTGCTGTTAAGCACATTAGAAGCTTTTAGCTTGTTGCTCTATTTTAAGTACGCATAATGTTAGTTAAAAAGTTAAAGTCTGTCCCGAGCCTGAGGTTCATCAGGCCGGTGCTTATCCCGGTTTCTGTGGCGTTAAGCGACTGAGAGTCATAGACTCCCCACTGGATAGGACGCCAGTCTATCGCAGGGTTAACCCCCAACACAAGGTTTGTACCCCTTTTACACCTGGGTGGGGTGAGAAAATAGCCGTAAGTGCCTTTTCCAAGGGCACAACACCATAGCCGAAAGCTGGTGGGATCGAACCCGCAACCATTAGGTTACGAGTCCAACGCCCTAACCACTAGGCTACAGCGGCGGCATTTTAAGTATGCGTAATAATATATGATTTTTTTTCAAATAAAATTTTGTTTAAACCAAGTGAGAAGAAAAGAAAAAAAACAAAACAAAAACAAACACCACCACCACCCCACCCCCTGGAAACAACGAAGTGTATGTACTGTAATTCAAAAGTCTCCACTTGAACTAAAATTTTCAGAACCCACGCACCACTTTTCGTAAAACTGAAAATAAAACGATTTTAACCACCACCCCACCACCCCCTCCCCCCTCCTCTCTCTCTCTCTCTCTCTCTCTCTCTCTCTCTCTCTCTCTCTCTCTCTCTCTCTCTCTCTCTCTCTCTCTCTGTGTGTGTGTGTGTTGTGTGTGTGTGTGTGTGTGTGTGTGTGTGTGTGTGTGTGTGTGTGTGTGTGTGTGGTGTGTGTGTGTGTTTTGTTTTATTCTTTTGTTCCGAGGATAATGGAATAAGCACTCATGTAATCTTTTACATCCAGTCCCCGTGTGTTTGCAGCTTTGCAAAGTGTGTCATGTGTATGTGATTTGTTTTACATCCAGTCCCCATGTGTTTGCAGCTTTGTAAATTGTGTCATGTGTGTGTGTGTGTGTGTGTGTGTGTGTGTGTGTGTGTGTGTGTGTGTGTGTGTGTGTGTGTGTGTGTGCGCGCGCGCGCGCGCGCGCGCGTACTGTAAAGCTCTCGGGGGAACGGCAGAAAGTAAACAGCACTATATGCTAACAAAACAAATGGACTATGCCAGACTACTTGACCATCACACTTAATCCGTGACGGTCATGGTCCTTATGCGCACTTTACAGACGAGATGGTCTGCAGCTGTCGCCATCTTCTTCTCCTCCTCCTCCTCTTTCGCCTCCTCTATCCTCTACTATACTGTGGCTCTCTTCTCTAATGAGTTCTCGTACATCATCCACACAGTTTCTTTCTTCTTTGATGTTGACTGCTGTGCTTTTCAGTTGATATCTCTCTCTCTCTCTCTCTCTCCTCTCTCTCTCTCTCTCTCTCTCTCTCTCTCTCTCTCTCTCTCTCTCTCTCCCTCTCTCTCTCTCTCTCTCTAAGTGATCAATATCCAAGACGTTGTAGACAGGTGTTATATGATTTTTATACTTATATACATAGCGTGGGGGGGGGGGGGGGGGGGAGCGGGTGGTTGTCGGTTTTTTTTTTTTTTGTTTTTTTTTTTTGGGGGGGGGGGGGGGGGGGGTTGGTGGTTTTTTTTTTTTTTTTATAAGAAATCCGTCTCTTTTTTCCACTTTCGATCTATTTTTGTAACACATCACAGGGACATGCAGGCACGAACACACACCACCACTACCACCACACTATGCAGGTGTGCATGCACATAAGCGAATAAGAACTGTACGTACAAACATACATGTACATGAATTCGAAGGTGTAAGAAAGGAACAAGCAACGATCTTAATAAGGGTTATGTCGTAGTACTCCAGGGGGAAAAAAGTTCGTTACCATCCCAGATGCCATTTCCCTTACTATTTATACCGGGAATACAGTTCCCTCCTCCCTGATAGATAGATTGGAACATGACTGTGCTTCTCACATACTTAACACGTGTTGCTGGCCTGCTGAGGTGACAATCTGGCCGGACCTGTTCTCTGAACACAGTACATGAAACTTTTTGATGTGTCCAGACTTTACCCTTTTCTGTGAGATACAGGCCTAAAACAAAGCAAAAACGAAGTCCAGCCAAAACATAAAGAAAAACTCTGCAAAATCCTTCCGAGCCCCGCAAAAAAAAAAAAGATAAAGTCGCTGTATGTTTGCGTCTTTGAAAGTACTTTTAAAAATTTACTGCAGACATTCTCGAATGAATTACAGGATTCCTGTATTGTGAATGCTCTTTCTGTTTTTATCCCCTTAATTTGTGAAATTGATTGTGTAATGAATGAGTTACGGGTGAATGAGTCACATGCCCACATCTGCAAGATGTGTTATTGTTAAATTTCATGTACCCCCAGGAGTGAGGGGGGGGGGGGGGGTCTTGAAATTAATCTTGAACCTTGCCAACAATCTTTCGCAAATCTGGAAATAGAAAGTCGATTGAATTGGAAAACCCTAAAACCAAAACATCCTTTATGTTATTTTTTATTTTTCTTTCTTCCATAAATAACTCTCTCTCTCTCTCTCTCTCTCTCTCTCTTCTCTCTCTCTCTCTCTCTCTCTCTCTCTCTCTCTCTCTCTCTCTCTCTTCTCTCTGTTCTCTGTGAGTGTGTGTGTGATAAAGTGTTGGTATTGGTTTAGGTATGTTTGTGTGGACTTGAGTGTAACATCAAGGTCTACTCAAGTTGTTT
>CM060317.1:61524151-61525199 GCA_030674155.1 Stramonita haemastoma
TTTTTAATATATTATATAATATATATATATATATATATATATTATATAATATAGATATATATATTATTATATATGGGAGCCAGATGCACTATCATAAAAAACAAAAGATGTGACATTTTCATACACGAGATAGGTTAATTTTCATTACGAGATCGGAGCATTTTCATTGAACGATTGGAGGGCGAGATGGCCTAGCGGTCAGAGCTTTGAGCTGTCGATCTGACGGCCCGGGATCCAGCCACCAGCGAGGCACCCCTTCACAGGGACTTTTCTCCTAGAGTGAACATCAGTTCCGACTCCACTCCCCAAACAATCCTCCGAATGAAACTATAAATCGAGGTCCGTGTGCGAACGCATGCAGAACATCTTCACTCACTCACTCACTCAGTCCCATGTCCCAAAGGACGTAGGGGGGACATGAGAGAAGACGCAACGGAGATCTTTTTCCATGCTTCACGATCCTGTGTGGCTAGTAGGAGGTGTTGCAGGGGTTGGGCAGTCCAGTCTTTGATGTTGTCAACCCATGAATTCTTTTGGCGGCCTCTTCTTCTCTTGCCCTCGACTGTTCCTTGCAAGATGGTTTTTGCTAGGGTGTTGTGTCTTGTGGTGTGACCAAACCACATCAGCTTTCTCCTCTTTATGGTGGAGAGCAAAGGCTCTTGGGGTCCCACACGCTTTTTGATTTCTTCTTTCACATAGTTATTGGTCTTGTGTTCTTTGTATGATATTTTGAGGAGTCTTCTGTGGCACTTGTTCTCGAATGCTTGGATTCTCCTCTCTAACTCTGCTGTCAGAGTCCATGATTCACAGCCATATAGGAGGATAGATATCACGAGGGATTTGTAGAGGTGGTATTTGGTGCAGAAGCTGATGTTGCTTCTGATGACCCTCTGTTCACATTAAAACCAGTCCTTTTTTTTTTTGTCAAACCCCGAATTTTTTTTTGGCGGCCTCTTTTTCTCTTGCCCCGACTGTTCCTTGCCAAATTTTGGGTTTTTTCTAGGGTGTTTTTGTTTTTGTGGTGTACCAAACCCCAAACAGCTTTCTC
>CM060317.1:61535299-61545299 GCA_030674155.1 Stramonita haemastoma
TATGCATATATACTTAAGTGATGGATCAAATGTAATGTGAACAATTGTTATCTCAGTTGGACATGCAGTAAACTTGTCAACAAGTCATCTGTTTGACTGCTATTCAAAAGGATGTATACAAAACTAAAAGATTGCAAACATAAAACTGAAATGCGCATGTCCTTCTGAATTTATCTGTGCTTGCAACTCCATCCACAAAAAAACTCCATAAGGTCTGTGGTCTTTTCTGTCTGTGAGGTCGCGTCTGTTTGGTTTATGATGCACATCGCTATAAAACACTGAAGTGGAAAGGGGTTAACTCAGGTTTGGCTGGGGATGGTTGATGGGTGATCCACCAGTCTGATTTTGCTTGGCATCATCTGCTGTTTTCACCATATCCACTGACAAGGCAAACCCGATTGTTAGGAACATATCACTCTCATCAAGAGCTCCTGTTTTGAATGACGTGTATGAACAAAAAGTACATAGGGTTTTTAGAGAGACCTTACGCTGTCAGTCTGTCTGCTTCTGTCTGTCTGTCTCTCACGCACACACACATGTACACACACACACACACACGCACGCACGCACGCACCACGCACGCACGCACGCACGCACGCACGCACGCACACACACGCACGGAGCGAGCGAGCGAGCGAGCGAGCGAGCGAGCGAGAGAGAGAGAGAGAGAGAGAGAGAGAGAGAGAGAGAGAGAGAGAGAGAGAGAGAGAGAGAGAGAAAAACTATAAAGACAGCAGACTTTGGAAGCCCTTCACATTAATCTCAATGCATTGTCCTTGAGCCGTGGCGATATAGTCCGTCTCTTTCACTCAGTCCTGTCATGTTGTGGGGAAACTCTCCCCAAAGTCTGCCTACTACCCTATCACACAATAGGGTGCGTGCGGACGTGACCCCCCCCCCCCTCCCCCCCCACTATATAATAACCAACCATTGTGAACAGTTTTGCTACTAGAAGTCATGATGATGTGAATTGGCGTCAGAAAACGTTTTTGATAAAAGACAAACAAAAAACTGGGTACTTCCATTAAGCCGGGTGGGGGTACCCTGTTGCTTGTGTCAGGACACGAGCGGAGATTGGTTTCCTGTCGGGGCATGCATGCAGGCAGGCAGGGTGGAAGGAAGTCACTGTCGAGTGTGAAGGAAGGCCCCCATTATAAGTCAGCCCCGCAATCAGACCCGGGATCTCTGTGACCTACATCCCCTCACAGTACAGTCAGTGCCACCCACTTGTATATAATATATACCAAAGCCTGGGCAACAAACAAACAAGGCAGCGTTTCCTGGCCAAGTTTTTAGTCATGATGAGTCAAGTTTGTCGTTCACTTCAGTGCAAGCTCGTGGAATGCTTGCCGAAATATTATTTTACCTGACACGGGTAGTGCATTGAGATCTTAAAATACTTCTCTTCGATTCAAGTCAAGCCAGGTCCAAAACACTTTAATAATCCCTTAAAGGGCAATTACAATACTGACTGTAAATCAGTGTATAGACTATATAAGTACTCTGAAACTCGTTATTATAAATATGTAATTATAAAACCGTTTTCTTTTCATGTCTTAAAAAAACCCTCTATCTTGATAATTCTCTTCTTTGTTAAATCTGCCTAAACAGCTTTTTTTTTCTCTAATCTCTGGTTACACGTAAAGGTAAATGCCCGTCGTCTTTAAATGAAGTTTTCAGAATATATTTTTTAAAGAATTTCTTCAGTTTATTTCACGAAGCAGCGGCCATCATGACGCTTTTGTTGGCATTCCTGTCCACCTCGTCTTTCTTTGTCTGCTTCCCTCCCCTGTGGGGATGGGGAGATTCATCTCTTTCCCTCAACAAGTAAAACTCTTTCCTTTTTTTGTAGCCCACTCAGAGCTTTCCTGTTTTAAGTACACACATGGGAAGAACAGACAGAGAGACAGATAGAAAGAGACAAAAAAACAAAGACAGGAGAACAGAGAGCAAGAGGAGAGGGTGACAGGAAAGACAGGTTCCATGGCACAGGTGGAAGTGACAGGTGTTACGCCAGCCTTCCCCCGTGTCACAAGCGTTGCGGAGACTTGAGGAATTCGTCAGTGTCTGCATGACTGAACTGTCGCTTGCTTGCCTGCCGCGGTCGTTTACTGGAGCGAGAAGCATACATAGTATAGTATAAGGCTGTGGAGAGAGGAGGAGGGAGGAGAGGAGAGAGAGAGAGAGAGAGAGAGAGAGAGAGAGAGAGAGAGGAGAGAGAGAGAGAGCGTGCTACCGTCTTGATAGAGTAGAAGGACACGCCACTGTACGTGACAGCTTAGCTACAGGGGTGGTAGTAGGAGCCAGTGAGCTAGGCTAGAGTGAGAGACAGAGACGGGGGTTGGGAGGGAGAGGAGAGAGAGAGAGGAGAGAGAGAGAGAGGAGAGAGAGAGAGAGAGAGAGAGAGAGAGAGAGAAGAGAGAGAAGAGCAGGGGGAGGGGAAGGGTTGACAAAGAGGGCGGGGTTCAGCCCTTGACTTGTTGGGAGGACAGTGGGAGGGGGAAGGGAGGGAGGTAGTGTGTGACTGAGGAGGGGATAGGTCTGGGGCAGGTACACCGCCTGCCACTCACTCTGCTCACCCACCTTGACGCCAGGACGCTACCTCCTCCTTCTCCTCCATTTTCTCCATGCCAGTCCCCCTCCTCTCTCCCTCCCCCTTCTGCCTTTTTTTGTCACTCATTTTTACCTGGCGAGTGGTGGGAACGACCACTTGGAAGAGAGAGAGAGAGAGAGAGAGAGAGAGAGAGAGAGAGAGAGAGAGAGAGAGAGAGAGAGGAATATGCCTATGCTTTATAAATTCTACTGCCTGCCTTAGAGAGAGAGAGAGACAGACAGACAGACAGAAGGAGGGTGTAGGAATATGCCAGCTCTTTACAAGCACTACTGCCTGAGAGAGAGAGAGAGAGAGAGAGAGAGAGAGAGAGAGAGAGAGAGAGAGAGAGAGAGAGAGAGAGAGAGAGAACGTGTGTGTATAGGGGGGGGGGATATGTCAGTCCTCTAGTAATAGACTGATACAAGTGCAGTTAAAGCGTCAGTGTGAAGTGGAGAGTTAGGGTTGCCCTTGAGAGTTGTCATGCACACACAAGCTACTGCTTTCTGCCTGCCTGCCTGCCTGCTTTAGCCAGCCACAGTGGGGTCACAGTGTGTGTTTGGCATGTCTGTACAGGCAGGAAACGAGGAACGTAACGTAACGTTTTAAAAACTCAAACGTTGAGTTCGTTACAGACAGTATCATCTTGAGTCCATATTTGAACAGTCACAGCATCATGTTTTTGCTTTGAGGCCATCCCGTTGAGGGGGGGGGGGGGGGGGTGGCAGGGGGGTTTGGGGCTTTTTGTTTTGATTTTGTCTGGTATTTTTCTAGGGGGGGGGTTGTTTTGTTTTTGTGTCTTTTGTTGCTTTTTTCTGCATGACAGTGGCATGGTCTGTAAAACGAAAATGGAGAAAGAAGTGCCTGGTATGGTATAACGCACATTAATTTCTTGTTTGGGTCTTTCAAAAAAGATATAATTTCTATGAATTCTAGACGGAAATGATGGTGCTATGAAAATATTGTCTCTGTGTCTAACTAGCAAAGCTTGGCAAGTAAAAAAAAAAAAAAAAAAAAAATTGCAAGTCTTTGTTCTGATAAAGGGTGGAGAGTGTTGATTACAAGATACGCTAATGTTTAGGATTACTGACATGTTACACAGGAAACGGAAAGCGGAGGAGATTCCTTCTGTTTCCTTGGCAAGGTTAGAGAGAAGATGCCGTTTTTCTGACAGGAAACAGGTCCTACATACACATCAGACAAGGCAACCATACAGTCAGTACAGGTAGCATGTGTATCGAAAGGTCTACTAGCTCACATACACACACACACTTACACACACACATTACACACTTACACCACACACACTACAACACCAACACACACACAATCACACACACACACACACACACACACACACTACACACACACACACACACACACACACACACACACAATCACACACACACACACACACACACACTCACACACACACACACACACACACACACACACATCACACACACACACACACACACACACACGCACTACAGTTACGTCTGGAAGGGCAAGGCGTCACGTCACGTCACGTCACGTCATGTCAGGGCGATGGTCGTCACGTAATCCTGCGAGACAAGACCCATATCATCTGAGAGGGCTAGGCTACTGGCCACTGATACACAGTAAACTCCATGGACCTCGCGGGCTGGGACAAAGCCTGTGTGTGTGTGTTGGTGGTGTGTGATGGTGTGTCGTGTGTGTGTGTGTGTGTGGGTGTGTGTGTTTGCGTGTTTGTGTGTGTGTGTGTGTGTGTGTGTGTTGTGTGTGTGTGTGTGTGTTGTGTTTGCGTGTTTGTGTGTGTGTGTGTGTGTGTGGTGTGTGTGTGTGTGTGTGTGGTGTGGGTGCTGTGTGGTGTGTGCAGTGTAGTACTGGTTTGTGTGTGTGCGTGCATGTAATACTGTATGTGGTGTGTGGTGTGTAGTGTGTGTGTGCGCGCGCGTGGCGTGCAAAGCCCTCCCCCCTCCCCTAGTAGCTATCTGCTTTCACCTGTCCATGGCCCCTGCCTGTCAGGGAGCAAGTGAATCATCGTGTCCCCTTTCTCATTCAAATGCTGCTGGGCGGCAGGCAGGCAATCCGCGGGCTTTGCGCTACTGAGAAAGCGGAGCCATTACTGCAAGGCGTTTAACGAGCCTGCCTCCCTCGCCCATAAAACAGGGCCTCTACTAGGCCTTACAGGCCTACTCCCATAGCCTACTACCAGCCCTGCCCAGTAAGAGGCTGGCTGTGGCTGTGGCTGGCTGTGGCGCCTTGGAGTAGGCCTAACCTAGTTCATTTTTCGCCACTCCGTCACTTGTAGGGCCTACACTTCATCCCCCAGCCACCCACCCTGCCTGCACTGCTTTAGAGTGGCGGACTGGAAAAGGGTTGTTGAAGGCGATGAGCTACAGGGATCTCCCTCCACTTTCTGAAAGGTTATGGCGGTCCCTGAGGGTTCCCCCGTCCCCTCCCTATCCCCTGTACAGGGTGACGTGTCGACGGTGGAGGTCTAGGTGTCGGCTACAGGCGGACTGGAGGTCTTGGCACCTTGCAGGGTAAACACAAAGCCCCGGGTCGTTACTCGGTTTCCCCGCAGGGTTTATTGTGGGGCTGTGACCGCTTTGTCGGCTCCCCTTGTGGGCTGTTGGCTGGACAGGAGACAGAGAGAGAGAGACAGAGACAGAGACACACAGAGAGAGACACAGAGAGAGAGAGAGAGAAACAGAGAAGAGGAGAGAGAGAGAGAGAGAAGGGGGGGTGGGGTGGACGTGTACTTTCTCCAGTGGACAAGGGGTCCTCTTTGTTCTCTCCAGGCCAGGTCGTTTGCCTGCAGAGCTCGTTTGTTAGTCAGTCTCCCAGATCTTGTAATGTACAGCGTTGATGGTGACAACAGCGTGTGTTGGAAAAACCGTTTGTTTGTCACCACCCCACTTAGCTTCCACACCAGTTCCTTTAGTATTTTCTCATGCACGGCCTTTTTGTTTTGAAGTTTTTCAAAATATTTTTTTGTAAAGTTATTGTGAGAGGAGATGGGCGCCGCCCTCAATATGCTGGCCCCGAGAGAAGCTGAGGTCTCTGACATCTCGCTCCCCTACGACTACATAGGTTATGGGACACCTTTACCTTTTACCTTTTTTATCGGTTAATCCGTAATGTCATCCGGTTTGTTGGTGTCTATCTGTCAGTGTGTCTGTCTGTTGTGTGAAGACAAGGAACGCCCAGCAGTAGCCTAGTCTAGCAAGCATCTCCTCCTCTGCGATGTGACGTGTGCAGTATGCAGGATGACAGAACGTAGTAGTCATCAAGTGGTCTGCATGTAACACACTTGTCCAGAGGGCCACATCTCCACAGTCAAGTCCTGGGACTTTAATTTCCACAGTCACCAGACATAGATGGTGGTAGTGGTGGCTGTCGGGGTTATGTTTGACTTCCCAGCAGGATAGAAATGTTTTTAGTGGTGGTATTGGTTGCTACCTTTTTTTTTTACCTACCTTTACCATTGGTTACTGGTTTTACAGAGAGACGATAAAGGGTTTGGAGTGCCACACACACGCTTAGGTCATGTAAAAGAACCAACAGCAACAAGAGGCTTGCACAGAGCAAAATGTAATACACGGCACGATAGAGGGTTTGGAGTATCACACACACTTAGCTTGTGTAAAAGAATCCTACAGCAGCAAGAGAGTTGTACAGTGCGAAGTGTTGTAGAAAATGGCACTCTGGTTTGGCAAGCAATAATGTAGCCGAGGAGGGGGGGGGGGCAAGAACTGGTGGTCTGTGCCAACACATGCCCCCTCCTCCTCCCTCCCCAAGTAAGTAGCCCGCAATTCTGACAAGAAAGTTTGCTGAAATTATAAAGGCAATGCAATATAATGAAATATACACCACACGATACCATACAAGTGACCAAACATGTCACAACCTTAACTTGACAGTTCACGTCATCAGTGAAACATTGTTTTCATGTGGATACCTTATAACGTTGCAACTTCATTTATTGACATGAAATCTACATGGAAAGATTGCGGTCTTCTTCTTCTTCTTCTTCTTCTTCTTCTTCTTCTTCTTCTTCTTCTTCTTCTTCTTCTTCTTCTTCTTCTTCTTCTTCTTCTCTCCTCTCCTCCTCCTCCTCCTCCTCCTCCTCCTCCTCCTCCTCCTTCTTCTTCTTCTTCTTCTTCTTCTTCTTCTTCTTCTTCTTCTTCTTCTTCTTCTTCGGCGAACGCTCAGCCAGCAACTAGATTGTTTGCCATATGAGCGAAAATGCATTGCGCTACCGTTTAACACCTAAAAGTCTCGGGCCCAGTCATGGACTATGGTGAGGGAGAAAAGTTATCTTTAAGTCTGTCTAGAAAAAAAATAGGCAGGAGACATTGACAAGAAGGCCGAAAATAGACAAGAAGGGGGTGACTGGATGAAAAAGATGGACAGAAATAAGAGGGAATCCCTTGTACAGATTTTCCAAAAGGTGGGGAGATGCTCTTGTTACTGACAGACCCCCCTAACATCCCCACGGAGTAGACTGCAGTGTAGTAATAACGTTCCGAGGAGAAGACCGATCTGACTCCAGCATACCCTAGGGACCATAATTATACTACCGGAGTGGGGAGTGGAGCGAGGAGCGTGTAGTTAACCCCTTGACTTTTATGAGGCATTAAACACGGCGGGAGGCTGGAGGTGGTGCACAGAAGAAGGGTTAAAGGAGATGGCCACCCCCTCCTCAGGCTTTATGGGGTGTCGGGTATCAGTGCAACCGTCATAAACTCCCCGTGCCAAGCTGCTAGGGGATGAGTGGTGTGGTCCATTGCTGCCGCTATCAGTGTTATATAGCACAGCACACCCTGGTGTATACATGCCCACCACTACAGGTCCTAACTTGATGGTCCTCGTTAGCGCCACAGTAGATCCCATGTCTTATCGAGAGATGAGGAGGAGGCATAAAGAACGCCAATACTAACCGGAAGGTACAAATATACTTTGTTAAAAAGGGGACAGGATAGCTCAGTGGTCAGAGCACTCTCTTGAAATCCCCAAGCTAAGGTTAAAGCAGCATCGAGCGTGGTTACCAATTGTATGGGTGACCGTAGGTTTGCGCGCCTTGGTTCAGTGCAGTCCACCCAGCTGTAAAGAGTATCTACCCTCAATACTTGAGGGTGATAAATCTATATTCAATTAAAAATGTCAGGTTCGTGTAGTCTATAACTAAGCTTTTTTGCATTTTTGACTTGTTGCTGCTCTGTTATAAGTGTGTATAGAGTCTATATGTATGATCCTCTTTAAATTACATTTTTTTAAAGTCATGGTACACTTTGGTGGTTGCATGCCGTCAGTCGTTTTGTCTGGAAACCATTATTCTATTTTGTTTGTTTACTTGAGAGAGAGACAGAGAGAGAGAAGAGAGAGAGAGAGAGAGAGAGAGAGAGAGAGAGAGAGAGAGAGAGAGAGTCCAATGTTTGTGGGGTGGGTGTCAGACTGAAACTTTTAAGGGGTGGGGGGTGAGGGTATGTTAGATGGAAAAGAGAACGAAGAGTACATATGAACATAGGCGATTGGAAAACGATTTTATGGAGGAAATTGGTTGTCAAGTCTTCGGGGGTACCGCCACAGTCGCCAGACAACGGGATATATAGATAGATAGATAGATAGACCAACAGACAGACAGGAGACAGACAGCAGACAGACAGACAGACTGTTTGAAGGTCTTCGACGTACTCCCTGACCGCTCTCTCTGGCTTTCTGGGCCAGTTGATCAGCTGATGTTTTTTGCGCACATGCACACAGCCAGCTGTCAATGAAGAGCAGAGTTGGGAAATCCTTTCTCTTTCATTTCACATTGAATACACAAGCACTGCGCAAGCTTCTCTGTGCCTGTCTGTCTTGTAGTCAGTCTGTGCCTATCTGCCTCTCTCTCTGTCTCTGTGTCTCTCTCTCGGGAACAATTGATTAAAGATTGAACAGAGCTTCTTGCTGATAAATGGATACAGTCGCGTATCATTTTGTTTTCGTAATGCCAGAAATGGTCATCTCCCCCCGCCCTCCCCTCCGCAAATAGACTCTGACTTGTCTGTCGCTGTCTACTTGGTCTCTGTCTGTCTGTCTCTCTGTTTCTCTGTCTGTCTCTGTCTCTCTCTCCCTCTCTCTCTCTCTCTCTCTCTCCTCTCTCTCCTCTCTCTCTCTCTCTCTCTCTCTCTCTCTCTCTCTCTCTCTCTCTCTCTCCCCTTCCCTCTCTCTCTCTCCTCCTCGTTCCTTCAAATCTGCGTTTGTCCTTCCTGTATTGAATCAGGCCTGTCAGTTAGGGAAAAACACTGACGGATGGGCAAGAAAACAGCAACACATAGGCTAGAGAAAGAGTGGTGAAACCAGTGTAGCGTGTTGAACACTCTTTTTTCTCTTCTATGTAACACTAAAAGGGGCCATGCTTGATAAAAAGTAAAAGTGTCTCACTCGCAGAGAGAGAGAGAGAGGGAGAAAGACACGGTGGTAGATGGATGGATGGGTGGGTGGGGTGGGGTGGGTGTTATTGCGCATTTGGCCACTGTCCAAGAGACAGAGACAGAGAGAGTCAGCGCTACTGGGGGAAAACCGCTGCTTCTGATTTTCCTCCATCCTGTCTGTCTGTCTGCCTGGCCCCCTTAATGCCCCTCCACTTACAGTCTAACTGCGTCGTGGTGTCTGCTGTCTGCATGCTGCAGGCGTAAACGCCTGGCACCGTATATATCTTCGATCTCAGGACGGAAGGTGCAGACAAGTTTTACTGTATCCTCTTCATTTACACCCATGCGTGTGCTTAAGCGTGTGCGCGTGCTCACATACACGCGCGCGCGCGCACGCCTGCACATACACATAGCGTGCGCGCACGCACACACATACACACACATGCACAGCCACACACGCATTGAGTGACTGGCATACTACACACACACACACAGACGCATAGACACACAGACACGCACAGACACACAGACACAGATACACACACAGACACATACAAATGCACACACAGACACATACAAATGCACACACAGACACATACAAATGCACACACACACACACACACACACACACACACACACACACACACACACACACACACACACACACACACACACACACGGAGGAACCTTTCCTGCTAGGTTACCAGCAGCACTGCAGGTCGGTCTGTTTTTGGTACACTGTGTTTGGCACGCTGCTGGGTTTCTTTCTCTTTCATGTAGTTTGCCAAATGTTCCTTTTTCTTTTATAAACAAAAAACATCCTTTCAACCGTCTTCATTGTCGAAACGTTTACTGATCGGGTCAGCGGAAAAAAGGGTGTAACAGAGTTTATTCCCCAAACGGTTGTTGATATCTTTCTTGCAGATGTAGAAGAAGATGTATGCTTCGTCGTTTGCAAATGGATGTTAAAAAGGTAAAAGGTAAAGGTGTCCCTTAACCTATG
>CM060317.1:61550299-61595299 GCA_030674155.1 Stramonita haemastoma
TCTCTGTCTCTCTCTCTGAGTGGGGCTGTCAACATGTCGTGTCTACTAGCCATGTCTGCTATCGTTGAGAGGCTTAGACAACGTTGAGCCCTCTTTACTTCCTCGGTAATCAATTCACCCTATCGATCACACCCCCACCCCCCAACCCTCCACCCCCACCCCATCCTGGTCCCCACTTCTGCCCTCTCTCTCCTTCCACCTCTCTCTTCTCCCCCTTCTCTCTCTGTCTTTCTCGTCTGTCTCTGTCTGTCTGTCTGTCTGTCTGTCTGTCTGTCTGTCTCTGTCTGTCTGTCTGTCTGTCTCTCTCTCTCCTCTCTCTCTCTCCTCTCTCTCTCTCTCTCTCTCTCTCCTCTCTCTCTCTCTCTCTCTCCTCTCTCTCTCTCTCCTCCTCTCTCTCTCCTCTCTCCTCCTCTCCCCTCCTCTCCTCCCTCCCTCATCCCTCCTCCACTCCTCTCTCTCTCCTCCCTCTCTCTTCTCTCCTCTCCTCTCCCTCCTCTCTCTCTCCTCTCTCTCTCTCTCTCTCCCTCTCTCTCTCTCTCTCTCTCTCTCTCTCTCTCTCCTCCCTCCCTCCCTCCCTCCCTCCCTCTTCCTCCCTCCCCCTCCTCCCCCCTCCCTCTCTCTCTTTCTTTCTCTCTCAGTCATTCTGCTCATCATTTCTCTTCCATTTCCCCCTGATCTTCTCTGTCCATCCATCGATCCTCACGGGGAGAGACAGACCGATCTTCTAACCTCCCACAGACTGGTATAGCAAGCTGACTTGCTGGCCAGGATTGGGGGAAACCGCCACAGGGTTAATTAAGTAAAGACCCCAACGCAGAGAATGGGAAAAGGGGGAGGGGGCAGCATTGCATTGTATTGCATTGTATGTATTATTATATGTACAGTATTGTGTTGTATTGCGTTGTATTGTATTGTATTGTATTGTGCTGTACCTCTCTCGTGCCATATGGTGCTGTATTGTATCGGTTTTAAAAAAAATATATACATACATATATATATAAGATAGAATTTTATTTATTATTTATTTATTTAAGGGGGCGGGATAGTTAAGTGGTAAGAGCGCTGGCTTTCCCCCCAGTCAAGTTTAAGCAGAGTGTGGTTACCAGTTGGATGGGTGACCGTACGTTTGCGCGCCTTGGCTTCAGTACAGTCCCCCCAGTTCACCCAGCTGTAAATGGGTACATGCCCTTTTTAGGGTCAGTGAAGGTAAAGCAGAGACGGAGAGGAGATGGGCGCCGCCCTCAACATGCTGGCCCCTAGAGAAGCTGAGGTCTATGATGCCTCGCTCCCCAACGACCGCCTAGGATATGGGACACCTTTACCTTTTTAATACCTAGATCTATATATATTTATCTTTATTCTTTTATAGCGAGGATAATGGAACAAGCACTCATGTGCCTTTTACACATCCAGTCGCTGTGTGTATGCGGTTTTGTCAGTTTTGCCATCTGTTCCCACCTGTGCACAATGGCCAACTCTTTCAAAAAGCGGAGCAGGTTACCTTATATAGTGTTCACTATTGTTCTATGCTGTATTCTCTCGTACCAGTTAGCGCTTTATTGTATCGTAACTTATCCACCAGTGTTCTGTGCTGTGCTCTGTCGTACCGTACCGTCTTGTAGTTGATTGTTGTCGTGCCGTATTGAATCGGATCGAATTGTATTTTACACACACGCACGCACGCACGCACGCACGCACTCACGCACGCACGCACAGCACGCACGCACGCACGCACAGCACGCACGCACGCACACACACACACACACACACACACTCACTCACTCACTCATCACTCCCATTCACTATTTAGTGGAAGGACGTTAAACTGAAGAACAACAACACACACACAGATATGTGCCTGCAACTGATATCAAAATCATATGCGCAGGCGCACGCTTCCTCTATAAGTGTATGGGAATGGCATTATAAAATGATTAATGGTTACGTGCACACGCCTCCCCGCCTCCTCTCTCTCATTTATTTATTTATTTTATTTTTCATTTTTTATTGATCACATCTTATTCTTTTTTCTCTCTCTCTCTCTCTCTCTCTCTCTCCTCTCTCTCTCCTCTCTCTCTCTCTCTCTCTCTCTCCATCTCCTCTCTCTCTCTCTCCTCTCTCTCCCCTCTCTCTCCTCTTCTCTCTCTCTCTCTCTCTCTCTCTCTCCTCTCTCTCTCTCTTCTTCTCTCTCTCTCTCTTCTCTCTCATCTCTCCTTCTCATCTCTCTTCTCTCTCTCTTCTCTCTCTCTCTGTCTCTCTTCCTCTGTCTCTCTCTCAGTCTGGTGTGTTGTGTGTGTGTGTGTTGTGTGTGTGTGTGTGTGTGTGTGTGTGTGAAGTGGAAGGGGTTAGTAACATAGGAAGAGTAGAGTGTACGTGTAGGTGTAACTAACTCACTAACTACCAGGGCACACAGCGTGGTATTTATTCATTGTGAGCTTGTCACTCATTACTCATCGTATGTTTCTGGATTTTTTTTGTTTTCTTCCAGTCTTTTTCTTCCTCTTCCTCTTCTTGTTCTCTCCACCCCCTCCACCATTCCCCCTTCTCTCTCTTCTTCCTCATCTTCTCTTCATTTTGTCTTTCTTCTTCTTCTTCCTCTTCCTTTTCTTCTTCTGCTTCCTCCACTTCATGCGTTCACTCACTTGAAATGAGAAAATCGTTGAGAGGGAAAAGGGCATTTCCAATATTTCTCTTTTTTTTTTTTAACTTCCCCTTCCTCTTTCTACTCTTCCTCTTATTCTTCCTCCTCCTCCTCCTTCTTCTTCTTCTTCTTCTTCTTCTTCTTCTTCTTCTTCTTTCTTCTTCTTCTTCTTCTTCTTCTTCCACTTGTCTGAATGCGAAAAAACGTTGAAGAAAAAAGGGTTATTTTCAGTTGTTCGTTGTAATATTGGAAATTAATATTGTGTACCAATGTTCGTTTTATTTTGGCATTTGTCTGTACTCGTTAATATGTCCGTCTGTTATTTTGCTGCTGAATTTTCATGTTTTAGTAGTTATTGCTATAACCCCCAAATCCGTTTTATATATATATATATATATATATATATATATATATATATATATATATATATATATATTATATATATATATATAATAAAATACTATATATATATATATATATATATATATATATATATATATATATTATATATATATATAATATGTGTGTGTCAGTGTCTGTGTTCGTATTTATTTATTTTTTATTTTTTATTATTTTATTTCGAGGGTAATGGAACGAGCACTCATGTGCTTTTTTTCTTTCTTTCTTTCTTTTTTTTTCAACCAGTTCTCGTGTGCACGGTGTGTGTGTGTGTTTGTGCGTGCGTGCGCGCCGCGCGCGCGGTGCGCGTGTTAAAACTCCACTATAAAACACAGGTGTAAAAGAAGGTAACATGTTTTGCTTTGTGGTTTCAGACTTGACCACACGCTGCAGAATGCTGTGTATAAACTGGTCCCTGGTCTCTTCAAACGTAAGTAGCCACAGATACCTGACTGTCTATATGAACACAACTGTTTACTGACAGAAAATAGTTTTCTTTTAAAAGTGTGTTCTCTCTCTCTCTCTCTCTCTCTCTCTCTCTCTCTCTCTCTCTCTCTCTCTCTCTCATATGCTTTCTCGATATAATTGTCTGAAGGCGGCGTATTACGTGGTATAGAAGGGATTGAATGTGTTAAAAAAAAAGAGTATTGTCCATGGGTGTTTTTTTTTTTAAATTTATGTTCTTTGTTGTTGATGTTGTTTTTGTTTGTTTGTTGTTGTTGTTTTCAGTAAACATAGTTGTAAAGTGAGAGAGACGCAGACGCAAACGTTTATTCATAAAGGCCAAAGTTCCTTAGAAGGTGGGAAGGGATAAACACAATGATAACATCATGACATAGAATGCTTTAGTACAATAAACGCTGCTCACGTTAATACTGTACTTCTTATTGCAAATGCCAAGAGAGAGGGAGAGGGAGAGAGAGAGAGAGAGAGAGAGAGAGAGAGAGAGAGAGAGAGAGAGTACTGTAAAGTTTCAATTAAGGGTCCCCTTTTGAATAGACGAAGAAAATATTTTGCATTCCACTCTATGCTTGTATAGATCTCAGCGTCTCTTTAACTTTACGTAGTGGTGTTCGACCATCTTTATCAAATTAACTTAATTTGTGCGTTTGTATATTTATGCGCACTTGGCTTGTGAAAAAAAGGAAAGAAAATAGACACGTTCGCAAGCTAAAAAGAAAATAAAGGGGAAAAAATAGAAGTTTGCTTGTCTTGTCAAAGTTATTCCTGTTGGCTTTTTTTGTGGAGCCTAATTTTGGAGAGAAAAAAATTCTGTTGAGAGCAAACAACAACAAGAAAAAGACGGCCCCGCCTTTCTGCGATTGTATTTTATTTTACAATCGGTGGTTTTACATTTTTGTAAGGGGGTGTTGGGAAAAGGTTCTTCTTTCTGTCGTTCAGAAAATATCGGTAGGATTAAAAGTATCGGTAAGCAAATGCTCGATCTTTCACTCAACTTTGCAGGGAAACCAGACTTAAACCCTGTGCTAGATAGAACTCTCTTGTTCTGTCTTTCGGAAGAGTAGGCCACTGAGTATCTTTGGGAAGAGATGGCAGAAAGTTACAAAACCACACGCACTCGGAAACTGGATGTAAAAAAGCTCATGGACGCTTATTTCCACCATCCTCGAAATAAAAGAATAAATAGATGAATAAAATGATTAATATGTACAGCCAACTAGTTTCGTTGTCGGTTTGGGAAGTTTTGAAGTGAACTTGACAATTTGTTTGCGAGCTTATTTCTTTGTTTTCTTTTATTCAGTTTTTTCCTCCTACTAAACTTCTTTTTTTTTTTTACCTTCTCCTTCTCCCTCCCTCTTTCTTCTTCTTCTCGTTCTTTTCTTGCTCTCCCCCCCCCCCCTTTTTTGTTTTGTTTTGTTTTTGGTCTTCTTGTTCTCCTTATCCTTCCCGTCCTCCGTCTTCCTCTTATCCGCCTTGTCTTTCTTCTCTTTCGCGTCCACCTCCTTCTTCTTTCCTTCATTCCTTTTCTCTTTTTCTTCTTCTTCTTCTTCTTCTTCTTCTTCTTCTCTTCTTCTTCTTCTTCTTCTTCTTCTTCTCTTTCCTATCCTCCTCCTTCCTCTTCTTCCCCTCTTCCACCCCCTCGTTCTCTCCAACTTCTTCTCCTCCTTTCCTCTCTCCCCTTGTTATTATTTTTTCTTAGTTGTGATGATTTTTTCCTTGCTTGTGCAGGAGAGATGCAGAGGAGACGCGATTTTTATGAGAAAAACCCACCTCCAGGTAATTGTGTGTAAAGTAGTGTCTTAATGTCCGTTCTGTATTTGTGAATTATTCACACTGTTAAATACTGTATGTATGTTGGCGCTTTCAAATAAATTTTGTTATCGAAGACTCGTATTTCACAAGTTATTCATGGTGTGCGTTATCCTGTAAAGTACAAGCTGAAGGGTTTCTTATTTTGTGTTGTTGGTGGTTTGTTTTGGAGGTTTTATGTTTTCGTTCGGTTTGGTTTTTGTTTGTGTTTTTTTAAAGGGAGTTTTTCTTTCTTTCCTTTTTTTTTGTTTCGGAGTGGGGGGGGGGATGTTTTAAAAAAAGATTTGAGTAGGAAAGATCGGGAACAAGGGAAAGGTTAGCTTTACAGTTTGCTTTAGAGAGAAGAAAAAAAAGGGTAGTGTCTTTTTTTTTCTCGTTTTAATGTTATAGCATTTTGATGATATAATATCATACAAAAGATGAGATACTAGATCTTTCCTGTCTTTGAGAATAAGAATTACACCCAAAGGTCCAACTTTTTTTTTTTTTTTTTTTTACCTTTAGACCAATGTCTCTGCACACGGCGAGCATAAAACGAAAATGATGCCCAAGATTGAAAAGCAGTTGGTGTATACTGAATATTTTACGAGTGTATTGCCACAGGCTGGCAGAGTAGGGAAAAAAAAAAAAGCAAACAACACTGTTTGATATATGATTGAGATTTGAACATTTTCGTCACATGCATAAGATTTTTTTTAAGCGTTTGCGGCTAATTACGTGACAATTTACGAAAAACATTTGCGGTATACTGACGATTTGAAAAACGTTTGCCACATATTATCTACTGGAGATTTTAAATGTGTTTGCTGCATACCGTTACGTTTTTAAAAGCGTTTGCCGCGTACTAAAGATATGAAAAAAAAAACGTTTGCCACATTCTGAAGTTTTGAAAAACGTTTGCGACATATTAAAGATTTGAAAAAGTTTTCCGCATACTAAGATTTGAAAAACGTTTCCACATACTAAAGATTTGAAAAACGTTTGCCGCATACTGAAGTTTTGAAAACGTTTAGCCACATAATAAGATTTGAAAAGCGTTTGCCACATACTTAAGATTTGAAAAACGTTTGCCACATACTAAGATTTGAAAAACGTTTGCCACATACTTAAGATTTGAAAAACGTTTGCCACATACTAAAGATTTGAAAAACGTTTGCCACATACAGAAAGGTTTTAAAGGGTTTTCCACAGCCAAACGATTAAAAAAAATGTTTGTCACATTATACTACTAGATGTTTTAAAAGCTGCGTATACTGACGATTTGAAAAACGTTTGCTTTATACAGGGAGTTTGAAAAGAGTTTGCTGCTTACTAAATATTATCATTGCTTTGGGTCATGGTGAAGATTTTACAGACATCTATACTGAAAGGCAGTTGCCAAATGCTGAAGATTTTAAAAATATTTCTAGCATGCGAATTTAAAATGTTTGTCACATGTTGAAAATTTTGTAAGCGTATGCTGCGGATTAAAGATTTTAAAACCGTTTGCTGCATGTCGAAAACCTTAAAACTATTAACCGCATATTGAAGACTAAAAAAAAAAGGTATTGTATGCATTTCATAGTGAAGGCATGTGTTAGAATTCTTGGATGTTTTACTTGATTATTTTTAAAAAAATGAGAATGAGAAAATTAGACATTGTTGACAGATATGGACGAAGTTGGTAACCTCTTTAAAAAAAAAAGTCATGCAAATTTAGTGCGATATAGATCTAGATATCAAGAAAACGAGTTTGATATTTGAAATCAGTGTGTAAATATTAGTTTTTATGTCAAACCAACTGGTATCAGGCCCTGAAAAGTATCATAGATGTGGCTTTTGCTCCATGAGAATATTTTGGATTTAAAAAAAAGTACAGGAAATGTTTTCCTATTTTAAAAAATCCCAATCCCCCCTCAAAAAAAAGCACGCCCCACCCCCCTAACAAAAACACAGCAACCTTTTTTCCACTCCCTTAACAAGAAAAATTCAAACTAAAAAATTTGGAAACACCATGTACATGGCTACATGTAAGGTGTGCAAATTCATGATGGTTTTTCATATGCATTAGATCGTCTGTGACTTAAAATGGAAACCCTAAGCGATCAACCTGCGGGTAAGCCTACCTTTTTTTTTCTTTTGTACCACTTTATGTCACAGCAGATTTCTCTTCGTGAAATTCGGGCTGCTGTCCCCGGGGAGAGCGCGTCGCCACAAGTGCAGCGCCTACCCATTACTTTTTCCCCTCAGGGATGGTGTCTAAACACGACATCTGTGTGCATGCTGGGTTTAAAAAAAAAAAAATTGTCATCCGCCTCTACCGGCACACGATGGCCTGCTCTTCCGAAAGGCGGAACGGGGTTTTAACGTGTGCGCAAGATGTTCTGCGTGCGTACGCGTTCGCACACTGGGGCCTCGGTTTGCAGTCTCATCCGAATGACTTTGACATTCAGTTCGAATTTTTCGTCAAACTGGGAAGAAAGGGCTGAGGCTGGGTACGAACCCAGAAACTCACGGTTTACATATTGGCAGGCGAACGTTTTCACCATCCTGCCACCTTCCTTCGAACGCGCACACGCACGCACGCACGCACACACACGCGCGCGCACACACACACACACACACACACACACACACAGAGTTTGCTTGTTCACATGATATACACATGCTTCCAACACTGTGATCAGTGCAATGTGGTGTGTGTGTGTGGGCGCGCGTGCGTGCGTTCTGTTGTGGGGTGTGTGCGTGCGTGTGTGTGCGTGCAGTGCTGCATCGTGCGTGTGTGGGGTGGGTGGGTGCGTGCGTTGTCTGTGTGTGTGTGTGTGTGGTGATGGTGTGTGTGTGTTGCACAGGTGGAAAGAAACAGAACAGGTGCACGTGGCCCCTGAACGCATCATTTTCTCTGAGGACGAGAAGTTCAGCGTCTCGCTGGAGTTTTCCCCCAAGTATGTACCCGTTACTGTACTGCTGGAGTGTGAGTGGGTGTGGCGTGTGGTGGGGATAGTGGGGTGGTGGAGTGTGGATGCGGTATGGTGTGCATGTGGTGGTATTGGAGTGTGTGTGATGTGGTGTGGTGTGAGTGAGTGTGTGTGATGGGTGTGGTTATGGTGGGTGTAGTGTGTGCATAGCAGTGTAGTGCAGTGTTTTGTGGTGTGTGTGTTTTGTGTAGTGTAGCGCGTGTGCTGTGCTAGTGCATGCAGTGTGTGTCGTGTAGTATAAATGTATGTAGTGTGTGCAGTGTAGTTCAGTGTAGTGGAGTATGGTGTAGCATTTTGTAGTATAGTGTGAGGGTTATGTCTGTATGTGGTTGTGTGTGTGTGTGTGGTATTCAGATTTAGTCGTATTCAGAGTTGTGGCTGTTTTGATAAATATATTTTGTTTGTTGTTGCTTTTGCACACATTTTGATTTTCCTCCAAAGTATACATATATAATTTTTTTGAGGGGGGGGTCGTTTTTTTTCCTTCCTCGGCTAGAGCTCTGAGGTTAACCAATGGTGAGATTTTGCGTATGTGACCGTTTTGGCCCACCATTTTTTAAGGTACCCGCATTCCATATTCGGGAATGATGTCTAAACACCACATCGGTGTGCATGCATTATACAGAACATTGTCATCCCCTCCAACCGGCACACAGTGACTTGTATTTTTTCCAAAAAGGGGAACGAGTTTTTTAAACATTTCGTGCAGGATGTTCTGCGTGCATTCGCACTGGGGACCTCGATTTAGAGTCTCACCCGAAGGACTTGTGGTCCTGGGAGCATGGAGTTGGTACTGATGTTAACTCCATGGAGTTGGTAGTGACGTTAACTCCATGGAGTTGGTACTGATGTTAACTCCATGGAATTGGTATGATGTTAACTCCATGGAGTTGGTACTGATGTTAACTCCATGGAGTTGGTACTGATGTTAACTCCATGGAGTTGGTACTGATGTTAACTCCATGGAATTGGTACTGATGTTAACTCCATGGAGTTGGTACTGATGTTAACTCCATGGAATTGGTACTGATGTTAACTCCATGGAGTTGGTACTGATGTTAACTCCATGGAGTTGGTACTGATGTTAACTCCATGGAATTGGTACTGATGTTAACTCCATGGAGTTGGTACTGATGTTAACTCCATGGAGTTGGTACTGATGTTAACTCCGTGTGAAAAATCCCCTCGAGTGAGCGCCTTGGTGGTGGCTTGATCTCTGGCCGTCAGATCGTGAGCGCAAGGCTCTAAGTTCCAACCACAGGGCCATCCTCTCCCCTGTCTGGTTTTAATGGGATATCATGCCACGTGGGCTTTCTTTGGGTTTGATTTCCCTGCATACCCCCCCTTCCCCTCCTCTCCCTTCAGTCTGAACTGTCTGCATATTTGATACAGTCCCCCCTTTTTTTAAAGACCAAGTTTAGGATAGGAAATATGCTGTCTTGTTTGCCCTTCATCTCTTGTAGGGTTTTTTGTTTGGGTTTCTTCTTCTTCTTCTTCTTCTTCTTCTTCTTCTTCTTCTTCTTCTTCTTCTTCTTCTTCTTCTTCTTCTTCTTCTTCTTCTTGTTTTTGTTTCAATTTTGGTTCAATATTGATTGATCATGAATGTGTACCAATTATTCATGGAGTGATTCATCATGATCCATTGCTGATTCCGTGGCCTCCTGTCTTTTGCTTACAGCGGCAGAGCTGTCCAAGTGGAAAACGAAAAATCCATGGCAACAACTGTCAATAAGGTGAGTGGTTTTGTAGGAGGCTTGTTGTTGTTCGTTTGTTTTGTTCGTGTGTGAGATAAGATGTTCAGATTCTCCTGTCATCAGCTACGATGTGATAGAATCATATATGCAGCCTTGGGGCTTGTTGTTGTCGTTGTTGTTGTTATTGTCAGTTCGGTTGGGGTTTTTTTCAGGCTCTCCTTCAACAGTCCCACATCAGTTTTCAAATGTTTTCTGTGCTCCGGGATATTATAAACAGTGGATTTGCTCTATCCATACATATTTGTGGGAAGTTTCTTTTTTAGAGTTTAATATCGCCAGCGCTCCTTAGACTTCATTAATATTAGGAAAGGAAAGTTTTCACCTGTTTGCGCTGTCTCTTTCCCTCAGCTCTGCTGCAGAAACCCTATGCTTACCTACACTCAGATTCAAACGATAATTCACTGTTGGCAGTCACTCTTTCTCTGTTTCTGGCCCATCGATCTGGAACAACCCCCCCCCCCCCCCCCCCCCCCCCCCCCCCCCTCTCCTCTCTCTCCCTCTCTCCTCTCTCTCTCTCTCTCTCTCTCTCTCTCTCTCTCATCTCTCTCTCTCTCTCTCTCTCTCTCTCTCTCTCTCTGGCAACGTCGGAAGTCTATATACATACGACACTTTCCAATCCAGCCTTAATTAAGACATGCTTCTTTCCATCCTAAAATCTCCCAAGATTTCCCCCTGCTGTTTCATCTTATATCTGTCTCCTGCCTTTCAACAGCCAAAATCTCTGTCACCTCACCTGAATGTGTGATTTTCGTGTGTGTGTGTGCGCGTGCGTGCCTGCGTACGTACGTACGTATGTGCCTGTGTGTGTGCACTCCATTATTATGTATGCAATCTGTTGCAAACTCTGTGTGTGTGTGTGCGTGCGTGCGTGTGTTGTTGTGTGCTTGAATTTTTTGAACAATGAAACGACCGACTCTCTCTCTCTCTACTCCTCTCTCTCTCTCTGCTTCTCTCTCTCTCTACTCTCTCTCTCTTCTCTCTCGTCTTCGTCATTCTCTTCTCTCTCTCTCCCTCCCTCCCCTCCTCCTCCTCTCTCTCTCTCTCTCTCTCTCTCTCTCTCTCTCTCCTCTCTCTCTCTCTCTCTCTCTCTCTCTCCTTCTCTCTCTCTCTCTCTCTCTCTCCCCTCTCTCTCCTCTTCTTTCAAATGATTGGATTTCTTCAAGTTTCACCCCAGATCTTGTGCACCCCCCCCCCCTCAAAAAAAAAAAAGATCCACAAAAACCAGAGTAAATCTAATCTGACACATGTGGACAATTCGTTCACTTGTATCGATCTGAGAGGCATGGAGGGGATGATCCACACACAACCGTAGAGAAATCGATTGGGACTGAAACTGCTGTCTAGGGACGCAAAATAACCTTTGCACACAAGTGTACATGCATTTCTCCTCCTTTCCTGCACATATGCACGCACGCTCACGCGCGCACGCACACACACATACACGCACACACGCACGCACGCACGCGCAGGATTACACACACCGGGCGCGTGTGCGCACACATATATATGCACGCTCGCACGCACGCTCGCGCGCACACACACACACACACACACATATATATATATGTATATATGTATATATATATATATATATATATATATATATATATATATATATATATATATATGATATATATATATATATATATGATATACATTTGTGTGTGTACGTGTTCGCGCGCATTTATGTATGTATAACCGCCCCATTTCAGCCTATACAGTATACACACATTTCGTCGGTCATGAAATGGTATACAAATATTCCGAAGAATTAACGAAAACGAAACGAATGCATACAACCTCTTGACGTCAATAGAATAAGTTAATTTGGAACAAATGCATACGACGTCTCGACATCAATAGAATTATATTTATAAACGAAAAAGTGGAACAAATGCATACAACGTCTCGACATGAATAGAATAAGTTAATTTGGAACGAATGCATGCAACGTCTCGACATCAAGAGATTTATATAACAAAATAAAATGGAACATATGCATTCGACATCTCGACATCAAGAGAATTAGTTCATTTGGAGCAAATGCATACATAGTATCGACATCAATAGTATTTGTGACGCTCCACCTCACAAGGAGTCGCTTTGCACCAGAGGTCAGTTTTTAGTTATTAGCATGTTCTTAATCTGCAATAAAATGGCTATACAATACAAAAAACATATTGAAAATATGACAATTCTATCAAAACTTATCACAAATTGAAATGATAGGCTGCAGGAAATGTCAAAATGATAAATTGTTAAGTTAAACGTCATAATAGGTGGTCAGAATGAGGGCTTGGCTATTTTCAAAGCACGTTTAAAGACAAAAGGAAACAAAATTATGCTTTGATATTTCACTACAAGGTAGAATAAGTGCTATAGGTTTATAATCATTAAAAACTTTAAAATCGACCGCCTCACCCCCTTGCCTTTAATGGCTCCTAGCGGAAAAGTGGAATATGTGCTAAGCGACTCACTTCGTGGTGGAGCGTCACATTTGTTTAAAGGAACGACTGCATACAGCGTCTCGATCTCAATGGAATCAATTAACTTGGAGCGAATTCATACATCATCTCGATCCCGATAGAAAATGGAACAAATGCATACGTCAGGACACCAATAGAATTATTTTTTTAATGGAACAAATGCATACAACGTCACAACATCAATAGAATTAGAGTCTAGTTAATTTGGAACGAATGCAAACAACGTCTGGACATCAACGTCACAGAATTAATTTGGAACGAATGCATATATTCTCTTGACATCAACAGAATTAGTTAATTTAGAACGAATGCATATATTCTTTCGACAACAATAGAATATTTTTTTTAATGAACAAATGCACACAACGTCCCGACATCAACAGAATTGATTAAAACGAAACGAGTGCATAGAACGACTCGACATGAGTAGAATTGATAAACACGAACACGAAACAAGTGGAAGCAGTGTCTGAAAATCAATGTAGTAGTAGGCACCCATCAGTCTCGGAAGACTATGGAGTTGTGCTCTAGTCTTTAGAGCGCAAAGCCTGGGCAAGTATGTATGGAGGGCAAGCTGTTACCCATGCAGCAGACCCCCCCTCTCCACGGCACTGGAATGATCCATTGGAAGGGCATTGACCGATACGAATGGTTCCAGTACCGTCGCAGGAGCCACCAGAACGTTGCCATATACCTACAGCCCCGACGCTCTGGGACTCAAACTCCCCGATTTTTCCTCGGGGATGGTGTGTAAACACGACACCTGTGTGCATGCTGGTTTGTTATAATTTTGTCATCCGCTCCTACCGGCACACGATGGCCTACTCTTCCGAAAGGTGGAACGGGGTTTTAACGTGTGCGCAAGATGTTCTGCGTGCATTCGCACACGGGGCCTCGGTTTCGAGTCTCATCCGAATGACTGACATTCAGTTCGATTTTTTCGTCAAACTGGGAAGAAAGGGCGAGGCTGGGTACGAACCCAGAAACTCACGATTTACATATTGGCAGGCGAACGTCTTAACCATTCTGCCACCGTCCTTCCTGAAAATCAATAGAATTAATATAAATGAAACAAATGCACACAACGTCATGGCGTTCATAGAACTGACGAAAATGAAACGAACACAAAGTCTCAACGTCAATAGAGTCAATAAAACGAAACAAGTGCGTACAATGTCTCAACATCAATAGAGTTCACTTCACCTTCACCTTCACCTGTCCCGTAGTCCTGTAGACCGTGGGGGCACCACTGAAGATTTTGCAACCAGCTTCCTCTGATTCCTGCGATCCTCTGCCTCTCAATACAGCTAATACAAACATGCATACAAGGTCTCAGTATCAATAAAACAAATGATAACAACAACAACAATAATAATAATAATAATAATAATAATAATAATATAAACTAGGGCATACAGTGTCTTAACATCAGTCGTTATTACATACGATGTCTCTATCTCAATCTGAAAATTTAAAAACGAAAAAAGAGAGAAAAGAAGATACAAGGTTATACAGTGTTCCAACATCAATCGTCATAACATACGATGTCTTCATCTCAAATGGAATTCATAACAACGAAACTACACCGAAACTAGTCCATACAACGTCTCAGTATCAATAAAATTAATAGAAATGAGAACTGTGCATACAACGTCTCAACATCAATAGAACTATAAAAAAAAAAATTAAGATAGACAAGGGCATACAGTGTCTTAACATAAGTCATAACATACGATGTCTGGATCTCAAATGGAATTCATAACAACGAAAATAGTCCATACAACATCTCAGTATCAATAAAATCAATAGAAATTAAAACTGTGCATACAACAACGTCTCCACGTCATTGACACACTTCTGAAACATTTATGCTGCAAAGAAATCGCCCTAATAAGCCGCATATTAGAAACCCTATTGGAGGTGATGGTGGTGGCGGTGGTGGCGGTGGTGGCGGTGGTGGTGGTGGCGGTGGTGGTGGTGGTGGTGGTGGTGGTTGCGATGTTGCGTGGGAAGAAGAGCGGCGTTGCGACACGGGCTTTCCGGTTGCAGAAGCTGTAAATAGCTTCGGAAAGAGAGGGCGGAACAGATAACAGCCTCCGCTGGAGTGCTGCTGCCTTTAGATTAACATGGTGTGTGTGTGTGTGTGTGCGTGTGGTGTGTGTGTGTGTGTGCGTGTGTGGTGTGTGGTGTGTGGTGTGTGTGCGTGTGTGCGTGTGTGTGTGTGTGTGTGTGTGTTGTGTGTGTGGTGTGTGTGTGTGTGTGTGTGTGTGTGTGTGTGTGTGTGTATGTGTGTGTGTTGAATGTGTGTGTGTGTTTGAGAGAGGTGGGGTGTGAGAGTGTGTGTGTGAGATTGTGTGGTGTGTGTGTGTGAGATGTGTGTGTAAGGACTGTGTGTGTGTGCGGTGTTGTTGTGTGGATTGTGTGTGTGTGTGGTGGTGGAGATGTGGGTGTGGTGGTGGAGGTGAGTGTGTGGTGATGGTGTGGTGTGCGTGCTGTGCGTGCGTGCGCGCGTGTGTGTGTGTGTGTGTGTGTGTGAAAGAGAGAGAGAGAGCGTGCGTGCGTGCGTGGTGCGTGCGTGTGTGTGTGTGTGTGTGTGTGTGTGTGTGTGTGTGCGGGCAAGAAGTGTGGTGGTGTGGTTGGTAGGGGGTGTGGTGGTGAGGGTGAATGAATACTTGAGGCTGCAGTGTTTGTGAGGATGTCAAGAGCTCTGTTTGGCACAAGGAAGAGCACTGGAATGCCGCGTTTTGTTGAAGAATCAAGGCAGCAGTCTTCTTTTTTGACTTTTCTTTCTTTTTTTTTAAGTTAACGTTATTGTGTGTACTCAGGAAATGAGATAGCTCTCAGTAGTATTACTATACCGAACTTTTCGTTCCAAGAAAAATCATGTCTTTAATAGGTATGTCACTGTGTGTGTGTATGCGTGTGTGTGTGTGTGTGTGTGTGTGTGTGTGTGTGTGTGTGTGTGTGTGTGTGTGTGTGTGTGTGTGTGTTTTGTGGATGGAAGTGTATGCACTTTTGTGCACGCGCGTTTGCATGTTGTCACCTCCGTTTGGTTTGCTGTCAGCCTGCGATTTGTTGGTATTTTTTTTATAAGTTGAATGGTGGTTTCACCCTTAAGTAGTTAGCTAATGAAAAGATTAAATGGTCGATTCATCCAGTTTCTCTCCCCCGTGGGGATGGTGGGGGCTGTCAGTAGAAACTGCGTCCCCGCCTTCAGGAAATTCTGTGCTTGGAATTTCCTTTTTTCTATCCCACCTTTTGTTTCTGTCTTGCTCCTATTCTTCCTCCTTCTTATTTATTTTCTACCTTCATAGACCATTCACCTGCCTTTTTTTTTTTCCTCTAGAAAGACTTAAAAAGATAACAATTCTCCCCATGCTGAAGTCGGATGTGCTGGGCCTGACTTGTCAGGTACGTAACGACAGTGCAATGCATTTTCGCTCGTATGACAATAGCTGCTGTGAGAGTGTTCAAAGGAGAAGAATCCTCTTTCTTTACAATCAAAAGAGAAGTATACTTATACACGCGGCTCATCCTCACAGGTAGGCTACATTACAATTACTCCTTTTACTTAATCAATATTGCGTTTATTGATGGAATTCGAGATACATAAATGATTTCACTGTACATGTACTTCTTCTTCGTCGTCGAATGCTCAAACATCAACTATTGTTATCTGTCGTGTAAGCAGAAATGCGTTGTGCTGCCGTTAAGCGCCTGACAAGTCAGGCCCTACTCATCCGACTTCGGCATTGGAGAATCAAAATCTTTTAAGTGTTTCTGGAAGAAAAAAAAGCAGAAGAATGGATCAAAGAAGGCAGAAAAAAAGACGAGAAGGTAACAAGAAGAAAAGGAACAAGGCAGAAACAAAGAGAGGGATAGAAAAGAGGGAATTCCTAGCACAAAATTTGCAGAAGGTGGGGATGCTGCTTATACCGAGACAGGCCCCATGGGATGTCACCCCACGGGGAAACTGTACATGTACAATTGTCATCGTTTACGTTATGAAAAAAGGAAGGTGGCAGGATGGTTTAGACGTTTTGCCTGCTGAACAAGGAAAAACTGCAGAGGAGGAAACAGCGATGTCATTGATAGTGATTGTGAAAAGCGTAAAGACAGACCGTGCGTACAAACCCATTGACATGGATGATGATGATAACACGTTATCACCGTTACCTGCTATGATAGGGATGATAGTAGCCAGGGCGTCCAGGTTGGGACGTTAACGTGACGATAAGATGGCAAACTCTTATCAGGGGTCGGTTGCATAGCATCAGTGGTATGCTGAACGGCATGCATCTTCACATTTGTCGTCAGCTTTTGGAGTTTGAGTAGTGGTAGATAAGATAAGATAGATCACAGAGGTAGTGACTGTCATCAACAACACCTTAGGCTAAAACAGTTTGAAGAGATAACTGTTATGATGGGAATGTAATGCAGTAAAGTGTGTGGTGGATTATTTTGGGGTCAGTTTTTTATGTATCACATTAGCTCACTGGTCAGAGCACTCGCTTTACCCAAGCTAAGGGTTAAGCAGCATCGAGCGTGGTTACTAGTTAGATCGGTGACCGTTTGCGCGCCTTGGCTTTCACTACAGTCCCCCTCAGTTCACCCAGCTGTAAATGGGTACCTGCCCTCTTTAGGGTCAGGGAAGTAAAGCAGCGAGGGAGAGAAGATGGGCGCCGCCCTCAATATGCTGGCCCCTAGAGAAGCTGATGTCTCTGACGCCTCGCTCTTCTACGACCACATAGGTTATGGGACACCTTTACCTTTTTTACCTTTTAGACAGCGGGTAGCGCGAATGACATGAATATATATATATATATATATATATATATATATATATATATATATACCCAGCATGCGCCCATTTACCTGGAGAGAAATAGACTCTGCCAGGTTCAACTTCTCCACAAAAGAAGGAAAGTGACGGGACGGTTAAGATGTTTACCTGTCGAACGCCATTAGAACATCTTGCACACGCGCTAAAACCTGTTCAGCCTTTCGTAAAAGTAGGCCATTGTGTGCCGATGGAAAAAAAAAGAACCCAAAGCAACAAGAGAGTTGTTCCTGGCAAAATTCTGTAGAAAAAAAATCCACTCTGATAGGGAAACAAAAACAGTTGCAGACAGGAAAAAGGTAAGATTAGCCCAGGGGGAAAAGGCAGGAAGGGGGGGGGGGATCTTTCTGACTCGACACTGCATCAGCATATCAGCATGACGTTGAGTCAAGATGGGCAGAGGAAATATCAGCTTTTACTGGAAGATAACGGGATTCGATCAGGCAATATTTATAGAACACGAACCCCACTCTCCAGCGCTCATCCATCCCGCTTATCAGAAATCTAGTGCTATGACGTTACACGGTAGTTTCTACCCAAAACAAAACGCACAAACAAAAAACAAAAAAGCAAGCAAAAGGCGTGCACAAAAACAGACAGACACAAACAGATTCAGGCAGTTGAGTTACACGAAACCCTTAACCATCCTGACAGCTTCCTTCTCATTCAGATGAGACCATAAACCGAGGAGGCCTTTGTGCGAACGCACACAGAACATCTTGCGCACACGTTAAAAACCCGTTAAACCTTTCGGAATAGCAGGCCATTGTGTGCCTGTAGGAGCGGATGACAACAACAACAACAACAACAAAAAACCCAGCATACACACAGTTATCGGTTTAGACACAATTCCTGAGGGAAAATCGGGAAGTTGGAGTCCCCAGGGCGGTTCGAGGCTGTATGGCAACGTTCTGGCGGCTTCTGCTACGGCACTGAAACCATTCCTATCGGTGATTGCCTTTCCAATGAACCACCAGCGACGTGGAAGGGAGGGGGGGGGGTCTGCTGCATGTGTAACAGCTTGCCCTCTACACCCAGGCTTTGTGCTCTAGAGCCTAGAGTGTAACTCCATAGATCTAGTCTTCCCAGACTGGCGGATGCCTATCTCCTACCAGATCATGTTGTTAGTCAATTTTCTTACAGTGTTCTTTTTGTGTATTGTGCTGAGCCATTCCCAAATTGTCAGGCTACAGTATGAAGGAGGTGTGGTGGGACTTAAGTTTATTTTTTATTTTTATTTTATACAATTATGTTATAGCAGATTTCTCTGCATGAAATTCGGGCTGGTCTCCCCGGGGAGAGCGCGTCGCCACAAGTGCAGCGCCTGCTCATAATTTTTTTCTTTTTCCTCTCTGCAGCTGTATTTGTTTTCCCTACCACAGTGGATTTTTTCTACAGAATTTTGCCAGGGACAACCCTCTTGTTGCCATGGGTTCTTTTACGTGCGCTAAATAATAATGTGTAACACAACGACCCCGGTTTATCGTCTCATCCGAAAGACTAGCACCCAGACCACCACTCATGGTCTAATGGATAGGGGAACAGTTTTGGTCCCAAACGGGATTCGAACCACCGCACACTTCTGACCTGGACTTTTCGCTTTCTAGACAGGCGCGTTACCTCTAGACCTCTTGTTTGTTATTGCAGATGCACCACGACAAGCGCTTTCTGCTGTGTCCAGCCAACGTGTGTATCGGTCACCTGAAGAAGTTTGTTCGACTCAAGTACACTCTGCCCGACTGCTATCAGGTATGTATGTGTGTGTTTTGTACGCTCCAGGCTAGGAAGATTAAAAACTTTGAACTGTTAAGGAGATTGTTTTTGTTTGTTTGTTTGTTTTGAAATGAGTGTTTGGTAAAACGAAGGGTTTAAAAGAATAGAAAAGATACACATGGTCTGTTAGTTTTAAGTAAAGCATTCATAAACACCTCTCTCTCTCTCTCTCTCTCTCTCTCTCTCTCTCTCTCTCTCTCTCTCTCTCTCTCTCTCTCTCTCTCTCTCTCTCTCTCTCTCTCTCTCTCTCTCTCTCGTTTTCGTTTTCCAAGCCCTCTCTTTTTAATCACAGTGTATTTCTCATATTTCTAATGTCTGATACGGATTTGGTCAAGGTCACACCCCCACCACCCTCGTTTCCTTTTCAGGGTCTGTCAGCAGTCCTCACTGACCCCCCCCCTTCCTTTCATTCCATCTTCTGCTCATGTTAGCTTCTCTGTTGGTGAAATGTTAGCACACTACGCTACTACAGACAATGAAAAAAAAATTGGACAAATGGCCTACATAGGAAAGGTTACACAATGGTGTGTGCTGTTTGCCTACTCTTATGGCAGTAGTCTGTGGTATTCAGTGTGTGTGTGTGTGTGTGTGTGTGTTGTGTGTGTGTGTGTGTGTGTGTGTGTGTGGTGAATGTGTGTGTGTGTGTTAGAGAGAGAGAGAGATATTGATTGATTGATTGATTGATTTATTCTTTTCTATCGAGGATAATGGAATAAACACTCTCGTGCTTTTTTACATCCAGTCCCCGTGTGTATGCATTTTTGTAAATATCATCTGTTCCCAGAGAGAGAGAAAGAGAGAGAGAGAGAGAGAGAGAGAGAGAGAGAGAGAGAGAGAGAGAGAGAGAGGAGAGAGAGAGAGAGGAGAGAGAGAGAGAGAGAGAGAATCAGAACCAGATATTATTTTTATTTTATTTTATATCGAGGATAATGGGATAAGCACTCGTGTGCTTTTTTTTCATCCAGTCCCCGTGTGTATGCAGTTGTGTAAATATTGTCACCTGTTCCCACCGGTACACAATTGCCCTCTCACGAAATGCGGAACAGAATTTAACGTGTGCGCAAGATGTTCTGCGTGTGTTCGCACACGGGGGGCCTCGGTTTACAGTTTCATCCGATAGACGTGTGTGTGCGTGTGCGTGTGGTGTGTGTGTGTGTGTGCACGCGCGGGGGGGGGGGGGGGGAGGGGAGGGGATTACTCCCTAAGGCCAAAAAGATTGCCAGGGAGTTACCTGAAATGAAGTGGACCCTAAACTGGTGTGATATATTCAGTGGCAGGACCTTGTCTATCCTATCGAAAGAGGCCCGGCCTGGGGAAGAAAAAAAGAAAAGAAATCTGGCCTCAACGTTACCCTGTGGTAAAAACGCTCGTTCAGTCAGTCAGAATCCCACATGTAGAGTGTGTGGGAATAATAAGGAATGGTAGAAGGTAGTAGCCTAGTCGTTGTGATGACTAGCTTCCCTACAAAACAAGAAGCGACAAGACTGCGATCGATAGGCTAGGCTTAGCGAAGGAGGCAGGCGAACTCCGTGTGTGTCTGTGTCTGTGTCTGTGTGTCTGTATCTGTGTGTCTGTGTCTGTGTCACTGTGTGTGTGTGTGTGTGTGTGTGTGTGTTGGAGGGGGGGGGGTGCAGTGGGGAGTATGAGGGAGTGTGTGGGCGGGGGGACGGGGACAGTCTAATCACAGGGTTCCCCCCCCTCCCCCACCAGTGGGACTCCCAGGTGTGTGGGAAGCTCCTTGTTTGCCTTCAGATTGGATTAAAAGCGGTTTGGCTGGCCACCCTCTTCACCCTTACCACCACACTCCCAGCACTACACTGTCTGTCTGTCTGTCTGTCACCCTACCCTGGTACGGGAGAGGCTGAAACAACCCCTACTCACCCCTTGGCACCCACCCCTCCCCTTGACGTCATATGTCAGTCAGAAGGGCTTAGGGAGAAGGAGGAGGGTGACATGTTGACAAATTGTGATGAGCATGGGATGGGATGATGATAGTGTAGTCTGAAGGTCTGTGTGGGTGGTGTGGGGGCAGAGATCTTGTTGAGAGACTTGGAAGTTTTGATGGATGATGGTGACATGATTTTTAAATTTTGGGGAAGTGGGACACGTTACTGGCACAACTGCATGTGTTTTTAGAATGTGTGGCTTTAAAGACAAGACGCACTGGCTGAGAAGACAGAGCCTGCGCATCTAGGCAGCGGCATCTGACAAATTAAGGGGTGTGATTTTTTTTGTTTGTGTACACTCTCTTGGGTCGTCGTCCGCACGCAGGCAGAAAAGACGGGCGCGCTAAATGATACCATATATCATATCAGCGATCTGGAATCGAAAAGACTCGGCATGCACCCTGTAACTTGAATATGCCAAAGAGACCGATGAAACTTTCTGCCCAGTACCAAGGAGCACATTTCAGCTAAGCAGAGTTAGTATATATAATATATAATGTGTGTGTGTCTGTCTGGATTAATCCGTTTTATTACTGTATATGTATATATATATATATATATATATATATATATATATATATATATATATATATATATATATATAATTAATTGCACACCGATTTAGCATGCACCTGGAAATGTATGGACTCCGCCAGGTTATTTCAATTTTGCCCAAGAGACAAGACATCTGAGTCGTCAGCATGGACTTGTTCCCCATTCCTTGGCTAGAGTCCGAGGTTTACACCAATTGTGCGATTTTTGCCTATGCGATCAGTTTTTTTGTGTGTGTGACTGGGTTTTTTTTTTTTTAGGTAGCTGCGTTCTGACTTCGCGGATGATATGGAGTGTGAATACCCATTGTTGTGTTGTGTGTCTTCCGTTTATTCTATCCACTAAAAAGTGACTTTATACTGATTGATTGTGTTGTGTTGTGTTGTGTGTACAGATCGATCTGTTCTACTCGGACGAGCCACTGGAGGACACATACACCTTGATGGACGTGGCTTACATCTATTCCTGGAGACGGGTAAGTCCAGTGATTGTTGTTTGTATGTTGTTTGGAACTCTGATGGTATTCCTTACGTTGTGGTGTATCGCGGCAGCCCTGCACCTTATAAACTGTTTATCGCGATGTTGAAGGTTAACTTGGGGATGGGGATGGATGGGGGAAATGTTCTGGGCCCAAACGGGAGGATATATATATATATATATATATACAGTTGACTTGATAAAAACCCACAGTTCTGCTGGGCACCGCTCCTCCAGGCACACAGTTGAGGTAAAATAGTAAAATAATAATAAAAACACGACTGTGTTCAACTTCATCTCTTTATTTGACAGCAAATTTTCGCTTCTATTCTGAAGCTTCATCAGGCTGATATATCTATATCTATATCTGTCTCTCTGTCTGTAATTCTCTCTCTGTAATTCTCTCTCTCTCTCTCTCTTCTCTCTCTCTCTCTCTCTCTCTCTCTCTCTCTCTCTCTCTCTCTCTCTCTCTCTCCTTCTCTCCACCCTCTCTCTCCCTCTCTCACCCTCTCTCTCCCTCTCTCTCCCTCCCTCCTCCCTCTCTCTCTCTCTCTCTCTCGTCCCACTTTACCCTTTTTATCATGATCATCATATTTCGTTGTTTTGCTTGTTTCTGCCAGGAAAACGTGCTGACACTGTACTACTCCTTCTACGTGCGGCCACGCAAGCGGCGTCGGCTGACGGCTTCGGCCACCACCAGCACGCAGGACAACCACCACGCGGCCAACTCCAGCATCCTCAAAACCAAGGCTGCAACCTCCTCCGCCAACAGCGCCGCCTCCGCCTCGCCTCCTCCTCCTCCTCTTCCTCCACCACGACCACCACCACCACCACCTCCACCGTCACCATCGTGGAGGCCTCGGACGCTGGTTGCACGACGGAGGCGGAAGGGACGCAAACCACGGTGTCGGTCAGCCTGCCGTCGCCCTCCACCTCCCTCCCCCTCACCCTGTCTCTGCCGCTGTCTCACGCGGACACTGCCGGCGGCACGGTGACCACCACCACCACCAGCAAAACCAACTCCTTGGGGTTTGATGAGGACGACGATGACGACGACGATGAACGGCCGCTGATCATCGTCACGGACACGCCCAGCAGCTCGGCCACGCCCATGGAGACGGACAGCGTGGAGGGAGAGAGCGGAGTGACCATCATCCCCCACTGCAGGTCTGCGGGCTGCGGCAGAAAGAGCGGTGGTGGTGGGGGCGGGGAAGCGGCCGAGGCTGAGGGGGGCAAGTCGTCCACAGGAGGGGTGGAGACAGACTTCAGTCGGTTGTCCGGCATCCTGCCTTCTTCTTCCACCAGCAGTGGCCTCGTCAGCAGCAGCAGCAGCAGCAGCAGTTGTTCTGCAGGCGGCAGTGCCACCAGCACTGCCAACATTCCCGCCACCAGCTGCGGTGCTGGCTCAGTCAGTGCCTTGCCCTCCTCCTCCTCCTCGTCAGCACAGTCTAGGGGAACTTCTGGAGGTTCCTCCCAAGCTTCCCTGTCTTCGTCGAGTTCTCCACAGCACTTTCGCGCCAAAGAAGAGAAACCCCCCGTAGCTCTCCTTACCAGTTCAGCTCGGTCCTCGGAAACAGTGTGTTCAAACATATCACAGTGTCAGACAGACTCGTCAAAGGCTTGTCACAAATCGCCATGTCCAGAACGACCCACGGTCGCCGAGCCCAGGTCAAAACGACCTCGTTGTGAAGACTCTGCTGTGGGAGGGGAGCGACAGACAGACAGGTCACATCCCTTGTGTTCCAAAGCAGCAGCACTCAGTTCACACTCTGCAGACGCTACGCAGCAGATGAAAGGTGCAGGTGTGGCACAGTCAGCAGCAACCTGTGAAGACTCTGCCAGGCCCACACTGTCTGCGTCTGCTGCTCAGCCTTCTGGAAGAACTTGTGATTCCAAGTCCTCGGTTCCTGCAGACTCCTGCCGTGGTGATCAAGCATCCACGGAGTCAGCGTCACCTGTGCATCACTGTCAGCGGGCTGACTCGGTAGATTCCATGGAATCTACACACAAAACTACATGTCTTTCAAAACCGTTTGTAACTGCAGAAAAGAGCGCTTCAGAAAGTGTTTCCTTGGAGAATAATCTCTCTCAACCTTGTACAAAGTCTGCTGCCGCCCAGTCTGCTGAAAGGACTTGTGATTCAAAACTCTCCCTTCTTGCGGAAACTTGTCTTATGGCTCCATCAAGATCGGTTCAGTCGGAAAAGTTATCTCCCCCCAAAGACGCCCCAGGTTCTAAAGGAGCACCTGAATCTGCAGATTCGTCACGCCAGAAACAGTCCACGGAAGGACAGAGACACAGCGGCGAAAACCAAAGCGTGGGCCGTGAAGAGCACGGCAAGAAAGAGACCCGACCTGTTTCCTCGGCAAAAGGAGTGCAGTCGGAATCGCCACCTTCGTCTAACCGTTCTAAAAGCAGCTCTTCCAGTTTAGGCATCTTTGAACGAATCTACACGGTGACCAGCAACTGCACGCCTTCTGGAGGGATCAAGAGTATATTCAAGAGGACAGACTGGTGCCGGCATCCGCCAACTCCCGAAGATACAGCGATGTGAGCGGCATGGCTCCGGTGACAGGCCTGGAGAAAGGCGTGCGAGCACAGGAGAGGGAGGAGCAACTGCCAAAAAACACTCGGAAAAAGACAAATCAAAATCTTCCATTACAAGCAAAAGACAGTGGCCTCAAGGGACAACCGTTCCAGTTTGGATGCCTTGACACAGCTGGCCAAGGTGTCCCTTTTGAGCCAGTCCCATGGCAGCAAGTCTGGTTCATCACACAAGGCTGTTGGTGTTGGTTCTGAGCCTGTGAAAAGTCCTCACAAATTGACAAGTGCCGCTGATTTGAGCACAACTCCCGAAAAACGACAGGCAGCAAAGACCGATCCCGCCTCTGTGAAGGACAAGGCAAACTCCAATCGTGCCGCTGTTGGCAGCTGCATGGATAAGATTCCCCTCAGTCTGCCATCTGCTGCTGCTGCTGCTTCAAAGGAGGCGGTGAATACGATACCAGCTCCAAGCTCGAAAACTGCAGTGGCAGAGAAGACAGTCAGTGGAGCCAAGACTAAAAGTATAAGTGGTGAAAGACTCCTGAGTCGTCTCCTGCCAAGACGAGTAAACCCGAAACCAAACCCAGTAACACCGTTATCACTGGCGATTTGCGAGTCCGGTTACCCAAATGTTCAAGCGGCTCAGGAGCGCTTGGCCACCGCCATTGACCAACTGAAACAGCGCCACAGCGAAAAAGGACGGTTCAAAGATTCTCCCAAACCAGCAGCAGACAAGTCTTCTGGCAGTGAACAGACATCGAATGTCGGTTCCCATGCCCCAAAGACGAGTTCTCCGGTTCATGCGCGGCCTGTAGTGAGTGGTGTCAAACTGCCCCTTCCCAACAGCTCCAAGCCTGGAGAGGAGGATGTCAGAATCAAAGTCAAGGCCAGTGGCGTTGATCGGGGATCGAACAGTGCGATTCCAAACCAGAAGAAACCTTCAGCAAACGAGGCAGCAGGCAATCAAAGTAATAATTCCATGAAGAAAGAAATGCACTCCGCTGGGCATGTTGAAAAACGTACCGTCAGTAGTAACACGGTGACGCCAACGGTTTCATCCGTCAGCAATAGCACTAACACTGTGGTCAGTGGCAAGGCAGGTGGGCAAGGATCCATCAGCGCTACAGTGGCAAAGCAACTGGGCAAGGAGCCAATAGCACTAACAGTGGCAAGGCAAGTGGGCAAGCAGCCATGAGCTCTGCAGTGGCAAGCAAGTGGGCAAGGAGCCACTGCACTGTACAGTGGCAAGACAAGTGGGCAAGGAGCCACTGGCACTATCAGTGGCAAGACAGTGGGCAAGGAGCCAATAGCAGTAACAGTGGCAAGACAAGTGGGCAAGGAGCCAATAGCACTAACAGTGGCAAGACAAGTGGGCAAGGAGCCACTGGCACTATCAGTGGCAAGACAAGTGGGCAAGGAGCCAATACATATCAGTGGCAAGACAAGTGGGCAAGGAGCCAATACCAGTAACAGCGGCAAGACAAGTGGGCAAGCAGCCATGGCACTAATAATGTGATCAGCTGCAAGACAAGTGGGCAAGGAGCCATTGGCACAAACACTGTGATTAGTGGCACAATAAGTGGGCAAGCAGCCAGTGGCACAAACACTGTGATTAGTGGCACAAGTGGGAAAGGAGCACCGGTAGAAAGACGGACAGAAGGCCTTCAGTCCTCCAAGAAGACAGCAGGAAGCTGTGGTGGTCCCAGCTCAAACCAGGGCCTGGCAGCGACTGTGGAAAGACAGAGGGCACTGCCTACTCTGCAGGAATGAAGAGGCCTCACAGCGCTGCTGCAGTGTCTGTCAGTAGTAGAGCAGCAGCAGCAGTGTCAGTGCCATCCAGCTGTCCTCCACCATCACCATCACCACCACCAACACCAACGCCAGGCTGCTGCCCACTTCACGGCCTGTGACCACCAAGGCAGACACCAGGCCAGAAGCCGCGTCATCGTCATCACATTCACGTGTATCCTCCTCCTCCTCCACCGTCAGCCACATACAGAAGGGCCAGAAGCGAAAAGGCCAAAGCTTTCAAGGGAGCAGCAGCAGTCAGTTTTCTGTGTCACCTCATGTCGCCCCCACCATTCTGTCTTCGTCTTCAGTGGCTACTAGCAGTGGTGTGGTGGTCATCGCCCTGATGGGGTGAACGGTAGTTCCAAGGCATCTCCAGACGCCCAGACATCCAGCAACAAAACAGCCGCGTGTGGGAACAGGTCGAGCAGTAGTTTCTCCAAGGTTCGGCCACCCAGTAACCACGCAGCTGGCGGCAGCAATAAGTTGCTGGCTCCAGGGCAGCGTGTGGACAGCTTGCTGTTTAAAGCCACCAACAGGATTGCTGCTGCCGCTGCTGCCAACACCAGACTGCCTTTAGTCAGCAGTTTACCTACCAGTTCTGCTGACGAGAAGAAACTTCAGGCAGAAAGGAAAATTCGTTCAGAAACCGCAGCGGCCAGAATGAATTTCATCAAGACTTTTGGGGGTGTGGGGCGGTTGAGCAAAGAACCGAGTATAAGTCCTGCCGCCTGTCAGGCACAACTCAACTTTTCGGCTCGGCACATCCTCAGTCCTATGTTCTATACCGGCTTTAGTCCGGCCTCTGCCATCCCGGCTGTACCCAGGAAGAGCAGTCCTGTTGCCGCCCTCAGTAGTCCCAGAACTTCTGTCGGAGGAAGCAGTCCCAAAACGTCAACTGGGGCACGTGATCTGAGTCGGAAATCGGGTTCCAGTGACAATATCCGAGACATGAAGAACAAGATCGAGAGCTGCGCCAGTGACAGCAGTTCCCGAAGCGGAATGGAGAGCATGAGACTGGATATTCCGCGTCTGTCAACCAGCAGCAGAGACAGCGTGTTCGCCAGTGATCCCGAATCCAGCCCCACCCCCTCCCCCAAGTATTCCGACATCAACCGGAACCCCATCAAGCTGGAGCCCGGCAGCAAGCTGTGCCGCAGAGAGACGTGGGTGTCGGCAGAGAACGGAGGCCGGCGGTCCACAGGGTCGGTGGGGTCTCCCAACTCGCTGGGGTCAGGACCAGGGTCCCCACTGGAGGCAGAGCGGTCACCGGCCCGGGACGCCAGACGGCCCTCAGACTCGGAGCTTCTGCTGACGCAGCGGTGGCCCGGCCTGCACCCTCACCATCACCTCCTCGCCATTCCCCACCCCCGCGACCCTTCCGCCGTCGTGGCAGCCGCTGCGGCCCTGTACAACGGACACTTCAAAGTGCCGCCAGCGGCCAAGTACCTGCCCCTGGCCCCTGAACACGTGCCACGGTCCATCTCTCCAGACCCCATGCCCTTGGACTACTCCACCTCCTCCTCCTCCCAGTCCTCCAAGTAGCTGTGGGAGGACAGCAGCTGGCTTCTCTGGACGTCAAGCTGCCTGTCCATGGACGACATCACCACCCCTGTCCACCTCTGTGTCCACGTAGTC
Source organism: Stramonita haemastoma (assembly GCA_030674155.1). Taxonomy (NCBI): domain Eukaryota; kingdom Metazoa; phylum Mollusca; class Gastropoda; order Neogastropoda; family Muricidae; genus Stramonita; species Stramonita haemastoma. Next base: position 61,578,366 of record CM060317.1, read on the forward strand.
TGCCTTCGCACCGGGAGTAGTAGCTGAAGCATCGCACCCTTCATTCGCCCTGGCCGTGACTGGCTAGGGCTGACTTCCCACAGAAACCGAGCCTCTGGGCTTGGCCTGTTATTTTCCAGCTTGTTTCGTCCAAGTAGCACTGCCTTTCTGGAGTTCAGAAATCATGCTCCTGGTGATTTTTGTGTCAGCTTTATCAGTGTGTAAATACACGTGTCTGTAGAAGAGAGAACATTGTATGTGCATTCCTGTACATTATCCACGAGTGGTGCTGCTTTTGTAATGAAACATGTTCATGAGGTGCATTTTCCCCCCCTTACTGTATAAATTAGTCAAATGGTGGATTTCCGTGTTTCAAAAACTACAAGAACCATCGTATGCAAGTGCATAATGAGAAAAAAAATGTGCTTTTGATTTATTTAATTCAAGGTGGAAGTGTTAAGGATTGTGTGAGGGGGTTAGGTCTTTGCTGCATGCAGACAGAGGGATGGCGGAGCGGAGTACCCATCATCATGACCGTGCTGTTCGTGGTGCTTCACAACTCCACCAGTTTGCTGTGCATGCCACACCCCTCTGCCCAAGCTGGGCATCTTGCGCTTGGAGAACTACAGGATCTTCTCCTCTCACTACATTGGTGTTTTAATCAGTGTGTTATTTTGCCTTTTTTTCAGTCACCAAGAACTTTTTTCCTGTGTGTGATGGAGATACACCACGGGAGCATTTAAGAGACAGCGCTTCGGTTTTGGTCAAGATGTGTCTAAAAGTATTGCATTCAAGTGGCTGAATGACGTATTGGTGCGCTGAAAGGGCTGTCCAGTGAGTGTTGTAATCAGATGCTTTCCCAGCAGGAGTTTTTTTTTCTCTCTCCAAGGCCTATGTGATCACGCAATGTCTACGACTGATCTGCTGATGTGCTGAAAATGTCATGAAAGCATTGGCCACGGCCTGAGAGTTTTCAGAGTGTGAACCCCCCCCCCCCTTGCCTCCCTCCCCCTTTCCAATGTACCGTTCAGCTCCAGATGAAGGCATCACTGTTTGTTCTCTTCAGTTTTGGGGGTGGTGGGTGTGAGTTTATCAGTGATGCACTTGGAGTGTGTATTTTTCAGTATTCTTGTACTGTTGATACAGTTAATTTTACATAGAGAGACATGCAGGAGCAAGGTCATTGATGATTGTGATGTGGGTTAATTTAACTCTTCAGTGACCACCATTTATTCCCTAGACACGGTGTATTATTGTGCAGAGAACGCAGGCTTCCTTACCGTTACCATGGTGAATGATTGACACAAACAGGTGTTGCCGCGTTGTGTTAAGGAAAGGGATTACACATACCAGATTGTTGGACTGTCTTCTGATGGTCTGTGGAGTGATAGATCGACACTAAGATAGCTTTGAACTACTGCCAGTCCCCACTCTACAAACTTCTTTGCGTTAATGCATGTCCACTTGAACGTTCAGCCAAGTTTAAGTTTTAACTTTAAAATAAGTCACGGTATCACCAACACTTGCTTTAATTAATGAAAGTGACAAAGTTCACCTTTTTTTCCTTTGCTTTTTATGCATGTAACTTGTATGACATTGATATGTCTTTCTGCTTTTTTTTTCGTTTCCGTGGTGCCATTACAAACAGTGTGTATGTGTATAATGACTGACTGCTGTGTACACCAGTTGTCAAGTGTGTAGTTTGTCACTGTGTTGTAATCGTGTTAAGAGACCGATAGCTTAAAGCATTTATGGTGGGAGAGAGCAGTAATTTGTCATCATTTGCATTTCCTTAATGAATCATCAGCAGTTTATACAGACGTTCCTACATCAATCAGTAAGCCTGCAAAAACAGACACAACTGGAATTTTAACAGTTACCTTCAGTTGCAATACATCTCCTTGTATGAAAGGGTAGTGGGGCAAAATATTTTATGAGATTGTCCCACTCAGTGACAAGTCTCTGAACAGCTGCCTTTCACTTAGAAAATTGACAACACCGTTTTTTGTTTGTTTCTAAATTACTTCACTTTTTCAAAATATTGATCATCACCTCCATTGAATTCAGGTGATTTGTACTCCTGTGCAGGTACTTTTGCTGTCAAATTAATTACCGGCTCATAAAAAAAAATACTGGCTTATTGCAGAAACCAGGGACAAGACATCTGTGAAGGCCATCCCCTACACCACAGCGTGGATAGTTAGGGAGAGAGGAGCCTGAAGTGATGACCATCAGTTTCTTTTTTTCTCTTTTTTTGTCACCATCAGTTTCTGTAATAGGAGGAAATGTGAATGATGTGTGTGTGGTGAAGGTAGGACAGATCTGTGGGATACTCCAATAACTTGCTTCCTGATTTGTCGTTGATATGGCTTCTCAACATTCAGGCTGCGATCAAAATGTAACTGTTTGTCATAAGTCTCCTTTTATTTATCAAGATGAGCGATTTTAAACAGATTTTCAAGCAGAACAGGATAATAATTATTTCATTGTACGTATACAATGGTCTTAAAAAAGTTTTTTCAAAAGCGGTTTTTTTTCAATGAAGAATTTGTTTCATTGAGTTTTTTCCCTGACATTTTCACACTAATGGCTAAACAATAACGTTTTCGTTTGGTGTAACGCTTTTTTTTTTTTTTTTTGGGGGGGGGGGGGGGGGGGGGGGGGGCATTTATTTGTTTTTTGGTCTTTTTTTGTTGTTGCTTGTAACCCATGTGATTTATTCATCATAAAGCAAATTTGTATGTTAAGGAGAAGACTGATTTTCGTTGCTTTTCTTTTTCGTACCTTGTTATAAAGCTCCGAGGTGTCAGCATGGTGAGATTTTACATATGCGACCGTTTTTACCCACCACTTGGTAGCCACGTTCCGACTTCGGGGATGGTGTCTTAATACAACACCTGTATGCATGCGGGTTGGGGGGGGGGGGGGGGTTTCGTTTTCTTTTTTAATGTCACCCTTCCTACCTGTACGAAATTGTCTACTTTTCCGAAAGGCGGAGTGGGTTATTGGTGTTCTGTGGGCATTCGTGCACGGGACTTCGGTTTATAGTCTTATCCAAAGGACTTTTGGGGCATTGGAGTCGGTACTGATGTTAACTCCAGGGGAAAATCCCCTGAAACGGGCGCTTCCATGGTGGCTCCATTGTTAGTTGCACTTTTTCAGGAAACTGTTATTGTTCACCCAAGTATTTATTTAGATGACAGAAATTATCGAACATTCTTACGTTCATCCAGACACAGATCATGACCGTTATCAAAGCTGTTATGTTTTATTATATAATGATAACGTTAGTGAGAATTTTTTTTTTAATCAAATAAGTAAAGTCCATGTCGATTCACACACCTGGTCCTTAATGTCCGGTAGGCTTATGACTTGCACTTACCGCCCGGCTTTTGTCTTCTAGGGCGGGTGGAAAGGGGGAGGGGGGGCTAGAAAGATGAAGATGATTATAATAATTATTGTGATGGTAATATTGACTGTTCACTTTGTAACTGGCAAGTCAACGTGTCGCGGAGAGAAACATGTTCTGTGGAGGACAATCCTGATTCGCCGTTTCTCGTTTTCGCCGATAACAGTTTTCACCGTTGCTTTTCTCAAGTCAGCCAGTAACACCGTTTAAAAAACAATAGTTTATATTATCATTAGATCTGGGAGTGGGAGTAGGGCCGTGATTAGTGCTGCTATCAATTTTTCCCTTATTTGTGACGTTAAGCTACTTTTTAGTTGAAGATGAAAATCGGGAACTGTCTGCCTCAAATAAGTGTAATGTTAATTTTTTTTTTTAAACAGCAAAACATTTAACGTACTTGCGCATTACATTCACACACACGTGCACTCTACTGGAAGCGAGCGAGCGAGCGAGCGAGAGAGAGAGAGAGAGAGAGAGAGAGAGAGAGAGAGAGGAGAGAGAGAGAGAGAGAGAGAGAGAGTAGGGTGGAGGTGGGAAGTTACTGAAGTAATTTTTAAAAAAATATTTATTATCTTATTGTGCTGATATTTAGAAGGCAAATATGGCTCGATAAGTTGACACGCCCGAATGCTGAGTGGCTGGTCGTGATCAGATGATGTCGTCAAACGATATCTGAAGTAAACAGTGAGGAAAAATGAATATTCACACTAAACCATTACCAACGATTTCTGATCAGAACGGTGAAAGAACAATCGTTAAACACAGGCAGTCTGTCTGGATCCATGTCGAACGTACAGCTTATTTTCTATCTCATGATTCTCTTATTTCTCTTCCCTTCTTCTTCTTCTTCTTCTTCTTCTTTCTTTTCTTCTCTTCTTCTTTGAATGCTCAGACAGCAACTAGTGTTTGTCTGTCACATGAGCGAATGAGTCGCGCTGCCGTTAAGCGCCTGACAAGTCAGGCCCAGCGCATCCGACTTCGGCGTAGGAGAGAATTGTTATCTTTTTAAGTCTTTCTTGGAAAAGAAATGCAGGAGAATTGACCAAGAAGGCAGAAAATAAAGAAGAAGGAGGTGACAGAAAGAACAGGGACAAAGGAGGAACAAAGAGAGGGATAGAAAAGAGGGAATTCTCAGGACATAATTTTGTAAGGTGGGGGATGCTGTTTGTAGTGACAGGCCCCCGGCATCTCCACGGAGAGCGGCAAATTGTAAAACGGCGAATCGGCACCCGCTCAGTTTGGCAAGGAAATAATTTTGTTTAGATATAACATGTGTGTAAGGACTGTTTTACGGTTGAATACTGCATTAATAATGGATTCGGGGGGGGGGGGGGGGGGGGGGGTGGAGAAAACTGCCAAAAAAATCTATTATCCCGTGTAAGATCGTCGCTAACTTAAATATCAAACTAATTGTTTTATCCGATAAAAAGTATCGGATGAAAACAGGTACATGTAACCCGTTACAAGTGGGTTTGTTTTACGCCAAACAGGACGGAAAGAGCTGCTTTTCTTTCAACATTTTTGTGTTGTAGTTTTAATTATGCTAAGCGAAACACAGTGGTAATGGTTACACACACACACACACACACACACACACACACACACACACACACACACACCAAAAGCGTGCTCGTACGCGCGCACGCACGCACGTACGCACACGCACACACACACACACACACACGCACACACACAACACCACACACACACACACACACACACACACACACACACACAACAACACTCACACAAGACAACACACACACAACACACACAGACACACCACACACAAAAGCGTGCTCGTACGCGCGCACGCAGTACGCACACGCAACACACACGCACACACACACACACACACCACACACACACACACACACACACACACACACACACACACCACACACCACACACACACACCACACACACACACACACACACACACACACACACAAACACAACACACACACACACACACCACCACACACACACACACACACACACAACAAAAGCAAAAATTCCCCTCACACTACGGACTGTTTTGTTTTGGGGAAAGAGTTGGGGGTTTTTTGCTAGCATGTTTTATGCTTGTCAAATAGTTCATTTAGTAGAGGGGAACAAGTTTTACAACCGCGAACATAATCATGAACAAGAGTCAGTGACATCTATATTCTGCTGATGTTGAATTTTTTTTATTGTATAAAGTTCCTGTATATTGAACCATGTCTTTTTAAGTTTGATGCAAACACTGGGTTACACCATAAATTATGTAGATCTGGATGGAGAGTTTGACCAGATAAAATGGGTGGATTTGCATTTTTGATGGCAAGACTTTATAAGAGTTTTGTGCCGCTGTGTGTGTGTGTGTTGTGTGGTGTGTGGTGGTGTGTTGTGTGTGTGTGTGTGTGGGAGAGAGAGAGAGAGAGAGAGAGAGAGAGAGAGAGAGAGGGTGACTATAATTTGGTATCCTTTATCAGTGGGGTAGGCCTATTTTTGTTTTTTTTTTTTTTTTTTCGTTGTTTCTTTTTGACGGAAATGCTGTTGGCTTATGGAAATAAGTAAAAACGGTCGGAACACATGATGAAAACAATAATGATATTTAAAAGATGATCAAATAAACGAAGAAATGAGAAATGTCTAACCAAAAATATAATTTATCCCTACACGTAAAACCCGAGCCCTTATCCTACCCACCCCCTTCTTCTCTTCCCTGTCTTTCTCTCCTATAATGCATGGCCAAGACAAGTGCATAAAAATGTTTTTGTAACTTTTATAATGAAAACCTGCATATTCGTGATATTGTATTGAGCCACTCGTAAGCCCACGTGATGTACTTTGCTTTTTTTCCGCCCATTTTTTTTTCTCTTTCACACAAATCTTTAGATTGGATGGATGTTAATTTTTTTTTAAATTCTTATCTAAGACTTACATAAAAGCGACTCACCACAACCACAAAATAAATGGTTGTTCCAGCGTCAAAGACACTAAGCCTGCACAGACAGCTGAATGTTAGTGGCCATAAAAATTGACCAGAATGGACAAGGGAAAAAAAGCCGACTGCCATTGCCAACAGGCGAATTGTTTTAACTGTTGAGGAAACGCGCTTCATTGCAGCTGGCTGTGAGGTGAAGATGGAGTAGGAGCACTTGTTTGTCAGGCCCGTCATCAGTGGGGTTCATTTATCAGCATCCCGAAGTCGGAATGCAGCTACCTTCAAGGTGGGCAAAAACGGCGGCACACACTAAATCTCACTATTGGCGAACATGGGAGATCTAGCCCAGGAATTAAAGATACACCATCTACGATGAACGTCATGCACGCGTCAGAAGGTCCTAGAGAAATACTTTTCTGCGGAATTATAATCAGTACTACTGGTATCAACTTCATGTCAAGGGTCCTCTCCCTCATGTTTGAATTCTGGGGGAAATAGTAGTTAAAAGTCGATGCAAAAAAAAAAATAGAGGGGGGGGGGGGGGGGGAATCACCACATTTCTTCTCTTTCTTTTTTAAATCAGAATATCGACTTCCATTATTGTTGTAGAAACGAATTAATTGAAAATGAACGTATTCTAAGTGGAACATCTGGGAACTGCCTTTTTCTTTCCATTATTTTGATACGACCTTGTCAGCCAATATTAAAAACGCCACCTTTCTCGAGTTGTATTCTTTAGCTGAGAGTTCACCATTTGTGTACCCTAACGTGTAGTGAGGATGATGTTGAAATGCAGAGGAACGAAACGTCCAATTTGCTGTGGCCCGTTAAACCCCGGGAATAAGGTGCAGTCCTATTCGTTTTACAGTTGTTTTCCCACCTTGAAAGAAAGGTCTTTATCGATAAAAACCGGAATTTTTTTTGTCATTCATGCACCATCAAAAATGTTCAAATGCAGTAGTTTTTTTTTTTTTTTAAAGAGATGATTCAAGAGTAATAGTATTGGTCATCTACGCTGTTTCCCCCAAAAAATTCACTTTACAGTTTGAACAAATAGATGTCTACCAGCAGCCAAATATAAAGACTGAACCTTCAATTGCTGTTGAGCACATTGCGAGCTTTTAGTTTTGTCGTTGCTCTATATTGTAAGTGTGTTTGTGTAAGATTTTCTGAACGAAATCCTGTTTAAACAAAAAACTTCAAGCGCCTTTAAGCTGCCGCTGTAGTCTAGTGGTTAGGGCGTTGGACTCGTAATCTAAAGGGTGCGGGTTCGATCCCAGCTTTCGGCTATGGCGTTGTGCCCTTGGAAAAGGCACTTTACGGCTATTTTCTCACCCCACCCAGGTGTAAAAGGTGGTACCAACCTTGTGTTGGGGGTTAACCCTGCGATAGATTGGCGTACCTATCCAGGGGGGAGTCTATGACTTCAGTCGCTTAAACGCCACAGAAACGGGATAAGCACCGGCCTGTTGAGCCTTAGGCTCGGGACAGACTTTTTTTCAAGCGCCTTTAGTAATAAGCGCCAGGCGGTATGTTTCCGGGATATGACATGACAAAGCATGTGAATATTGTAGCATCTTCTTGTGTTTTGGGCCACGTCAAGGGAAATACGCAGGTCTTAATAAATATTGCATTATGTTTTGCTCCAATCCGTTTTTTAAAGTCGGTTTCAGTTTCTGAGGTCTGAACGATGTTTTATTAGTCAATAATAGCACCAACTAAAATGAAATTTTGGACAAAAGGTCGCCATTGTTTATTTTTGTTTGACGCCATTGCCAGGTTACTGTAGTTTTACCAATACGGCAAGAGAAGAATTGAGTTGACCACTAAAGCTCAACAACTAACTGCTGACAGGGAAATTATGATGATGGAAGTATCAAAATAATAATAAGATGATGATAATAATATAATAGTAAAATGATTTTACGGCAAAAAACAACAACAAACAAAAGCAAGCAAAACAAACAACTTAAACAAAAAAACAAACAAACTTCTTTTTATCAAGGAACTGCAAGCATCTGTATGGGTCATGTTTATCATTTTCAATAAGGCAGAACGTATTCTGTCTTTAACCTTTTTATTGTTGAAGCTACTAAATATAAAACCCCAATTTTATCATGCTTTCCTCCTTTCTCGTTGACAGAATATTGCAGTGCTCGTTTGTCTGATTCTCTAAAGAATCCAAGGCAAATTTTCCCTGCAGTGCTGTTGAAATATTTGGACATATATTTTATTATGTTTTCTTTCCACTTATTACTGCTAGCGAACTCATGGTATGGCTTCGGAAGCTTATCTTAACCAGGGTCCTCGTGTTCTGAACTGACACATTGGAGTAAATTTTTGTGCACAGTGAGTGGACCTTTCTGGGCACTTCCTTGTGTAAAACCCATTCCAATTCCTGCATGTTGAGGTACAAGGCAAGGTATATATTTTAATTGTGACTTAAAGCGCTATACTTTGTCTCTAAAATGTTGAATCCTTGAATGAATAGTTATTCTGATTCACGCGTGTGGGTTTTTTTTTATGGATACCTAGGTGTGGTTCTGCATTCCGTGTGTGTTGTGGGAGGGGAAGTGCCTAAACTAGGAAATGGTGTGTGTGTTTGTGTGGTGTGTGTGTGTGTTGGGGGGGGTGGAGTGGGGGCACCGTGATGAAACGTATTTGGATATGATTTTAAAAAAACAACAAAACTTTACATTGTAAGAACTTAGGGCTCTCAATCCCAGATTCAGTCAGTATATGCCCTGACAGTATCACTACTGCACATACACTGATGTCAAAGTGCTTAGGGGGGCTTTCAGTAAACGTGTAGGCGGAATGTACTAATGATTATAACCACATCGCATTCGTGTTCTTCCCGTTTCACCTACACGTACACTGATTTGGGGGATAGTGCCATGTCCTGGCTATTTCTCTGTTTTAACTCGTGGCCTCTCTTCCTAGACTTCATGATGGGTTGCATGCTGAAAATTGGGAACATATGCCTGCTGCTTTTGTTTTGTTTTGGCATAATTATTGCGTTGTTGAGTTGTTAAGGAGAGACTAGATTCGCACTGTCACTGGTATAATGATCTTGAACATTCTGGGTCCGTCAGATAAACAACTAACTTGTAATAATCTTGAACACTCTGGGTTGGTCAGATGTGCATATGCAACTTGGTTCTCTCTCTCTCTCTCTTCTCTCTCTCTCTCTCTCTCTCTCTCTCTCTCTCTCTCTCTCTCTCTCTCTCTCTCTCTTCTCTCTCTCTCTCTCTCTTTGTTTTGTTATTTGTTTGTCTCTGAGCTGAAGTGTCATTCAGAATGATTTGTTAGAATGAGCCCTATAAAATGAATTCATTCTGTATTGCCTCATGACTTGAAAAAAGACTTGCGCCAGGCAATTAGATTGTGTGACTCTGGGTGTGACGTTATTTGAAGGATGATATATCCACACTTAAACCTGATTCATTAGATATTGGTATGGTGGGTTTTCTCCGATTATTTACTTAAAGAACGCACGTCTTCAATGTTGGATAGTGAATATTTAGCTCCTTGGTTTACATGTCTACTGTGGAAAGTCATGGGATGACTTTTATATTTGGATGGTGAACATATTCATGCTTTGTGCTGATTTATTCACATATTTAGAGTGGGTTTGAGGACTTATTTGTTTTGTTTTTTCTTTATTTCAAAGTCATTATTTTGATCGTGCTGAGGGTTGCCTGAGGCCTATTTTTGCCAGGTGGCCAAAACAAATCTGTCATTGAAACCGCAATACAGTGATTTTTATGGGGTTTACTTTTGTTTTAAGAAAATGATAGGCAAGACAGGAGTGGGTGACTAGATGAACAACACACAAACATTGCGTAAGGCAGTATTTTCCCACAAGGAACACATGAATGTTGGTCAATTCTGATGTCAAATTTTACACTGTCAACACTTTATGTAACCGGTTCATGTTTCAGTTTGACTATTCTGCTGCATCAATGGGCTACAGCAGTTAGCGTCCTGCTGCTGTTGCTTGCGATAGAAACAGGTGCTGAGTTCTGGAGATTGGCTTGCCAAAAACAGTGAACTGTGTGTGTGTGTGTGTGTGTGTGTGTGTGTGTGTGTGTGTGTGTGTGTGTGTGTGTGTGTGTGTGTGTGTGCCTGCGTGCGTGTGCTTACCCAGTTTGTTAGATGAAATATAAGATTACGTACCTGTTCGCGTAAGATTCGGCGCTCAGCAGTTTTTGTTTTCAAGTTGTTCAACTAGACTAGCTATTAAACTCCTTGGGTGACACTTTTCACATAAGAATAGATATGTAGATATGTGTGACAACTGTTTTGAACATAACTGTAAAAGCATAATTATGCAACACTCCATTGGGCCACACTATTCACAGGGTTTTGGTTGTTACTGGTTTTGCATGAAAAACTGTTTCTTTTATGTTCGTAAATTGCTTTGCCATATTAGAAGGGCACAGAGAGTCTTAAACCTTTAATATTCTGATATATTAGAGCAAAAGGGAGGGAGGGTTTAGTGTGGCCACAAAAAATACCCCCTCCCTCTTCCCAGTCCTCCTCTCCCCTTCCTCCTCTTGTACTTTCTAGACTTTTCCATCAAATCTCAGCGTCACCATGCGTTTCTGTTGCAGCTTGAAAAGCAGGTTTTTAAGCAATGCTTTAAGAAAGTGATCAGACTGCACTTTATATATATATATATATATATATATATATATATATATATATATATATATATATATATATTATATATATATATACTCGTACCTTTTTTTGGCGGCATTGAGATGCATTTAGAGTGAGTTTGTTTTTTTTAATCGTTATTCTATGTGAAACTGCAATATTTTGTTCACTGCCAGTCTAATAATATAAAAAAAAAGTTTTGTAGACGTCATTATAGTCCGTGCCTGCAACAGGCATACGTTTACACCTGTAAGATACAGAACCATAAAGGCTATGATGATTTTACTCTACGCCCTACAGTTGTTACCTTGCGTCATTGCTTACCAATAATTGTTTTTTACATGATATTTCTGTTTTTTGGATGAATGATATTGTCATGTTTTAAAAAAAAAGATAAACAATGTAACACATACATGTACATAATTATACTGGATATAGATGACAAGTCCTAACTTATTTCACCAACTTGGATTCGTTCGTTCCTGGGATTATGGAAACGTCTTGTTCAGAGTATTTATATTATATATATACCTGTTCAGTTGTCTTGTTTTATCCCGACAACTATTCAACTAGCGCAGCAGCTGTGGATGTATGTATTATACAAACAATTGGTGCGACAGATTGTGAAAAGCTATAAAAGAATGTGACTGGGTGGAAATCGGAGCCAGCTGATCGTACGTAGCTCAGCGTGGACAGTGCGGCGTGTCACGATTCGCAGCCTCCAAGCCATGAAACCGACCGTGCTTTGTGATAACTGACTCTCCCTGTCATGTCCCTGCTGGTTGTGTACAGTGACAGACAATGTCAGTGTGTATTTATTTGTCCTTTTTTTCCCGGGGTGTGTTTGGTTGGTGGTATGTGGCTGAATCAAGAAATTCTTGTTATCAAGGTTACAATTGTGAATTGTCTTGAATAGCCTCTTCACGCAACAAATCTGATTTGTCCCTCCTTACGAGCATTAAGTGGTCGGTGATAGTTGTATTCAACTGCTTGCATGCACTTTATCAAAAACAGTTACGGTTTCTGCACGGTTTGTCAAAGTTTTGAGGAAAATGCAGTATTCCCATCCTAAAATTTGGAACTGTGTGGTGCAACATTTTCTGTCTTAAGAACTGTCTTTGGTGAAATTTGGATCGCTAAGTCCCCTAGGAAGAACGCCTTGTTAAAGTCAAATCATGGGGTTTTTTTTCATCAATAAACTAGGTTTTTCCTGATGATTATCCAGGACTCCAAGAAGAGGACTAATGACTCCCCCCTCCCAAGACATAGAGTTCTTTACAGTAACTGGAGATGTATTGCACAGTGGACTACATCTGATGCCTCATTCAGATCAGAGGAGTCCTGTCCACTGCGCTGTAAACTATGGCTTCTAGCAGGCCTGAGTTCCTCCAGCTGTTGTAGTACTCCTAGCCTGTCTTTATGCTCCAGGTCTGTGTTTCTTCTACGTCTGGCTTCACCAAAGTCTATATTTCTTCAGGTCTGTTTTGCCTCTTCATGTCTGCTTTCCCCCAAATGTTGCCCCTCCTGGACTGTTTTACCCCTCCTGGACTGTTTTGCCCCTAGGTCTATGTTTCTGCAGGTCTGTTTTGCCCTCAGGTCTATAGATTTCTCCAGGTCTGTGTTGCCCTAGGTCTATATTTCTTCAGGTCTGTGCTGCTCTAAGGTCTGTATTTCTTCAGGTCTGTGTTGCCCCTAGGTCTATATTTCTCCAGGTCAGTTTTGCCCCTGAGTATATAGTTGCCCCTCCTGGTCTGTTTTTCCCTTGTTCTGTATTTCTTCAGGTCTGTGTTTCCTCATCCTAGGTCTGTATTTCTTCAGGTCTGTGTTTCCTCATCCTAGGTCTGTATTTCTTCAGTCTGTGTTTCCCCATCCTAGGTCTGTATTTCTTCAGGTCTGTGGTTCCCCATCCTAGGTCTGTATTTCTTCAGGTCTGTGTTTCCCCATCCTAGGTCTGTATTTCTTAAGGTCTGTGTTTCCCCATCCTAGGTCTGTATTTCTTCAGATCTGTGGTTCCCCTTAACCATTCCCTTCATGCTGTGTGGTATGAATTCACGCCATGCTGGGTTCGTTGTCATGATTATGTCATGATTCACATGGCTAAGTGTTTTTGTTCAAGAGGAGCATTGAAACATATGAGAGGGAATGCAGAAATCGGGAATGTAGACAAGGGGAAATGTAGAGAGGGGGAAATGATGTCTTGGGGGGGGGGGGGGATATAGAGTCGGAAAGAACAGAAGCATAGGGAATCTTGAAATGAGAGAACAGCGGCTCAGAGAAACCTTTGAAGGGAATAGCACGGGCTTAGTGAAATTTTGAGACTGGAGAACAGAGGCTTTAGGGAACATAGGGAAGGGAAAACGGAGGCTTATCAGAGAAATATAGAGATATGATAACAGGGGCTTGGGGAAGTTTAGAGAAGGGGAAAGAGAGACCTATTAGGTATAGGGAATATGGAGAACAGAGTCGAAGAGGAAATCTAGGAAAGGGAAAAACAGGCCTATTAGGAAAACAAAAGACAAGAGGACATAGACTTACGAAAATTTATAGGGGGGGGGGGGGGGGGGATTAGGCTTATCAGGGACATACAGAGACTAAAGGGGATCTAGAAAAGGGAAAAAGAGACCTATCAGGGAAGACCTATCAGACAAGAAAACAAAAACTTAGGGAAATCTGTAGAGACGGGAGATCAGAGATCCACAGGCCGTATGATAGGAGTATAATTGTAGTAAGTAGACCTTGGGGAAACATAGACTGAGAGAATTCGAGACGGGAAGAACTGGGGCATGAGAAACTTGCCATGACCCTGAGTGGCTGGCTGGCCATACTGTTATTGAACACTTCGGTGATGTTATTTCCCTCTTTTTTTATCTCTCGGCACTCCGCTCCTCTGCATAGCTTCCCTCCTGCTCGAATCGATGGCCGCTCACCCGCATGTGTTTGTTATAAAAAAAAGAAATGTGTATGATATTCCTGCATGACTCTTTGACTGTGATGTTCACACCCAACTTAGTAAAACAGTTCATGCCTCCGTTTTCTTTTGGTTTTCTTTTTTCTCCCCTACCTGAGGAAGCCACTTTGTTACGTTGCTTGTACCGTTTGAAGCCAGCTGTTGTTATTGCGGCATATGCCAAAGGCTAGTTTGTATTGACGTGGCGGGGAGGGAGGAGGCTGTGTGTAAGGTCACAGTGAAAACTCTGCCAGGTTGAAACGAGGAGAATTGTACAAGGTGGGTGGGGGTGGGGTGTCTCTGCTTTTCTCCCCACCCTCCTCTTCCTCAAGGTGATGTTGAGTTATTGAGTTGTTACATAATGGGAACAGAGGAGAGGAGAGGTGAAGTGTATGACGGTTATTTGGTGAACGGTGCGCGGTGGGTGTTGTCATTCATTTTTGCTGTCATGTCGTGTACATAGATGAATGAAGGTGGGATTTTGCTTGGACATTGGAAAGGTGATAAGCTATTGTCAGTATATGTGTCGGTCATTTTAACGTTGTTTGGTATTTTTCTCTTAATTTCTTTTCTTTTTCATTTTTTCATCTGGATTGGAGTTTGTTTTGGGGTGGGTTTTTTTTTTTTTTTTTTTTTGGGGGGGGGTTATATATGAGAAGCGTGTTGAGAGAGAGAGAGAGAGAGAGAGAGAGAGAGAGAGAGAGAGAGAGAGAGAGAGAGAGAGAGAGAGATCACATCTTTGTGTAAATGATTGAAAATATATAATTATGTCAAGTCTAATGTTCACGGTGTTCTTTTATCTATTCTACCCACAAATGTAAGTGTCAACTACGCTCCACAAAGGCAATGATTTTTTTTAGTTACATAAAAGCTGCAATGATAGCAGCGATAGTTACATGACAGCTGCAATGATAGCAGTGATAGTTACATAACAGCTGCGTGAATTGGCTCTTTCAAGTATTTGGCTTTGCAGAAGTGACGTCATGCCATATCACGTCAGCTGTCTTCTTGGCATATTGATATTAAGTGCATAAAATCATTGCTATTTGTTATTGAACCTGGTGACTGAATTTTTTTGTAAAATAAGTTTTTTACAGTGATGATAGCTGCAGACTTGTTTGGGAAAGAAATGCAGATAATGGTGTTATTGAAATAAGTATTAGTGACAGTTAGCTCTTCAGGTTATTTTTGTGAGTAAGGGACGAGGCTGATGGATTGGGTTTGTAATGTGTTTGTTAGGATTGTTTTGTTTTTGTTTGTTTGTTGTAGTTATTGTTGGCCTTGGGTGGTTGTTTTTTTAAGGGGGGGGGGGGGGGTCGTTACTGATTGTCTATTTGTGCAGTTTTGACACTAGGGGTACTTTTTGTTGTTTATGGGGGGTTGTTGATTTTTTAAAGTTGTTTTTAAAAAAAAATCTTTTGCATTTGCAAAATGTAAAATTTATGATGCTCTTCACATTGAAAACTGTCACATCATAACATCGTACCCAGTATACACCCCGTGTGTGTGTGTGTGTGTGTGTGTGTGTGTGTGTGTGTGTGTGTGTGTGTGTGTGTGTGTGTGTGTGTGTTGTCGTTCCTCTGAATAAATTGGTGGTTTGGAAGGAGGAGAAAATGGACTGTTGATCATGTCGGGGTTAACAAGAACGAGCAGTGGTGTGTTTGTTGAGCTGAAAAGCTGGGTTGAGGGGAAGGTGTGTCTGTATAAAGCAAGGTGGAAATAAGGTCTTTGATAATACAGTGTCCCCACGTTACGGAACAAAAACTGCAGATGTGTTGTCCTTTGGAAGTGGTAAAGGTGTTGTCTCTACAGTGAATGCTTGTTTTTGTTTTTAAGGGATTTTTTGTTGTTGTTGTTTGGTTGGGGTGGATTTTTTTGTTTGTTTTTTGTTGTTTTGTTTGTGTGTGGGTTTTGTTGTTGGGGGGTGGGTGGGTTAGGGGGGGGGGGGGGTCTAGAAATAGGCAAAAATACATTTGGAAAAAAAAGTGTTCATGATATGGTGCATTCTCTCGACTACCTACATAGTACCGCCGACCCTCTCCCTTTGATACGACTGAAAAGTTGGTTTTAATCTTGGTGCATTAGTCTGTATGATATTGCTATAGCTGCACTGTTTTAACTAAGCACTAACGCGGTAACGGCCCCGATACTACGACCACAGAGGTCGGCAGGGCATGAAACTGTAAGGGCTGGATTGGATACCTTACCCCCCCCCCTCCCCCAATCTCACTTCCCTCTCCTTTAGAATCCTTTCATTAAATTATACATTCAGATAGTAGATAGATAGATAGATAGTATGATAGATAGTAGATAGATAGATTGTACATAGTGGAGACATTGCTGTTATCCAAATTAGTCGAGGCATTGTAATTAATTTTAGGTAGACTGTTTTCTCACTGTGATAGTGTCCTGATCAAAACAAAAGCCGGCCACTGCTGTATACTGATGTAGTGTATACATGTAGAGTTGTGCAGGCTGCCTGCTGTCTAACTCTGTAGTGTGTCTGTGTATGGTTCTGCAGTGTGGCTGTTACGCTCTGAACCATTGATCTGAGTCAGGGCTCCTTGCTCACTGAAGAGGACAGACAAGTAAAATGTAAAAGGTAAAGGTGTCCCATCACCTGTGTGGTCGTAGGGGAGCGAGGCATCAGAGACCTCAGCTTCTCTAGGGGCCAGCATATTGAAGGCGGCACCCATCTCCTCTCCCTTGCTGCTTTACATTCCCTGACCTTGAAGAGGGCAGGTACCCATTTACAGCTGGGTGAACTGGGGGGACTGTACTGAAGCCAAGGCGTGCAAAACGGTCACCCATCCAATTGGTAACCAGGCTCGATGCTGCTTAACCTCAGCTTGGGGAAAGCGAGTGCTCTAACCACTGAGCTATGCCGTCCCCTGAAGATGTCAGGGGTGATGAAAAAAATAAAACACCGTTGCAGCGCCATCCGTCTTCAGGGGCCATTGTTGATAGCCAATAACAGTATAGCAGCATATGGGTGAATTGATTTG
>CM060317.1:61600299-61610299 GCA_030674155.1 Stramonita haemastoma
AACCAAAAATAAAACCCCAGCATGCACACAGGTGTCGTGTGTAGACACCATCACTGAGGAAAAATCGGGGAAGTGGAGTCCTTAGGCGGTTGGGGCTGTATAAGTTGGCAACGTTTCACATGGCCCCGGACTTCCATGCAACGGCGACACTGGAATACCCCAGGCTTTCCTAATCCAGCACATTGTTGTCGATTTACCCACAAAGGAGAAATCCCCCATTCTCCAGTGCACCATGAGTACAAGGGGGGTCATGCCTGATTTAACCGCTTGCCTCCATGACTGAACATAGACTCCCTGGATAGGCGCAGTCTATCGCAGGGTTTCCGAACACGGATGTGTTACCTTTTACAGGGTTGGTAGAAAAACCGCTAAGTGCCTTTACGCTATGCAGGCACAACGCCTGGCCAGCAGTCGAACCCTCCAACCCTAATTACATCCAACCCATAACCACATAACACAACAGCGCTACGTACACACATACACGCTTCTATTTGTTTGTTTTTTGTATGTATAGTTCAAGCGGTTTCTGAAGTAGACCTTATTATATATAATTATCCTCCATTCGCCTGTCCACACAAATACACCAACATTCTTTTTTTCCCCAATGATTTGTCCTAAAATCACTTTTTAGTGGATAGCGCTTAAAGGAAGACACACACACATACATACACGCAAGTACATGCACACACACACACACACACACACACACACACACACACACACACACACACACACACACACACACACACACACACACACACACACAATATACACACACACACACAATTATACACACAAGAAAAATGGACAATCCCCGTCCCTGCCAATGATCTGGCGCAACCAGTTGTAAGAGCACAACAAGGTTTGCAGTGAAGGAAGTATTGTTATCTCACTAATCTCATCAAGGTCTCTCAGTTATTTTTTTTTTGATTTGTTATGTTAAATGTATACTAACGTGAAAAGAATCAAAAGCGCAGTTAAAATACCTCTCTCTCATCTATGATTCTTTCTCTCTCTCTCTCTCTCTCTCTCTCTCTCTCTCTCTCTCTCTCTCTCTCTCTCTCTCTCTCTCTCCTCTCTCTCTCTCTCTCTCTCTCTCTCTCTCTCTCTCTCTCTCTCTCTCTCTCTCTATAACACTAAAAACAACATATACACAAAAAAGATACGCAATATATTCTATACTATTTATATATCATCATACTATTCATTACTTACTATCATCTATATTATTAACTCTAAGTCTTACTGGAATCATTATCTCTCACACTTACTCTCTCCTCCTCTATAAACTCAAAACTGCACAAAAACTGCAAAACAAATAAGGGGGTAAGATTATAACTACGAATTTAACTCTCTCTCTCTCTCTCTCCTCTCCTCTCTCCTCTCTTCTCTCCTCTCTCTCTCTCTCCTCTCTCCTCTCTCTCTCTCTCTCTCTCTCTCTCTCTCTCTCTCTCTCTCTCTACACACACACACACACACACACACACACACAACACACACACCAACACACACACACACACACACACACACACACACACACACACACACAACAACAAACGAGCAACAGCAAGGCAGACAGAACAGACAGACAGAAAGCAATGCATGCATACAGACAGCTCCTCGCGACTCCTTGAATTCTGCCAACGACCTAAAAGAGACCCTGGGGAAAAACAAAAAAAAGGAAGAGCTATATAATTTTAAAAAATAAATTCTAGGGAAAGAAACAAATTTTTTTACAAAAGGAAGGGAAAAATCAAAAGGAAATGTAGTACCAAACTCTTGAATGAATGGAGGATTAACTACAGTCGTCTGCTAGGTTAGGTAAACAGCAGTAAATCATCCTGACACAGCCTTTGGCCCCACCCCCACCCCCCACCCCCCTCTTCCTTCTCCACACCACACCTCTGTCTGTCTGTCTGTCTGTTTGTCTGAGAGAAAAAAAAAAGCAGTGGGAAATTTTTTTTTTATCTAAAAGGACAAGTAACACAAGTAAATGACGCAAAACAAACATTCATAACTTAGGGTAGGGGTGGAGAGTTTTGTTTTTTTTGGGGGGAAGGGGGGGGGAGGAAGATGGGGGGGGGAGGAAAACTGCGTATAAACTCACGCGGCGTGTGTGCAACATTCCACACACACAGACACACACCAGCGCGCTGTGCGCGCGCGCACACACACACACATACCAGCACACACACACACACACACACACACACACACACACACACACACACACACAACACACACACACACACACACACACACACACACACACACACACACACACACACACACACACACACCACACACACACACACACACACACACACACACACACACACACACACACACACACACACACCACACACACACACACACACACACACACACACACACACACACACCATAATATAGAGGAAAGGTTGGGATAGGTAAGGGGGTAGGGGCTGTACTGTGAGCAATCGTTTTTCAACCTGTCTCTTGTGCTGACCTGTCAAATCCGCGATAAATCCTCTGAATCATTGCTGACGAATTTCCCGGTGCACCCATTACAGTTGACAAATTCCCAGCAGAAGAAACATAATCGGGCCTAGCCTTGGAAAAAAAATCCCATTGATAAAGAACCAGGAGGGACTATTATGGTGGTGGGGGTTTTGCATGTTTCACCTTTGAGTATTAACCTGCCTTTTCCCGTGATTCTTTTTTTTGGGGGGTTGTTGTTGCGCTGTATCTAAGATAGCCCCCAGTTTCCCATTATCTCTGTCTGTGTGTCGTCTGTGTGTCGGTCTGGTATGTATGTATGTATGTATGTATGTATGTATGTATGTTATGTATGTATGTATGTATGTATGTAGTATGTATGTATGTATGTATTTTATTTATTTATTCTTTTATATCGATGATAATGGAATAAGCACTCATTGCTTTTTTTTTTTACATCCAGTCCCTGTGTGTATGCAGTTTTGTAAATCTTGTCATCTTGTAAATCTTGTTCATCTGTATGTATGTATGTATGTACTATGTATGTATGTACGTACGTGGTACGTGCGTACGTACGTACATACGTACGTACGTACGTATGTATGTATGTATGTATGTATGTATGTATGTATGTATGTATGTATGTATGTATGTATGTATGTATGTATGTATGTATGTATGTATGTATGTCTTTTTTGTGGGCTAGACAGATTTCAAACCTTAAAATTCAAACCAAAACTTTGTTGTTGTTTTTGTTGTTCTCCTTCATCTTCTCCTTGTTCTTTCTCCCGTTGTAGTTGATCTCCTTTTCTTCTTCTTGTTCCTCTCTTCCTCCTTCTTCTTCTCCTCCTCCTTCTTCGTCCCTTAAGCTTGACTTGGCATTGATGCGAGCAAATGACTAACCAGCACCAACCAAACAACAAACAAACAAACCAGCCAAAAAAGATAAAAACGAAAACAACAACAACAAACAAAAGAGTGAATCATGACCTCTGACTAATGTTCCCTGGACACTCATTGCTTTCTTTCTTTCTGTCTTTCTTTCTCCTTTCTTTCTTTTGTATTTTGTTTTTTAATATGCCAGCTCAAGTGCCTTTTCTTCCTGGGGGTTCTAGAGTGCATTGAGAGAGAGGGAGAGGGAGGAGAGGAGAGAGGAGAGGAGAGGGAGAGGGAGAGAGAGAGAGAGAGAGAGAGAGAGAGAGAGAGTGTATACAGCGTAGATATTAACTTCAGCCATAATTCATACATAACACACTACCCATCATCATCGTTAGTACTCCTTAAACCTAATCTTTTCAACAATTAAATCAGGAGTTCATCATCATCATCATCATCATCATCCTCCTCCTCCTCATCCTCATTCTCATCCTCATCATCATTAATCACCACCATCCCTCATTATAACCCCTGTACTGACCAGAATAGAAGACGAGAGAGTAGAGACCACACATGTATAATACATCCTCCTCCTCTCCTCTCTCTCTCCACTCACTCTCTCACTCACACTGACGACAGCCAGAGGCGCCACCTGGTGGGTTGGGGGCAGCAACAAGGGGGGATAATTGGGGCGATGTCTGCAGCTAATGAGCCACTAGGCCAGAGCGGACGGGCGGGAGCAGAGCAGAGAAGCCTAGTAGGCTGGACTAGCAGTGGGCAGAGGCAGGAGCCTAGCTGTCTCTCTACTGGGGTCGTCGTGGTCCTAGAAACGAATCTATTGATTTTCTGTCACATCCTCTTGGGAGGGGGGACAACCCTAGCCGGCAGGGGCGAGCTGCCATTGGACAGTCACGCTTCGCTGAGTCTCTGTGTGTGTGTGTGTCTGTGCCCTCTGCTCTGTGTGTGTGTGTGTGTGATGGCGCTCAATGACACTACTGGCTGGTGTTTGCTGTGCAATTATTAATTACCAAACATGGGATGCTTTTGGTTGTGTTTTTTTTGGGGGTGGTGGTGGTGGAGTGGGATGGAGTTGGGGTTGGTGGTGGTGGTGAGGGGGAGGTGGTTGGGGTTAGAGGATAGAGAGGGATTTTTAATGGGGGTAGGGGGTGGAGATGGGGATGCATGAGGAATGATGTGTGAGGGTTTTCGTGGGTGTACTGTCTTTTTCCTTTTCCTTTCTTCTTGTTGTTCTTGTTGTTCTTGTTCTTCTTCTTCATCATCAACATCCTCCTCCTCCTCTCCTCCTCATCCTCCTCCTCCTCCTCCTCCTCCTCCTCTCTCATCATCATCATCATCATTCTCATTTCTCTCTCATCATCATCTTTTTCTTCTTGTTCTTCTTGTTGTCCTCCTCTCCTGCTCCATGGGAAGAACAGGAGGGATCGATGCTCTGGCAGTAACCCACCCAGCCTACACAGCCAGGGGTAATGGCTTCCATTTTCGTCAGAATAGAAACCAAACTTCGCCCTTCAGTGTACTAGACTTTGGATGGTCTTTCCGATGAGATGAACCAAAGTCCCTGTGTGGGACATATTTTAAACGTTAAAGGTAAAGGTGTCCCATAACCTGTGTGGTCGCAGGGGAGCGAGGCGTCAGAGACCTCAGCTTCTCTAGGGGCCAGCATATTGAGGGCGGCACCCATCTCCTCTCCCTCTCTGCTTTACCTTCCCTGACCCTAAAGAATGCAGGTACCCATTTACAGCTGGGTGAACTGGGGAAACTGTATTGTAGCCAAGGCGCGCAAACGGCCACCCACCCAATTGGTAACCTTGCTCCATGCTGCTTAACTTTGGCTGGGGGAAAGCGAGTGCTCTGACCCCTGAGCTATCCCGTCCCCAATATTTACATATTTAGTGCACTTTAAAGAATCCACAGAAAGAGGAGGCTGTCACAGGCAATTTTGGGGTGTGGAGTGTGGGGAAGGGGTGGAAGGGCATTCTGATAAGGGAACAACACGATGAGTGTTTATGTTTGCGAGGGGATAGCTCAGTGCAGTGGTCAGAGCACTCACTTTCCCCAAGCTGAAGCATTGAGCTTGGTTACCAGATAGATGGATGACCGTTGGGCGCCTTGGCTCCATCAGTATAGTCCCCCAGTTCACCCAGCTGCAAATGAATACCTGTCCTCTTTAGGGTCAGGGAAGGTAAAGCAGCGAGATAGAGAGGAGATGGGCACCGCCATCAATATGCTGGCCCCTAGAAGCTAAGGTCTCTGATGCCTTGCTCCCCAACGACCCCTACATAGGTTATGGGATGAACACCTTTAATTTTATTTACCACCCTCCCTACCTTTAAACCACTCAAAAGGTTTACCGATAATGACTCATAGTATAGTAGAATGACAAGTTGTATTAGCCCTTATAAAAAGTATTCTTTCTTGTCTTTCCTTTTCCAGATGGCCAGAGGTAAAGGAAAGCTTTTATTGACAGACTGGCTGCAGTCAACAGCTTCCAGTTACTGAGGTAGTCACTAATACACTCAAAGAAGAAGAAGAAGAAGAGAAGAAGAAGAAGAAAAGAAGAAGAAGAAGAAGAAGAAGAAGAAGAAAGAAAGAAAGAAAGAAAGAAAGAAAGAAAGAAGAAGAAGAAGACGAAGAAGAAGAATCACCCCTACAAAATATAAAGTAACAAAAAAACAAATCAACTTCACTCACAGGCAGAAACCAAAACAAAAACAAAGTGGGTGGTACAGCACCTGTGGCAAAACACTCTCCCCTACTTAAAATACCATCCCAAGCTTCCACACAGAAAAATCTGCCATGAATGGTGATGATGAACAATACAATACAATACAATACAATACAATACAATACAATACAATACAATACAATACAATACAATACAATACATACAATACAACCCTGATGACAGATCTCCTGCAAATGACAGTAGAAAAACAAAAAAGTTGACCGGATGTGTCAGATTTTCGACACGGGGTCTGTTTTACGGTGTCACAACACTGGATCGATACTGCCAAGACCTTCACCTTCCTTTCCGCACGAAACGGAAAACTCATCGATTTACCGACTGGAAGCACAACGACCTTGAGGCTGCGCGCGCCAAGGTCAATACAGCCGGCGGCAACGATCATCATGGCAAGCGGAATGTTTAGCGGATCGAAAACTGCCACCAACCCATACTGATCACACACACATGCAGACAGACAGACAGGCAGACAGACAGACTGACAGGCACACTCTAGGGTGCACAAGCCACATGCACACGCCAGAATGCAAGCATGCATACAGTACAGCACGCGCCTCGCACACGTACAAACTGACATATGCAGACACACAAACGCTGACAGACTACTGGAGCTCTTTATCGATATTTATGTATACATCTTATGTCCCATCTTGCACGCTCTGTCCATAGCAGCTGTGGCTTCCTCCATACCCTGCAGCAAACTCGTTTTTACACACACACGCATGCATCCACGCAAGCGCGGGTGCGCGCGCACGCGCACACACACAACACACACACACACACACACACACACACAGACAGACAGACACACACACACACACACACACACACACACACACACACACACACACACACACACACACACACACACACACACACACACACAAAGGAGCAACACATGAAGGGGCTGTGAGGGGGGGGGGGGCAGGGAAGGAATCAACAAACAAAATATGGAAAACAACATAGAATCTGGGTTTTTGTGAGATTTTTTGCTGTTTTGGGGGTGGGTGGGTGGTGGTGGTGATGGGGGGGGGGGGGGTAGTTCATTTGTGTTATACAAATTATAGGTATATTATTCCCCCCCCCTCTCTGTCTGTATGTCTGTGGCTTGTGTGTGTGTGTGTGTGTGTGTGTGTGCGCGCGCGCGCACGCTGCGTGCGTGCTGCGTGCGTGCGTGTGTGTGTGTGTGTGACACGCCCGTCGCAAGCAAGCTCACCCCTGCAAGTGCTTGTATGTTTATAATTCCTTGTTGGCACTCCAAGCTTGCATGACGATGCCTAAGAAATGTTCAGGGTTGCCATGCAGAGTCTCTTTCACCCCAACCTTTCACAACTACAAACAGCTCCATGCTTGTCAACAACGTGACGCATTAATTCAACAAACCCAAGCTGGGAGACTCTGTCCATAGAGGACTGCAGGCCGATTTTATAAGCCAGTAAATCAAAATGATATCACATGGCCACCTGTACTCTCTGGTTTGGAGGAAAGAAGAGAGAGAGAGAGAGAGAGAAAAGAAGAGAGAAAGGAAGAGAGAGGAAAAGAAGACAGACAGACAGACAGAAGACAGACGACAGACAGACAGACAGAGAGACAGAGAAGAATCGGTGATTTACTCATGTTACGGCCACTGCCCTTCTTGAAGAGGTTGGTGAAATTCAAAGAAGCAACATTTAATGACAGGAAAAAGATAAATCAATGCACCAATCATAGTTCATTCACATGATTTATTCCAGCGAACATTATCAACAACCATGTATGTTTAAGCTAAGTTAGCTGATGGCATCTACTGGATATACTGTGTTTGGTTTCTTTTTCTGTATAAACCATTTAAAGTTTCCAGATATTGCAAAGTCAAAGATGACTGATTTCCAGCTTACCATATGGCATGGTGGTATCACTTTTGTATTTCTATGACATGAAGCAGTATACTGGCATGCTAGTATATTATTTTCCTATGAAATGAAACAGAGTATACTGTACTGGTATGTATCCCTATGAAATAAAACATAGGGCATGCTGGTATAATGTTCTCTATGAAATGAAACAGTATACCACAGGGCATGCTGGTGTATATGTATATACATATATACATATATATTATATATATATATATATATATATATATATATATATATATATATATATATATATATATATATATATATATATATATTGCATTCACTTATTCCCTATAAAAACCAAAGCAGGAGGCAGGCCATAACCCATGTTTGTAATTAAAGCAAAACACACACTTTCCCAGACAGGATAGCCTAGTGGTTTAGAACATTTCACTCACAATCTGATAACCTGGGTTGAATCCCGTTCAAGGGATTTTTCCCCTGGAGTTAAACATAAGTGCAGACTCCACTCTCCCCAAAAGTCCTTTGGATGAGACCGTAAACCAGGCCATGGCATGCAGAGCATCTTCCACATGTGTTTAATTCTGTTCCCTTTTCAAAAGAGTAAGCCATTGGTTCCGGTGGGAACAGATGAAAAATTACAAAACTGCATACACACCAGACTAGATGTAAAGAAGCAAAAGGGTGTTTATTCCATTATCCTCGATATAAAAGGAAAGATAAATTTTAAAATAACACACCTTCCAACACACTACAAAAGCCCAGTAAGTCATGATGAACCTTTTTAAATTTTTTTATCTATTTTGTTTTATTTTAAACCATTTTAAGACACGGCAGATTTCTCTGCATGAAGTTGGTCAGGCCACCCATTAATATTCTTTTCTTTCTTTTCCTGTCTGCAACTGTAATTTGTTTCCCTATCAGAGTGGCTTTTTTCTACAGATTTTGCCAGGGACAACTCTCTTGTTGCCATAGGTTCTTTTAGGGCCTCGGTTGATCGTCTCATCCGAAAGACTAGCACCCAGACCACCACTCATGGTCTAATGGATGGGGAAAAGTTTCTGGCCCAAACGGGGATCGAACACCGCACACCCGACCGACACTCGCTACCCTCTAGACCACCGACCCACCAGTGTTTTTAAAAATTTATTTTTATTTTTAAATATGAAACAAAATTAGCCCACAACACCAATTATGCCACCATAAAACAACACAAATTAATTCACACCACGCCACTTTCGTAAAAAGAAAAACAACGTAATGTATGACACAGGAAGCTTCTGTGCATCATAAAAGCAATCAGCATGGCCTAGACTCAAAAACTGAAAGGGACAAAAAACATAAAACAAAAAACGAAACAGACTAAAAAATCCCACAAACGCACAACGCAAATTTCAGTAGAAACAGAAAACAGAGCATAGCAATAATGACACACAGTATGACTCCCTATAAAACACAATCTGATATGAACGTGACGCTGTAGTTATGACTAACACGTTGAGGCCATATTCCACACACCACTGTTATCTCATAATTATTCAACAAAATAATTATGTCCAAATCGGATGCACTGGGCCTGACTCGTCAGTTGGCTAAAAAGGCGCGCAACGCATTTTCGCTCATAATGGCAGATAACAATAGTTAGGCTACCGTCTGAGTGAGGGGAGAAGAAAAAGAAGAAAACAGATTCATTAGAAGGGAGTACAAGACATCGCCAAACAAATTGTACATCTCAGCCTTCTCTTTGGAATACAAACTGTACTTTCTTTAACATAGACAATCCCGCAAACACAACAGTTGTGTTGATGTTGATTTTTTGTTGTTGTTGTTTAGAAAAATGATTCATTAAGATTACAACGGCTGTTTCAGCAAAAGTTGTTTATTTAGAGGTGATTTTTTTGTTTGTTTGAAGTAGTATTTGTGAATAAGCTTGTGACTTGGTAGATTAATGATTTCAGAATATTGTGTATTAAATTCAGTCACACTATATTCTATTTTCCCCAAACTTTTTTTTTACTTTCAC
>CM060317.1:61620299-61622799 GCA_030674155.1 Stramonita haemastoma
AGGCCAATTGTATCACTTGTTCTCAATACTCCTAGATAAGGGCTCTGACACTGCCAGACATTTTCACTGAAAGAAAAATAGACATAGGCTATTTTAGCAAGCATTTACATATTACACACAGTTAGGATATTTATGCATTCATTGATCAATGTAACACTCCCTTATTTCAAAAGAAATCATATCAGAGAGAGAGAGAGAGCAGAGAGAGGAGAGAGAGAGAGACGCAGAGAGAGAGAGAGAGAGAGAGAGAGAGAGAGAGAGAGAGAGAGAGAGAGAGAGAGAGAGAGAGAGATTAAAAGTTAATTGGTGATAAAATCTGATGAAAGGTCATGAAACGCCCATGTATGCACGCACAGACACACAGGTGTCTAGTGAGTGGGACCTGTGTGCTTATGGACTAGTGTACGTTAAAAAAAACAACCAAAAACAAACAACAACAACAACAACAACAAAACTCACAAAGTTGAAAATCGAAAAAAAACACGGGGGAACGTTCCTCCGAATATAATTTGATGGTTCAGTTTCCAAATGAAGTCTGAATGGGGTTACCTTATGGCTAATAAAAAAAACAGACCTAAAACAAACAAAAAATGATTGCTTACGACAAAAATCCTATCATTGGTGAATCTCAGAGCTCTAGCCGAGGAACACAAACAGATTATTTCTAGATGACAAAGGCGAAACGAACAGATTAGATGTTATAACAACAACACCCAACCCAATGAGCAAAAACATCTTTCCAAACTGAAGAAGAGATAACATTTGATTACTTATTGAAGCCCTTATTGTTTCCGTGTATATCTCGCTTGGGCTACAGTTGAATATAAAAAAAATGTTATGAAGATTGCAGACACATGAACGAAAACAACAAACCACCACAACATGGAATGGAATGGCATAAACTTATCAGACGTGTATGAAAATCATTATTCCCTTGGTAAACCCGGTTCTGACTCCCTTCCCTTCCAGCGCTAAGTCCTTCAGAGGAGACCATAAACCATGGATGAGACAATGAACCGAGGTCCCGTGTGTTACACTAATAATATTATTTAACGCACGCAAAAGAACCCACGGCAACAAGGCAGTTGTCCCTGGCAAAATTCTGTCAAAAAAAGCCACTCTGATAGGGAAACAAGTAAACAGCTGCTGACAGGAAAAGAAGAAAAAAAAACAATGGGTGGCGCTGCTCTTGTGGCGACGCGCTTCTTCCCGGTAAGAGTAACCCAAAATTTCGCATAGAGAAACCTGCTGTGACTTGACTGTTGTACAGAACAGGTCCTGTACTTGGAACATGCCTGACATCTTGCACTTTGGGGGTGGGGGGTGGGGTTAAAATGCCATTCCTTCCTTAATGAAAAGTAATCCAGTAATATTCAATGATATGAATGATGATACCTATCATACAAGTTTCTCGTTTGATGGTCTAGTCTTAAGAGTGAGCATTGAGCAAATTATCACAACGAAGGAAGATAATAGTTACCTAAGTAGGGAGATAGGCACTATCTGGTATAAATAAATGTTCAGAGATAATTTTATACTAAAGCCATGATTCACACACACACACACATATATATATATATTATATATATACACTATATATATATATATATCTATATATATTATATTCCTTCCCTCCCTCCCTCCCCCTCTCTCCTAAGCTAAAAAGTGACATAAAGGGGTATAAAATTTTAAAAAAATAATAAAAATAAATAAAAAAAAAAGAAGAAAACAAAACATTGCACACAAAATTTAATGTCTTCTTTGAGAGACCGACTGAAGCGGAAAGTGGGAAGTGGGTCGACCAAAAAGACCTGGCCGAGAGGCATCGAAGCAGAGACTAAGGCAGCCAGAATGACGTGGGCCGAGCTGAAGAGATCTCCCAGAACTAGTCCGTTGGAGGAGTGTAGTTGCGGTCCTTTGTTCCCAAGGGATGTATAGGCATAAGTCAAGTCAAGTCGAAAGACGGAAACATTATCACCTGTGGACGAGGCCGGTCAAGGTGTTCAAGGTGTCTCTCGTGGAACGCTGCAGGTTTCGGAACCAGGGCAGCACACGGGCCGTCTCCCGACCTTGCGCCCCCATCAGACTGTCCAGGGAAGTGACCAGGCCCTGAAGGACGTCCACAGTGTCCTTGACCTTGCGGACAGCCTCGGACCTCAACCGTCCAGCCTCTCCTGCGTGCAGGTGTTGGAAGTAGAGGAAGGCGGCCGTGTTCTCTAGCACGCTGTTCAGCTCCATCTTCAGCTTCAGCATCCCCTGCGTCGTCTGCGTGATGCACTGGCGGCACGTCTGCTCCTGGACTGTAGCCGTGGTCACAGTGCTGGTGGTGCTGCTCGTCTTTCGTGAACCTCCCACACGGTCTCGGCTCCTCCCTTTCCCCTTCCTCCCCCCCATCCTGTGAAAACCAGACTGGGTGTTTGTTGCTGGGGATTTTGCAGAAGGAGACTTCAGCACGGCGTGGTGTGCTGTTTCCTCCATCCCAGCTCTCTCCTCCTCAGTA
>CM060317.1:61645299-61650299 GCA_030674155.1 Stramonita haemastoma
CCACAAATTTAAACTTGACTCCTTTTTAAAAAAATTCTTTTATATCGAGGATAATGGAATAAGCACTCATGTGCTTTCTTTTTTACATCCAGTCCCCGTGTGTGTGCAGTTTTTGTGAATCGTGTCATCTGTTCCCACCGGCACACGATGGCCTACTCTTACGAAAAGCGGAACAGGATTTAACGTGTCCGCAAGATATTCTGATTGCGTTCGCACACGGCCTCGGTTAGAAGTCTCATCCGTAGGACTTTTGGGGGGAGTGGAGTATATATATATATATATATATATATATATATATATATATATATATATATATATATATATATAAAATATATTATATATATATATATATATATATATATAATATATACTTTAATACGTGTTTAGATATCATCCCTGAAAATGTAATACAACTGGCAGCTTTAAAGGTTGAAACTTTTCTTGTTCTGCAACAATTCACAGGTATGTATCAACGTTACAAATAAATAGAAGGGGTCACTGACAATATAAATTTAGCTTTTTCCCTATTATTTATTTATCAGTTTATTTATTCATTCTTTTATATCGAGGATAATGGAATAAACTCTCATGTGCTTTTTTTTACATCCAGTCCCCGTGTGTATGCAGTTTCATAAATGTTGTCATCCATTCCCACCTGCACACAATGGCCTACTCTTTTAGGAACAGGATTTAAGATGCTCTGTGTGCTCTCATGTGCTTTTTTTACATCCAGTCCCCGTGTGTATGCAGTTTTGTAAATTTTGTCATCTGTTCCCACCTGCACACAATGGCCTGCCTACTCTTACGAAAAGCGGAATAGGATTGAACGTGTGTGCAAGACATTCTACGTGCGTTCACACACGGGGCCTCGGTTTATAGTCTTATCCGATGGACTTTTGGGAGAGGGGAGTCTGTACTGATGTTAACTCCAGGGGGAAAATCTCCTTGAATAGGGTGGGTCTCAAATTGTAAGTGCAATGTGTTCTAACCACTAGGCTATTCGTCCCCTCCTCCCCCCCCCTCCCCCTCAACCTTCTGTCCCTAGTCCCTACCAAGACAATAGCAATAACAATGATCAAAGATATGACCCAACTGGAGCTGTGATGTCACCAGATGATGTGCACTATGCATGGTCTATTGTCACCAGATAATGTGCTGTAAGCATGGTTCTTATGTCACTAGATAATGTGCCCTATGCATGCTCTGATGTCACCACCAGATGATGTGTCCTTTGCATGCTCTGATGTCACCACCAGATAATGTGCCCTATGCATGCTCTGATGTCACCACCAGATAGTGTGCCCTATGCATGCTCTGATGTCACCACCAGATGATGTGCCCTATGCATGCTCTGATGTCACCACCAGATGATGTGCCCTATGCATGCTATGATGTCACCACCAGATATGTGCCCTATGCATGCTCTGATGTCACCTCCAGATGATGTGTCCTTTGCATGCTCTGATGTCCCCACCAGATGATGTGCCTATGCATGCTCTGATGTCACCACCACATAATGTGCCCTATGCATGCTCTGATGTCACCACCAGATGATGTGTCCTTTGCATGCTCTGATGTCACCACCAGATGATGTGTCCTTTGCATGCTCTGATGTCACCACCACATAATGTGCCCTATGCATGCTCTGATGTCACCACCAGATGATGTGCCCTATGCATGCTCTGATGTCACCACCACATAATGTGCCCTATGCATGCTCTGATGTCACCACCAGATGATGTGTCCTTTGCATGCTCTGATGTCACCACCAGATGATGTGCCCTATGCATGCTCTGATGTCACCACCAGATGATGTGCCCTATGCATGCTCTGATGTCACCACCAGATAGTGTGCCCTATGCATGCTCTGATGTCACCACCAGATGATGTGCCCTATGCATGCTCTGATGTCACCACCAGATGATGTGTCCTTTGCATGCTCTGATGTCACCACCAGATAATGTGCCCTATGCATGCTCTGATGTCACCACCAGATTATGTGCCCTATGCATGCTCTGATGTCACCAGATGGTGTGCCCTATGCATGGCTGTGATGTCACCAGATGGTGTGCCCTATGCATGGCTGTGATGTCACCAGATGGTGTGCCGTATGCATGGCTGTGATGTCACCAGATGGTGTGCCGTATGCATGCTCTGATGTCACCAGATGATGTATGCATGCTCTGATGTCACCAGATGATGTATGCAGGCTCTGATGTCACCAGATGATGTGCCGTATGCATGGCTGTGATGTCACCATCAGATGATGTATACATGCTCTGATGTCACCAGATAATGTGCCCTATGCATGCTCTGATGTCACCAGATGATGTGCCGTATGCATGGCTGTGATGTTACCAGATGATGTATGCATGACTGTGATGTCACCAGATGGTGTATGCATGACTGTCATGTCACCAGATAATGTACCATATGCATGGCTCTGGTGTCACCAGATGATGTGCCTATGCATGCTGTGATGTCACACCAGATGATGTATGCATGGCTCTGATGTCACCAGATGATGTATGCATGGCTGTGATGTCACCAGATGATGTGCCGTATGCATGGCTCTGTCACCATATGATGTACGCATGGCTCTGTCAGATGATTTATGCATGACTCTGTCATCAGATGATTTATGCATGGCTCTATCACCATATGATGTATGCATGGCTCTGATGTCACCACCAGATGATGTGCCGTATGCATGCTCTGATGTCACCAGATAATATGTCGTATGTATGCTCTGATGTCACCAGATGATGTATGCATGCTCTGATGTCACCAGATAATGTGTCGTATGCATGCTCTGATGTCACCAGATAATGTGTCGTATGCATGCTCTGATGTCACCAGATAATGTGTCGTATGCATGCTCTGATGTCACCAGATGATGTGCCGTATGCATGGCTGTGATGTCACAAGATGGTGCTTCATATGCATGCTGTGATGTCACCAGATGATATATGCATGATTGTGATGTCACCAGATGATGCGCCATATGCATGCTGTGATGTCACCAGATGATGTATGCATGCTGGGATGTCACCAGATGATGTATGCATGCTCTGATGTCACCAGATAATGTATGCATGCTCTGATGTCACCAGATAATGTATGCCTGCTCTGATGTCACCAGATGATGTATACATGGCTGTGATGTCACCAGATGATGTATGCATGATCTGATGTCACCAGATGATGTATGCATGGCTGTGATGTCACCAGATAATGTATGCCTGCTCTGATGTCACCAGATGATGTATACAAGGCTGTGAGGTCACCAGATGATGTATTCATGGCTATGATGTCACCAGATGATGTATGCATGCTCTGATGTCACCAGATAATGTATGCATGCTGTGATGTCACCAGATGATGTATGCATGCTCTGATGTCACCAGATGATGTATGCATGCTCTGATGTCACCAGATGATGTATGCATGCTCTGATGTCACCAGATGATGTATGCATGCTCTGATGTCACCAGATGATGTATACATGCTCTGATGTCACCAGATGATGTATACATGCTCTGATGTCACCAGATGATGTGCCGTATGCATGCTCTGATGTCACCAGATGATGTATACATGCTCTGATGTCACCAGATGATGTATACATGCTCTGATGTCACCAGATGATGTGCCGTATGCATGCTCTGATGTCACCAGATGATGTATGCATGCTCTGATGTCACCAGATGATGTATGCATGCTCTGATGTCACCAAATGATGTATACATGCTCTGATGTCACCAGATGATGTGCCGTATGCATGGCTACGGCACATTTCAGATTTTAAGGGGGAAAAAACATGAAAAGATAATTAGCAAAGGGAAACTACTCATCCTGTTAAATCGAAGGGGAACTACTTATGCTGCTAAATCAACCATTCCCCATGGTAAAGAGTTCCGTACTTTCCACTAATCAGCCGCGATGTATCCCCCCCCCCCCCCCCCCCCCTTTTTTTTTTTCTTCTTTTTCTGATAATGGGGGTTTATTTTGTGGTCAAAAAGTATTCTGGCACAAATATTTACTGTGTGTTTTTTTTCAGTAGATATGGAGATTTTTCATTTAAGAATTGATTCTTAAATCTAAGAAAGCTTAACTGAGTGTAAAATTGGTCTTGTTGGGGTTTCTTTTTTCGTGGTTTAGCTGTTAGGTACCTAGAGATTGTCAAGATAAGTAGGCAGCGTGAGAGTCCATGTCTTCTTCTTGTTCTTTTTATAGCAGTCGATCAATTAACTCAAAACAAAGTATATATATATATATATATATATATATATATATAATATATATATATATATAATATATATATATATATATATATATATTATATATATATATATATATATATATATATATTGAAAAACCAATCTTTGTAAATATCAAAACTATACAAAATAAACGTTTGAACTGAAAAAAAATTATATGGATGGTTTTAATATTTTGGTTGATCTTTTGCTAGATTTTTCAATAATGGCACAGATTAGCTATCCACGTAAACTGGGAAGCCACTCCAGAGTGTTTTTAAAACACACTGAGGTGTCATGGACATTTAATTGTGCTGATAAATTAATCTATTAATTTTATCAGTTTTTGAATTGATTTATTTCTTGATTTATCCATTTATTTATTCATCGATTTATTCCTTCATATAAAAAATAATTGAGTAAGCTGTTATGTTTTGTTGTTTTTTTTACATTTATTTAGTCTTTTTTTTTTTTTTTTTACATTTTGACTGTTATTGAGTTTCAGTAAATGTTTTATTCCAATATCTTATTGCTTTGAGTGTAACAGCTATGTGTGCCTTAATTACAAATGTGTAGATGTTCATTCTTATGAATATATAGGATATTCACAAAAATTGATTATGATATTGTGTATAAACTATGGGTGTCTTAATTAAATTAGAATGTGTAAATGTTCATTCTTATGACTAGACAAGAAATCACGAAGATTATAATATCAGAACTTGAGAATTGTGTTTCACT